>JAUYWG010000039.1:5107798-5134143 GCA_034779775.1 Enteromius afrohamiltoni | reverse complement strand
TAAATAAACGATAACACGCTGCAAGTCATTTGGTAAACAATCGGTTGAGATTTTTTCAATTTTTTTTACTTATGATAAAGGGCAATATTTGCCCATTGGAATTGATTTTCAAAAAACTTGTATAAGGACAAAATAAATAAAAACTCAAGATTTGTATTTATTTATACTAATACTATTTATTCACATTTTAGTACAAACGTATGTTAATGTGGGGAAAGAAAATAATATAAACAACTGCATGGTCTTTACTTATTATCCTTCTGTTAAATTCTTATAGACCTCTCAACTATATAAACATGTAGGCTGGAGTCTATTTAGCCCAAATAGTGATTGCCCTGTCTGTATTCTTGGTCAAACTCTGTTAGATGTGTCAGACTATATATTTGTTATCAGTATAATTGGGTAATCGTGAGTTGTGGAGCAATTCCTAGTGGAATTATATTTACGTTTATACAGTGTGTAGCAACTGGAATGCATTACTCAGTATTCGGTGCTCTTTGAACAGAAACTAAAGGTTGGTTTGGATTGCACTTTTTATTAGTTGTAACTAGGACTATTGTCAAGGCGCGGACCTTTTCAATTTGATTAAAAGGCCTTGTTCTAAAAAATTAGGATTTGGATTAAAGGGGTCATATGATGTTGCTAAAAAGAACATTATTTTGTACTGAACACGCTATGTAAGTACAACTTGACCACTGATTTCTGGTTATGTTCTCTTTTGGAAGCACAAAGTAGTTTCACTTTCACAAAGACGCACAGCATGTCCAGCAATCAGCAGAAACACCACAGGGAGAATATTAGTTATGAAAATAAACCCACTCTGTTGATGCAAAAAAGTGGGGGCATGCTTAAACAAGTCATTTGGACAAGTCATAACTTTTATAAAGAATATCTCTATGATTTTGATATGACGTGATCCCTGCAGACATTGAATACCATGCCTGCATGATGGTCTTCTGAGGAATGTACGTTAACGTTTTCATCAGAAGTGAATAAAACATCAGGAACGGTGTCCTCAAGCTCATATATCTCTAATTGCTTGTTTTCATTCTGCGAACAGTCAACTTTTGTTAAATCTGAATCTGATTTGTCACCAGCCTGGTCAGGTTCATCACGAGTTGCAATATAGAAATGTACAACGGGGAGTTTGACAGTGTTATAAATCATTCCAGCAGAGACATCCATGGGAAGTGGATTTTGCTTGAAAATCCCAAACTTCAAATTCAAAAGCAGACTCTTGGCCTTTGGTGGAGTTTCCATTCTGGAAGAATAACACCTTTCTTTCTTTTAGTATATTGACATGATTTTTTACAATTTTTGTGAACTATGTTTTCTACTCTCAGATTTGCACATTTAAGGTAAGGTATTGAAATCAAAAGTGTAGTGTGACTGGCCCTTAATTAGAGATGATGGAGGTAAACTCTGCAAGTTTCCTCCAAGACTGATGCTGGTATTCAGACCTTTGCTCAGTAAGCCATGAGTCTTTTTGGGAAAGATGCAACAAGTTTTTAACACTTGGATTTGGGGATCCTCTGCCACTCCTCCTTGCAGATCCTCTCCAGTTCTGTCAGGTTGGATGGTAAATGTTGGTGGACAGTCATTTTTTCAGGTCTCTCCAGAGATGCTCAATTGGGTTTAAGTCAGGGCTCTGGTTGGGCCGTTCAAGAACAGTCATGGAGTTGTTGTAAAGCCACTCCTTCATTATTTTAGCTGTTTCCTGAACACTCTGGAGAAGGTTTTTGTCCAGGATGTCTCTGTACTTGGTATCTTTCTCTCGATTGCAACCAGTCGTTTTGTCCCTGCAGCTGAAAATCACCCCCATATGCGTTGATTTCTCAGGAAATCGAAAAAACTATTTTCCTCCATCATGGAGCTGCAAAGTAGTGCACAGAAGTGTTAATTTAAATTGGATAACTTTAAAATAATTGATAAGACTAGTGTGAAGAATCTGTAATAATGCATCTATTTAAAAAATGAAACTTTATGCCTTCTGCATGTCTTTACACGTTTATAACAATTCCTGAAAATGATAAACGGTACAGTACTGTGGCAAAGTATTTGGAAGGTTTCCTCTTCTAAAGAAAAAAAAAATTAAAAACTTTAGATTTAACATGTGTTTTCCAAACATTTATAAGGTGTATTACAGTGACATTTCCTATGAAACGGCCATGCGATTACAGGTCCACAGAGATATCTGATATTAACCAGCCATCGACGTTACGTTAAGAGACAGAGGACACTAACTCATGTGTTGCAACATATGACACAGTTTTTTTACAGTTCTGCGCTGTGATGCATAAACAGAGGATAGAATAACTCCACGTGTGAAAGGTTTACTAATTCATCTCCGCTTGATTGGCTAGTAAATCTCACTGCCAGTTTTATCCCCTGATTAATGATACTTGCTCTGTACGACTAGTTAATAAAGTTTAAAAAATGTGATTGCTAGCATAAACAATGTAATACGCTTTTAACTGCAACGCCCTTGTATACCCTATCTATCAAATTATATCAAACTACATTTATTAATGTGTATGCGTACTAAAGAGATTTTAGTAAACCTTACCTTTGACCGTTGATGTTTGCAAGGTATTCCGTAGAGCTAACTTACTGGCGCAGACAACGTGCTTGTACCGAACATATCTTAAATATTCACGTAAAAATACAACTGTATTTTCTTAATTTTGTTTTATATTACGAGTAATCGTAATATAAAAATTTTTTTATTAAGATGCTGGTGTAATTTACCCCCGTAGTCATGTGAACTTTTTTCAATTATGTATGGGTTCCAGTTTTTTTGGGGCTTCAAAACTTTGGATCCCATGCACTGCCATTAAAGCTTGGAAGAGCCAGGACACTTTTTTTTTTTTTTAACTCCAATTGCATTCATCTGAAAAGAAGAAAGTCATTTACTAGAATGGCTTGTGTGAAAAAAATGATGTGGTAATTTTCATTTTTGTGTGAATTATCCCTTTAATGTATGTTTAAATAAATCTGACATTTCTAGCAAGTTTTTATTGCAGTCTTAATTTTGAATGTTCATATTTAAACCGCAAATTAGTATAGAATCATAATTGTCTCATTAGTTAAAGTATTAAAGTTAACATATAAAAATAAAACATTCATTTTGTTGCATAGATACTTAAAAGTTCCACTCTTTTCCGCTCTCTCTGCAGTTTGGTGGCCCTCCGATGCAAGGAATGCCTGCTCATGGTATGGCAATGCCAGGGGTTCCTGCTGCAGGTGGTTACCCAGCACAGCCATATGGGGGTTACCCGGGGGCGTTTTCTGCTCCTCCTGCCCAGGACCCAATGTGGGGCTATTTTACAGCAATAGCTGGTCAGGTAAGAGCAGCTTGTGTCAATATAGATACAGCCGAATGTCTTTTCTGTCCCCTAATATTATTGTCTAAATTGTTATATCAGGATGGAGAAGTTGATGCTGAAGAACTTCAAAGGTGCCTCACCCAGACGGGAATAAGTGGCAGCTACACTCGTAAGTAGAGAGAGAGTAGAAATAGAAATTGCAGTTCCAAATGATTCATCTGGCAACAATTTATTTTGATAGCTAAGTTTAGACGTTCTTTTAACTATAAAGAACGTTTTGCAACTGCATGTCAGCTACCAGTCATTATAGTGTTGTTAGACGGTCTTCCTAATAGTCAACTGACATTTGACAGACTTTAAGTAACTTTGCAAGAACTAATTGTACTTCAGGGGTGCTTCAAGGAACGTTGATCCTAGAGGGCCACTCTCCTGCAGAGTTTAGCTCCAACCCTGAAACACTCTGAGCAGAACTGATCACATGTGATGACCGCAAGGTGATTACCTTCCTCTGATGTCATGCTAATGTCTGCCAAAAAAACTCGGCTAGGCGGCTGTGTCGGATTGAGCAGTCAAGCACAGTTGCTCTCCACCGACTGCACTGACCAAAAGCATGACGGGAAACGACTGACTGACGACACTGCTTAATTCTCATTGGTTCAGACAACTGCTGTGTTCTCAGCTAAAATGTTTTTTCCTGATTTCCTGCGATTATGTATTTAAATGCATGAACATTTCAACACACTAAGACATCTGTGCGATTTTTTTTTTTTTTTGAACTGTAATATATTTCTACAAAAATATCTATTCAGTATCTGTTCTACTTTGAGAGTTTAGAGCTGTCAGATTTGACTGCTATTATTTCACTCCTCCCTTCACTAATGCACTAATACTCACATTTCACATACGCTACATTTCAAGCGAGGCTAGGTGCATCTCAAACAAGCCTGTTGATTAGATTGTTCAAGTGTGTTTGATTAGGGTTGGAGTAAAACTCTGCAGGGACACTGTTGTACTTGGAGTTAGGAGAGTAAATTGACCTGTTCTTGCAAAGTTATCTAAGCCTACAAATACTCTTAAAAGAGTTAGGTGTCTATACTGAAAATCTCACTGCTTCTTTCCCTAGCCTTCAGTTTGGAAACCTGCAGGATTATGATCGCCATGCTGGATGTATCCTTCTGAGAACTGGCACTGTTCTTGTCTTTCCAGCTTGAGTTAAAATTTTCTTCATGCTTGTACCACATGTTGTGGTTTAGTTTCTTTAACCATGTGTGTGCAGAGAGATCACACCGGAAAGATGGGTTTCAATGAGTTTAAAGAACTCTTTATGGTGCTAAACGGCTGGAAGCAGAACTTCGTAATGGTGGACAGGGACTGCAGTGGAACGGTGGAACCTCATGAGATGTCCCAGTGCATTGCTAACATGGGTCAGTGGTAACTTTATCGACTGAGATTAAACCATGCCTAGTTCTCAGGGCAAAATATATCTCAAAGAATAATAGATCACTCATTTGGAGCTTTAAGATCAAATCAAATGGAAAACTAGAATTTTCTAGAAGGGATCTCTTAGCCAACACGGTTGCACCGAAAGGAGTATGTAAATAAGACTGTGATGTAATGGAATATTTTGTGTCCTGATTGCACAGGGTTCCGAATCAGCCCTCAGGCTCTGAATGCAATCATCAGTCGCTACAGCAGGTCAGGAAAGATCTACTTTGATGACTATGTGGCGTGTTGTGTGAGGCTGAGGGCACTTACAGGTGAGGATTTTTGTGAAAATGGGGCAATGCCAATCCAAAACTTGATTTTAATAGTTGTACTGATTATACTGAGTATTCTGGTTCAATATTAATAGTCTTTTTAAAATGTATTAATTATTCTAAATTTGACTTTTTGATTTTGTTTTTAAATAGACAACTTCAGGAAGAGAGATACAATGCAACAAGGAATGGTGAACTTCCCATATGATGATGTAAGTGATCATTTATATAATTTGTCACATGTAGTGTCTAGTTTTCTGCCTTACTGGCACTTAATTGTTAACATCAGAGATAGCTTGAACTGGAACTGCTGGTGTACATGAAATAATTGTAGAAGTAAAATCAATTGCTTCAAAAAACATTATGGGAAACTGTTGTGACATGTTGTAACAATATCTTCAACTTCCTCTTGCAGTTCATCTTGTGTACTATGTCTCTCTAATGGAAGTTACAGAAAAGAACAGGATGCACTCCAGAAAGAGCACTGTATCACTGAAAGTCCAGAGAGATATATATCAGTTACTATATATATATATATATATAGTATGGGCATTTTGAAATTATTTGCTGTTATAATGTGTAATATGTGAACATAGGAGTGAAACATATTTACTCGAAAAAGCTTTCAATATTTGTGCCAAAGTAGACAGTTGTTTTTTAACAATCTTTTTCATATTCACTGTTTATAACGTCAGTGTATTAAGTTAAAAAGTAACCACACTTAACATATATTTTGCCAATAAAACATGATGTATCCTATGAGTTTTGTTCTGGTTTTATTTAGACACAAGGACACGCTGGAATGGTTCATGTAGTAAAAATCATAGCATTAAGAGGGATATAAAAAGCAGTGAGGAAATCTTTGAGATTCAATACATATTGCAATGTTATTTTAAATTTTCTTGTTACAAATTATACAAATATGCACCAGCAACATAATTTCTGTTTTCAATTTCAGAAGAATGCATTTAGGAATTATTGGTATAGTTAATATAAAACATAATGGTTCACTATGTTGGATATAAATTAAACTAAAATTCAAATAAAACATGGAATGAATAAAAAAAAAAAGACATGTACACAGTGATACTGCTGCATCACTTCACAAACAAGTTTTATTAGTTATCACAAGATACAAAATACGTTTTTTTTTATATATTTATATTATATATATATATATATATATATATATATATAATAGATATCTTTTTTACCGTCTTGCAAGAGGAATAAAACATTTAAGCTGACCACAACAACCGGAAAGAGAAATAGAGAAAGGTATGTTGACCAAGAAAAAGAGGGAATTCTCCAGAATCTGATCTGAAATTTAAAACATCCTCCACTTTAAATTCCTGCTGTCACGTCAGCATTTAACTTGGTAGTTCTCATGAAATTAAGTGTGATGGATGTGTCACTGAAATGAAGAAATGTGGAATCACTGGGATGAACAGTTGACACATGTATAGGCTCAAATGGATACCAAATTTTTCCCACATTATGTTCTGCTTCGGCAGGCAGTTGTCAAAATTCTGTGTAATAGATTCAAACTGTAAAATGAAAAAACATTTAAGGTGCAGAGGGGCCGATAGAATTCTGAGGGCACGCATTCCATGCAAGTCTACACTTGACCATGGCTTAAGTTGAACATGAGACCGCTTTTGCTCATGACACTTTCTGTTTTCCCTTCCAAGTAAACAAGAGGATTGTGAAGCAAACTCACATAACACTGATGAAGTGTACATAACAGGACTAAGTCATAACCACGGTGAAACGGAGAGCTGTGTAAGAGAGCAAACACGGAGAAATGCACTTCCCTTTACATAATTACATATTTGTTACCAAGAGTAAAGGCGAGGAGGAAATCAGACCCTGAAGAGCTTAAATACAGGTCCAAGTAGTATATTCTGTGTGTGTGTGTGTGAGCATCAACTTTAAGGAGATTTGATATTACATGCTGTAGGAAGGTAATATTTGGCAAAACTAGTTGGGTTTTGAGTGTTTAATTGCAGGAATGCAGCAAAAATGAGTAGGGATGGCACTGAGTAATTTTGAAGTCCAAGTACAGTAGCACTAATAACGAATCATTTAATATAAGACAATATTTTTTCTGTTTTAATCACAAACATAAGCCTTGGTGATTATAATGGTTTCACAAAATAAATGATTCTATGCATTTCTTAAGATTTAAAATATTTATTTTTGTCTTTATAATTAATCTAATTTTAATGTTTTATATATATATATATTTACCTATTTTATCATAATTAATTTTCATAAATCAAAGACATTTTAATTTGACAATAGCAGAATAAATACAATTTTAAAACGGCTGCACAAATAGTTTCTCACAACTCTTTTTAGTAGTTTAGCACTTGGCACCATAAAAGTGGATCTTTATCTAATGAAATGTATGACTCTAGCAAGAACCATAAAGATTAAAATATTGCACAATAAAATCTCTCGCACCTATATAGCACAGTGCAACCCAACACCCTTTAGCTGCATTTGATATAAGAGAAGGATTTAGTGAGAGCGTTCATTTCAGCAAAGGGAAAAGTAGTTAGGTGTAGAATTAATACTTGACTAGTTGCACATCCTTAATACTAACCTCAGTGGCCACATAAGGCATGTATGCACTCATGCATGTAGTTGCTATGTAATTTGTGAGTGTGTATGTATGCGTTTGTGTGCCTGCTTGGTCATGGGCATTCGATTTACTGCGGTAGAGCTTTGAGAATAGCATTAACCTCTTCAGCCACAGCGGTCAGTGCGAACTCAAACTGATCCTGAGAAGAGAAAAAGCATAGATCAGCATTTCTATTGTACAATCCACTACTCCAACTCTTTTAATAACACCATCAGCACCAATGAAAAAGACATACAGCAGTTACTGCAACTGAGGGGAATAGGAGAGGCTGCTGTTACTATGGTGTTTTATGGGTACAGGACTGCTTTGATTTTTGATTTGGGACTGATTTTGTCCTTTATTACCTTGGTGCGCACCATTCCTGGCCTCTGGTCTCGAATGTGTTCTAGGGTTGCAGCAATATCGATCTCCTTTACTCCTGAGTTGAAAACAAACCAAGAATTTTCAGTGTGCCCTATTTTTCTAAACATTAGCTATTTCTTCTAAAGCTTTACAAGTTTCCATCATGTGCTGACCTTTAGCCATGCGGTTCAGAACCATGTCGATCAGGATGTATGTTCCAGTTCGGCCTGTACCATCACTGCACAGAAGAAGTACTGTGAGAAATACGCTGTGAAAAAACATCTTATTTGCCAGTTTGGAGCATATAGTAGATTCAGAATCAGTGCAGAACTGTATATCACACTGGTTTTATTTTGAAATAAAATGCATTTCTTAAATATTATCAAACTAATATGCACTCCTTTATCTTTCAGTTAATAAAAAAAGACTGAATCCCTCGAAAGCATCAATGTGTTAAAAATACCTGCAGTGCACAATGATGGGGCAGGAGCGGCCACGGTAGCACTTATTGACTTTCCTAAGGAACAGAAAAAAGAGATTTCCTGAAGGAAATACCAGTGCTTGCAGGGTAGCAATAGGTATAAAATAAGATTAGCTCAGCACTTAGACACTTAGGTTAGCAGTTGTCACGACATGTTGATCTCTGTCAGCTGTGCACGGGAATGCACATGACACTATAAAGGCGTATGCAGTAAAAAGGTTTGCTTGAAGAAGATCATTCAAACATACATGTTAAACAAACATACACATCTACATTTTAATTACATAAATGCCTATAGACAAGTATAAACTAAAAAAAACTATAAACTGTATATACACTAAAATGTAAAGGTTTGAGGTTGGTATGATTTTATATGTTTATTATGCTCATTAAGTCCTATATTTATTTGACTTGAAGTCTATATGGTTTGATTTGAAAGATACAGTAAAAAGATACTTACTCATACAGTTAGATAATTGTTTTATGTTTTAATATATTTCAAAATGTAATTTATTCTGGTAATGGCAAAGCTGAATTTTCAGACTAGGTGTCACCTGATTTTTCAGAAATTGTTCTAATATGCTGATTTGGTGCTCAAGAAACATTTCTAAATATATTACAGTTTTGCTATTTAATATGTGTGTGAGAAAACCGTGACAGATTGTTTCGTTTGCAATTATTTGACATACATTTTGGATTGATTTAATGCATCCTTGCTAAATAAAAAAAACTATTTATTAAAAATATTCTTACCCCAACCTTTTTACAGCAGTGTGTATATATGTTAGTTTTTCTATTTAAATGTAAATTTTAATATAACAATGACTGTGATTTGTACTGATGACATACATTTAAAATTTTTGTAAGTTAGAAATAAAATTATTCTTCATTTATGATGGCAGAAAATACAAAAAATATAAATACGTTGCTCTGATGATGAGTGAAAAATAACATAGATTTAGATAAAGTCTACAATTAACTATGAAACAAAGTTTAAATGGTGCTTGGGGTGGAATAAGCAGCTTAAGACTAAAATAACTTCAGATATTTGCAAAAAATTAAATTAATAAAGATGAAAGAAATATCGATACAGTGGTCGCCTTGCAAACACTGTAAAAATCTAGTTCTATGTAGAGTAGAGACCCACAGAGATCAGAGGAAACATCAGGACCACTTCACAGTAGAAAGCCAGAAAGATCAAAAAGAGCAGAGTTATACCACAGTCAAGAGTGGTAAGAAACAAGCAACATTAACCATCAACACTGAAAAGCATGAAATGTAAGAACGAGTGAAGAAAGGAGAAGAGGAGGAGAAGGAAATGAAAGGAGGCTAAGATGAAGTGGTCAAAAGAGAATCACACAGAGAGAAAGTAGGAGAAGGGAGTTAGGCGATGGAGCGTTTCATCAGCGTTGCTGCAGTCACACCTGTCTGTGCTCATTTTTGTGACTATGCAACTGGAACCAGACTACTAGCTGCAAACCACAAAAATGACACAGACAGCTGTGCAATACTCGCTACTGCGCTCCATCGCTCTCAGAAAGAGACAGAGGGTGGGTAAGAGGTTCGAAGAGACCGAAGAGAATGGAGGAAGACAGTGAAGAGTGATGGAATGACATCAAGTAATGGCAGCTAGAAGAAAGAGAGAGCAAATGAAGAACTTGATGTGGAAATGACATACACATAGAGCTGTCACAATTATTGAATTTTGGAATTAAATTCAAATATCAAACAACTGTTTAGTCTTTTTTTCAGCATGACTCTTATAATGTAAAATTACTACACAAACAGCTTAAGAACTTTACTAAGTTTATGTAGTAATAATAATAATACTGTTGCTCAGAAATACATACATACTATGTGTGCAAGCATGCGCAGTACCTGCGGAAGTCCAGCAGAGGCCTTGTGGAGGTGGGAATGCCCTGCGCAGGCCAGCTCAGGAAGTGGAACTGAGTGAGGGTCCGTGTTTCCTGGGTTTGAACGTTCTTCAGGTAGAAACTCCGCACCAGGAAATCATTACACCAGATATGCTCAGACACCAGGTTCACCTGAGTGAAATAATTAAAAGTGAACAAAATATTTTGATGTAGTTTAAACCACATAAAGCAAACATCTCAGAAAACCTTATGGCATTCAGTTTTGCACAAACCTCATAAATGTGGTAAAGAGAAGAGCCCTCATCAGGCCAATAGCGATCACACTGCTTTTCTCCATCCTCTACCAGAGCCGTCATCATCACTATGACTGTACACCCGCTTTCCCAAACCATCTGTGCAATGTACACAGCTTACAACACATGCCATTTATGCAGTATTTACAGAAATGCACAGAAAATAGGCACAAACTGTTAAACTGTGTTTTCTAAATACACTACCATTCAAATGCTTTCTATGTTTAAAACCAATGCTTTTGGTCATTTTTGATCAAGATGCTAACGGTCTAATCAGGTTTAATGGCCTATGCTAAGCTACAGCTAAAAGTGTTACCACCAGACCCAGAGATCGGCTGAAAACCGTAAAACTCAACTGTTTATCTCTAGGGCAGCTGGAAAATGAGCCTATTTTCAAAAGTAGTGGCGTGTTGCTTTAAAGCATAGATGTGTTTAAATGTTTCAAGTCCGAATGAGAGTAAAACAGAGATTGTGGTGTTTGCCCTTTCGTATACCAATCTAAATCTTGGTGTTCTGGCACCTTATGTAAAGCCATAGGTGAAAACTCTGGGTGTGGTGTCGGACTGTGCCTTAAAGCTTGATAGACAAGTCAATAAAGTTGTGAAGTCAAGCTTTTATCAAAAAAAATCTTTCTTTTACCAATTTTGAAAAAGTAATCCACGCTTTTATCATCACTAGGCTTGATTATTGTAACTCTTTATTTGGGGATCAGTCAATCGACCTAAAAGGAAAACCATATTCCACTATGTTCTTCCCTCAACTTAGACGAGTTGATACATATCTCTCCCGTCTCAGTGCATGCACTTAATCACTCTAGTGCGCGGCGTCACAATGTTAATGTAGCTTAGCTATATTCATTCCTTAGGATCCAAACAGGAATGAATGTAGAACCCACAAACAATTCCACGTTTCCCCTATTTAAATACGGTTACGTGACTAGTTACATGAGCAAGTATGGTGACACAAAATAAAACGTGGTGATTTTTTAAGCAGATAAAAAAAAGATAACTATAATGTGTGGGGGAAGCACTTAGACCTTGGAGCAGTCATATTATCACTCCTGTCCTTCAGTTTTTACATTGGTTACCAGTACGCTACAGGATTCATTTTAAAGTGCTCTCATTGGTTTTTGAATCTTTCAACGGATCTGTTGATAGACCACCAACCTGCAAGAGCTATTAGGTCTGCCAACTTCATAATTCCCTATGCGGTTACTTGCTTTAAACAACACACTGGTCGACGGTAATTGCGTTTAGTTGTTCTTGAAAAATAAACTGAAATTAAAGTTGTTATTTTATTTACTTCTGCGATGACAAAGCTACAATTTCTGCAGCCATTACTCTAGTCTTCAGTGTCGCCTGATCTTTTACAAATTATTCAGTAAACTATTATTATTAACCATGAAAAATTAGCAGCTTAATGTTTTTGTTGGAAACCATGATTTTTTTTGTGAATTATTTGTTGAAGTTTATAGATCAATTTACTTATTTTTTTAATTGAACCACAAACTTTCAAATGGTAGTGTACTTTTCAAGCAACATGAATATCTTTACATCCAAAGACTATCGCTATTAAATCTACACATGTGACTGACCTGCCAGAAATCAGAGATGGTGTGTGAGAGAGGACCTTGGGTGGCAATATAGGCAGGCATCCGGGGGTCATGCTCGATCTAAAGGGTCAATAGGAGACAAAAGGTCATGGGTCAGTGCTTTAGCCCTCTTAACCCTGGATCTGCCCATCACCACAACAACAGGGCATTAATGTGATCCCAGGCACATGAAGGCTTAATTGATGATCCCTTCGCTCTTGACTACAACAGAGCAGCAGGGGATTCCAGACCTACACATCCTGAATGAGATCAATACAATGTAACCATGGCAACACTGAGAGGGGGATTCCGAAACCAGTGGCAGCCTTGCACGTCTATAAGGAATAAATGGATTATCGCCTTGGTTACAGAAAGGGATGCAAGGAAAGCAGGGCTTTCAAGCTTTAGATTTCAGACTAAGATTTCAGCTACAGAGAGCAGGAAAGAGACCATAATAAAGGCTCTTCAAACTGTCATGTTTCTGATTCAAAAGAAATGAATCACATGATGAAGTCCATGGTAAAGAGGCTCATTAAGTGCACGTACTTACAATGGTGCTGGCGTTGATGTAATCTGTCCTGGAGGGGTTAATCTCAGCCTTCAGCTTCACTCTAGAATGATCATCTGCAAAAACAACTGCTGGTTACACATCTAATCCGTTAAAAAGAATAAAGGTCAATCAATCAGGTTGTGTGACGAGACAGGTTGCATTCCAGTTTGTGCACTTCTCTATGCCATTTTTAGTATAAATAATAGTGCTCACACTGGAAATTTCCAAATAGAAAAAGTGGACACAAACCCTTCAGACACACTTAAATACAAAATGAAAGGGTTTCAAGACAAGCATTGGGGTCTTACTTACAGGGCACGGCATCGGCGCAGCGGTTCTTCTTGACATTACTTTCACTTTGGGCAGTTGAGATGGTGCTGGGTTCTGCCTGGTAGGAGCACAGAGCCTCCCACTCTTTGAGTAAACGATCTTTATTCTTCAGATGATCCTCCATATATGCCTAGAAAGCATGAGAGATACCAGAATAGAGACCCCTGATTGCTCAGCTGCTCATTAATGTGATACTTAAAAAAACTCAAAAATACAAGAAAATGTATAGAATGCTAATAAACCAATAAAACCAATAAAATTAATACAGAAACAAAATATTCTTTATAAAACCGTGGCATAAATGGTGTTGGGCCTTTTACGTTATGCACTGGAAGTATTTTGTAAATAAGGTAATCCATGTCTACCAGTATCATGTGCCCAGTAGAGATATCCATATTAGACTGCGCTGGCTCCTCACACCAGGAGGGGGTGCTGCTGTGCGAACTAGGGCTTGGCTGAGGTGCATCACTGAACTGTGATGACACACTGCTGACTCGTGACGTATCCGTTCCTCCCCCACCACCTCCCCCTCCTCCTGGACCGGCAGCACCTGCAGCTCCAACCCCGCAGTCCTGTCTTCCAAGAGAGGACTTAGCAGCCATGTGTTGCCGACAAAGATCCTGGGAAATTAAGAAAAGACTACTGACAATTTGCAGCTAATGCTGCATTTGCAATTTACGGTAACTGAATATTGCAGCTAATCAATTTGCTCTAATTTGTTTATGCTCAAATCAAATAAATCTGATCACATTAATGTCTGACAGTGACATGCCATCACAAGCAAAGCTGCTAAAATCAGTTGGGATTAAAATAGCTTGGTTCCAGAGAATGTTTGTACTGCAAAGATGTGATGCAGTGCGCATGCCAAACAGCTCCAAACCTGGTACTCATAATGCGTCACATTTCCTGCCTCAGGTCCAAGTCCCAGTTTCCCTGAGGCCAACTGGCGGGCATGGGTGCGCAGGCAGGCGATGGTCAGTGCCCCCACCAGGAGTCCACCCACACAAGCCACGCCCACAAACATGAGGAACACCCACTGGGTGTTGTCACGTACACGTGTTGCCACTGGCAACGCATTGCCATCGTTTTTCTGGAAAAACAGAGAGATGAAAACAAACATATGAATCAAAAATCATTAATACATCCCTTAGCCCAAATGAATGTTGTTACCATCACATTAACAGACACAAACAAGAACCCTATTTACTATCCTAGCGGAACAATAAATGACTGTGCAACATTTTGAAATGCAAAAGTAAAGAGGGTCATGCGGAAAAGCGAGTATTAAAAACAAACATTTAAACCAGGACTACCCATCCCACCCTGCTGTCTGGAAGTATGATCTCAGCAGGGTCACTGGTTGCTATGGCAACATTACAACGTTTGATGTAAGCGCCATGTCCATTAAAATGAGAATAGACAAAAAGGAACAGAGAAAAATAAATCGTTTATTACAAGGCATCTCAACACATACGAATCCCATAATATTCTCTAGTCCTCTGTTGGAATGATGCAGACCACCACACAGGAGCCAGGGCATTACATCATCACTCCTGTGCACACCGCACTGACCTTGTCGCCACAGCAACCATCTTTACCTGACATCACTGTCTGTGCGGAGATTCTGAGTGCAAATCACTCTGATTGGTCATTTTTATCGCGCTTTCTATATTTCAACAAATCACCGAGCAGTTCAAGGAAAACAGTTTAACGGCTACTGCAGGTTCCTAGACTTAAATAAAAACAGGCTGGCCGGTCTTTAAGGTGGCCAGTAAACTCGTTTATTACAATTCTGATTCATGAGCCTGTAACCACGGACTTCGAAGGACGAGTAAAACGAATGCTGGCAAAACCAAGGAGTTAGACAGTATAATACGGGTAACATTTTCACATTTGTTTCCCGCCACATGTGGTCTGTAAGAGATTTACAAGCAAAAAAACGCTGTCAAAGAAATCAAGTGAAATGAAATGACAGGAAGGTGGATCATTCAGGGGATAGAAAGCAGATTTCTTTGCTGTTTCACCGCCCCGTACTAGTAATAAACATGTTTGGTATAATGTAAGAATCGGCTCATGCAATGTAACAGTTAATTAAGTTAAAGAGAAAGTTTAACTCACCAAAAAAATCAATAAACTAACGGAGAATGGAAAGCGCTCGCGCCCGGTGGTCCGCCGAAGATGAGCAGAAAACTGTACGTGCAATAACCGTAGAGCTCTTTTTCCGTCGGTTTGACATTTAGATCTCCTTCAGTTTTGTTATTAACTGTAACTGCTAATAGGTTTAAGTTCGCGGGAAACGAATAACGGTGACGGGGCTCAGCCCTGGCACGGACATTGTGATGTTTCGCGGGAATGTTGCGTTCTGAGGGGAGAAGCATTTGGGATGCCAATCGGTCGCGCGCTTTGGAGTCGCGAGCGCGCCTGACAGTTTGACACGTATGATGTCGTTGTCATAGCAACAAAGCAAATGAGACGGGGGTGGGTGTCAGGGGTCTTGTGAGATATTCCCTCCTCAAGCATACAAGAGACAGGAGTTCGTGGAAAAAGACTAAACGTCGGGCACACAAGTTAAGACACAGTGTTCAGGTTTCTGCACATCCTTACCTCCCCAACACCTGCCTGAAGCACCTTTAGACCGGTCTCTGATTCTAGAAGGTTCTTTTGAGCCACTGTATGTGAAATAATAAATGTGAAGACAGTCACAGACAGCTTATTATAAGGTTTTCTCAACATAATTGTTTTAGTAAGCTGATACAAATAATATATTTACATGTTCTTTATGCCAGTCTGCTGAATAAAGCAATAAACCACAAGAATGTTCAAATCACTTTTATCATGAGTAAATAGTGGTAAATGCCACTGTAATGCAAAGCTTCAAGTAGCTTTTTGTGGTAGTAACTGCATTATCATAAAATATACCAATGTTAACATTTACATTATTTATAGTTGTCCTATATAGGCTTGGTACATTAATATAGAATTCAGCAGATGTGGGTCACTTTTAGTTTAGGTCTTGAGGACAGCTAATATAGTGTACATCTAGATGTTGGCAAAATTAAAAAAAAAACAACAACAACAGGCTTTATCTTCCTGAAACAGACCGAAAATGCTGACGACTCATGCAGCACTCACAAATCAAAATTAAAAGCTCTTCAGAATCAGAATGCTCCTCCCCCTTAATAGCACTTCTGACTAGTGGCAACTCAATGGGAATACAAAATAAAAGCAATTTTCTATTTAAAACGCCCTCTATCATACCCGAATGTCCTATTTATATCAAGACAACAATACAAAGCAGGTCTTTTAAGTTTTACATTACTTAGTAAGTCTTTTGAGCCATTATTGTGTATCAGAAACAATTGTATGACAGACATCACTGACAGACATTCATTCACTGTCTTCATTACTTACCGGCTTTTTCGGACACCTCACTTGCTGTTATATTCTGGCTGTTTGGGAGCACTCGGAAAGTGACAGCTGGACCAACCACACTGTAGAGCAGAATTTTTGATCACATGCAAGTTTCCCGTATGATTATGTGCAGGGTTTGAAGTTAACTCATAAGCCAATTTGGCTACAAACTATCAGAAATAAACCAGATATGATTCTGAATCACTGATTGGCTTTCAGTTTTACGACCTTTAATCATTGTTTGCAGATACCATAAAATAGAAACAAATTCTCTGTGAATTTTTCACATATTCAAATTGTAAATGAATGCTGTGGTGCTTCTCATCCATTGGGCAATCATCTTTAAGCTTTGCCTTGGAGGCTCATCTTAGGGCAAGGGCTCTGATAGCGATGGCATGCAAAGTGATAACAGTTTATGAATCATAACTTGTCAAATTGGCTAGTGAGTTTACCCACCCTAGTTGATTTTCATCCACATTTGGTGGGTTGGCGGGTGTTAATTTCAGACCCTGATTGTGCGTGTTAGATATTGGGATCCAGGCAAAAAATGGAGGACAAGTAGTGGAGCAAATCCACTTTTGAAATCAGTTCATTCCATTGCCTTTTCTTTCTCATTCTTTCCCTCTTAGCCATCCCCCTCTGTCTTCCAAGGATAATGGATCAAGGTTCCAGCTCACCACAGTTTGATTTAGTAAAAAGGGTTAGTGGGATTAGCATTTGCTTTCTAACCACATCAACAAACAGCGATCAAGACTGTTTGCATTGATAAAATAATTATGTTCAAGAAATAAACCATTGGTTAAACTAAGTTAGGTTAAACATTTTGCCTCTTTCCATATCTTTAACATTCTGTGTTAGTTAATGCCTTTGCAAGCTTTGTGAATTAAATAAAGCTCAGGGGTTAGCATACTTTCGAGATCCAATCAAGGCCCACCACCAAAGCAAAATCTGGGACTCTACTCAGCAATTTCCACCTCCCTGCTCTAAACCTAGGCCTACCTGATATTGATGAAAGAGCCAGTGGTGAGATGGATCCTCTCAGCAAGGGTCTTCAGTAGATGAACCCCATCGGACAGAGTGAGAAGGCTGTAGAGACACATACACATTCATACGCCCACATACACGCTCTTTCACAAGCACAAACTATCACAGAACTCACGAAAAACAACACACAAACAGACTCTCCAGTTTGACATGTGCCCTCGGGTCCTTTGTTAATGTAGTGTTTTGAAAACAAAAACTGCATGACTACTTTACTTTCAAACAAAAGGAACACCCACATAGACTAACACTCAGTCCAACAGTCTAAACTGTTAGTTGTACCTTTGATTGGTGACAATGTATCCAAATTCCTCTTTTAACTTGGTTTCATTCTTTCCTGGCTTCAAACTCAAGGCTCCCTTTCCAAGCCGTCCATCCCCTTGTTTGAGAGATGAAGGTCCTAGTGCATTAGCACCTATTGGGATGGCGTTATCTTGGGAGTCCCCTTGAGAAACCTTGGGGGAGGTTTCGGGCCCAGAGTTCAGTGGAGAATTGAAAGAGGAGTTCGTAGCTGGGGAAGAAGCCTTCTCCACCACATGGGTCATCTCCCCCTCCGTAATCTTCATCTGATAAAGGATATAAGACATGCCTTGTCAAGTTAACTGTCTAAAAATTAGTTCAGTGTATGATTAAAAAACAAACCCTCCATAAATGCAGGTAAAAATTAACAGTCACAAAGAAATTGCATATAACATATTGAATTAACATTTTAACTAGAAATAATTTTTTTGAATTTAGTTTCTATTTAATAAATAGAATTTTCTTGCAAAATTTACTTCACTGGTCTTTATTTTATTTGCATGCTCTAGACTTTTCTCTTTTATTCTCTATAAAATGCTTTTGATAGGGCCATAGAGCTGTGTATGTTTATTTTCTAACCAACCATGATTATTGATGTAACAGGGCTGAAAGGGTGAGGAAAGGATATCATGTTGCAGCAGTACTGAAGCACTTAAAATGCTGTGTTCAGAGATACACTAATGTTAGCTAAGAGGCCTAAAAGATAAAAGACAAATCACACATAATCATGTTTCCCACATATTATGTATTTATGTTAACAATTGCTGCCCCCTGCAGGTAATATACAGAATTACTACTGAGATCAACCCAACCTTGTAATATTACTAAAGGCTGGAATTCTAAATAAAATGCATAATTTTTATTTATTTATTTATTTTTTACAGATGTACAGTTTGGACTAGTAGTTAAAGCCAGCCTGCAGAGCTGACAGATTAGTATAATGGACATAGTGTATGATGAGCAGTGTTCATGTTTAATATTTTAAACCGATGTTAGGATATTTTGTTTTGATTTGTCGTGTCTCAAAGCAGCATTTCTGTGCGAGTTTATTGTTTTCAGAATGAACTGAAAGTCCGGTACATGATCTGTAGAAAGTCTGCTAGCAGTCTGTAGAACAACAGCATAAACATTTTCATGCTCACCACTTTTGGAGACACAGAGGAATCCTTTGTTTCAGCTGAATGAAGGAAAACAAGCATTTATGACTTTACACATTTTTTGGAGCTCCAACTATATGGTGTGTACAGTATGTCTTGAATTTGTATACTGATATTCTATAAAAAGTGAAATCTCAAGGTGCTCACGCTTTCTCTGATTGTTTGTTGGTTCATTTTGCAGGAGTTGAAGGACAGTGAACAGACGCTCCATTTCTGCAGGGTTCAGATGGTTCAAATCAAATCCATGTTGCAGGAGCAGCTCATTTAGGCTCTGCTGAGTGGATCCTGGGGTCGGGGTTCAGAAGGCATTTCCAAAATGTGCAAATACTTTGTATGAACACACTAAAATGAAAAACATTAACACTATCTCACCAATGTGCCCAGAAAACACTTCATACTTCTGAGGACCTTTCTTTTGCTCCTGTTGGCTTTTGATCTTTTCATCCTGGGAAAAGAAGTCCTTGTTATATTCAAGCGGGAAGTCCAGATCCTGAAAAAAAGATGAGGTGGAGTGAGGTGCTGCCACACGATGGCGTGATGTGGGCTGTGCAGGTGAAGAAAGAAGAAGAGTCATCAGATCCTGCAGAAGCTGATCATCTTTATCTAGAGATTGAGGAAGTGGTGAATTTCCCCTAATGCGAGAGGAGGCCGGTGGGTATCTGCCTCCATCCACCAGGTTTAAAGAACGCTCCTCTTCATCTTGGTAACCATACTGTAAGGCAAAAAGACATGATGCTGGAATTAAAGAGAAATAGTTCTAGATCAATGCTCCAATATACAATCAAAGCAGTGTAACAAAAGGACTTTGTGTTTGGGCTCTCACTCGTTGGTAACTATAAGGATCCAGGCTCTGCATATGGAGAGATGACTGAGGTGGATCAACAATCATGTAATCCATATAGGGCTGCACCATTTTGGGTTTGAGCTGGTTTGCAGGGCCACTCTGAGACCTTTGATAATGGACAGATTCAGAAAGAAATCAATGCAGTAAAATAAAAAAGAGAAAGTGATAAACATTATATGACACAAAAGTAAGAGTTACTCTGTGGATGGAACATTCTTTATCCCTGAAGACAGTGGAATCTTCGGAACTTTGCTAAGCTCTTTCTTAATCATTGATTGGGTGACATCATCCTGCCAAGTTAATCCTGCAAAATAATTTACATTGACTCAGAGCAACTAAAAATATAATGTTTGTAAATGCCAAAGTAAGAATTTCCATGTTAAGAAAAAGTAAAATCTAGTTTAAAACACGTCACATATGTTCTTTTAAATGCCCTCTTTGTATTTGTTTTGGATATTTGTCATTTGTGGTAACCATTAAGTAATACTCTTACATATCACTAAATGTAATTGTGATTCACAATTGCCTGCAGTGGTCCTTTTTATGATATATCAGCATAAGGTTTTCTTTTTATGGCCTTTTAACATTTATCCTAGAATTGCTGTTTTAAATTATGTCTATTAATTGCATTTTTATATATTTTTTATTCAATTCAAATAAATAGATTCAGACAGAAAATGGGCATCATACCATTGACTCGGGTACATTTACACATATATTTACATATTCGTTTGACCTTGGTTACTGTGGCAACATGTGGATGATTTTCTGTCACATGCCGGTGGATGAATCGTCATTTGGCCCATTGTGTTTACATTGTGTTGTTGCTATGGCAACCATCATTTTTACAAGCCGTAAAAGTGCTTAGAAATTCAGTATACACTGAAGAAGCACTTTCAAATTTCTATGTGAAACTCACCTTCCTTCATGAGCGTCTGCAGTAATGACTGCAGTCGGTCCAATAGAACTGCAGTCACCCTGTAGCGAAACCTTTCCTGCTTTTGTGTAAGACACTGACCAAACAGCTCATCTGTAACACACACACAAAAACCTTACACTGTAGGAAAATAGACAATGGACATTGCCTGCTTTAATGTACTTGTGATTGTCACAAACAGAACATTTGTTTAATCTAAGGATCTTTTCCATTCTATATTTCACTTTCTCACCCCTGCTCTTTCTGCTTCCATTTGACATAAACAGAGACTATGAAGAGGGTGAAGTTGTGTGATGTCACAGTTGCCATGGAAACGGTCGAAGAACACTGATTGGGTAAGATCAGGTGCTGGTGAAAGTGAGTGTTTACTGTGTAGTCAATGATTTTTTTACACACTCTACTGCACATATCAGCTTTAGCAAACAGCTACAAAATAGTCAAAGATAAAATCTATACATAATCATTACAGCACTTTTTTTTTTTAGAATAAAGTCAGCAGATTCATCAGTGTTACAGTGTAGCGAGTCACAAAATAACAAAAAGACAGCAAGGCTGATGTATGAAATTTAAATCTAAAATGTTATAGAATGGAACTGATGCTATTACGTTGTGGCATAATTACACAACTGTCTTATCATTATACATTTTGTTCTACAGTAATAAGCTCCATTGTACAAGGGTCAAAAACTGAAACAGTTAAATATGACAGTACTCACCATCCCAGCAAACCTGGCCACTGGAACACAGGCCTCCATCAAACAGACAGCCTTGACAGGGATAAATGAAAGAAGAGAAGAGAATATTACAGAGTAATTGTTTTTCTGACATTTGAAAAAAAGACCAGCTCAGACCCGCTCTTTTCATAATGAGAGCAGGATGTTTCAAGATTTATACTAGCTCACAGCAGCACAGTTACAGTTCCAGAAAGAGCTAAATACAGACCACAAGCACCATATGTCAGTGTGTGTAATTGATAATCAGACACTGTCAGTCAATTTAACACCATAGCAACAAACAAGTAATGATTTGGAATAATAACTAACCACCATAATGGACATTAGTAAAGATTTGCCAGAACGCTGAGACAAAATAAGCAAGAGAGGCTCCAACTGCCATCTGCATCTCCTTACAAATGCTCCCTAATAGAATTTACACAAAATAATTACAAAAAAAAAAAAAAAAGAAATATTAAGATCTGTACGACAAGCCAGTTGTTCAAGTTTGTTTTTAATCATAACAAAATGTGCACTCTGCCACCCTTCCATTTACACTTGAGAGTTGGGCAGACACACTAGTCATATATAATTGAATTACTAAGATGAAAATTGGTAAAATGAGTGGGAGTTCCTGCTCCAGTCTGCTGTACGCCTTGACTATCAAAATAAATGTAGAGTGTAACTGAGATTGTAGACTAGGCAGAAGAAAAAATAACTGATTGTGCATTGTTGCTTAATCCAGAAACAATAATTTAACATTCTGCCACATTTGACACATGGATATCAGTTCAAGCTGTTAGCCTTCATACACAACAGCTCCCTCATAGCTTTATAAGACATTCCCACAGAGTTATGTATGTTTCTGAGTGACGTGTGCCCTCACAGTGACGGCTGTTTGAGAATGACGTGGGATGGCTCGTCAGTGGTGAGTCAGCCTGCAGAAGAGGAGCTAATACAAATGCAATGCACAAGCGAACATACCATCTCTTTAGGACACATACGCCACATCAAATTTAAATCAATTTAGAACAATTATTCCCAAATCGACACGCTACTACAAAGTGACTGCTTCCGCTGTCCATGGTGCTGAATGTGCACACCACAACAAACGGAAAGACCTCTCAGCAATGGACTATGGCCGCGAAAGAAAGTCTTAAATGTTTATGAAGGCAGAGGATGCTGAACTGTTGAAATTATAGTAATGAATAATACTAAATAATCATATAGTTCCAAAATAAAAACAGTGTTAACTCTTCCCAACACAGCTAAAGCAGCTCGTGTCGCTGGAGTTATACATTTGTACTGGACTGGCAGTGTAGGCTGCGTTATTGCGGGGTCTATGAATCATGCTGTTATCTGATGTCGCCAGATCGCCAAACGCTGCCATCTCTTTTTCCCAGAGAATACGAATGTTTTACTTATATATGCTGCATTAAACAAGGAAAAAATGCATACAAGTAAACACCATTTTTGCACAATTCACACATTTTTAAAGTCTTAAAAGCTTTTCATAAAAAAATAATTTATAACATTCTCAATGAATATCCTGATTCCAATTTACCAAAAACCACAAACTTAAAAATTTACATTTTGCCCAAAATAATTTGGTAACACTTAAACTTAAACATTTAGCCAAAATAATATTAATTGAATGCTAATTATTAAGATATAAATTACTATTTTATCAATCTTAAATTTTAAATATATATATATATATATATATGTGTGTGTGTGTGTGTGTGTGTGTGTGAAAATATGGGACATTCTCCACAATGAAACGTTATTTTCAAGCGCTGCCATGCATCCCACCCAAGACAAGCTTTATCTCACCGACGTCACAGCAAACACACGATTTTCTTTGACAAATTTCTATTAAATGCATGCAACAAATTTACAAACAGCGTTTTGCATGCATGCTCATACTTCTTGTGCTCGTATCCAAAACCCAAACACAAAGAGTTTCTACTAATTCCTTATGTATCTTTAGCTAATGAAAGTCACATTCTAAACAAAAAAATCTAAAGTCTATTTTGCATATGCATTTAATTAAGCTGAAGAGGGGGGCGTCAAGATTAAAAGCAGATATTTAATACAAATCAATTTCCGCAGTTGAATCATGCATCATTCAGTCAGCTGAAGTTAACCTGTGGCTCGTGCTCTTGACGTACCGTATCTATCAGCGGTGCCAAGCTGACAACACGCAGTCGTCAAACAGACAAGCATCCACAGACACGCCGATTTCATCTTCCCTCGGCTTCTCTTTCCTCTATTCTCGTTTACACCGACATATTTAGATGTCACAGCGAGCAGTGTGATGTTGCGCGTGTGCCAAACTCCACAAACACGAGACTTGGGTAAGAGTGCGATAAAGATGAGTGTTTGCGAGGAGCACCAGTGCGCTCCGGAAGGGAGGGGGTGAGAGGACCGGACAGACAGAAAACCCGGAAAGTGGGCACGACAATCAGTACAGTAATGCAGTTATTTTGAGTAATACACAAAATACGTCATAATGGTTATTATAGGTCTGAGTATCGGACTTCATGCTTGCAAATTCAAAACACGTGACATGCTCAGAAAATAGCATTAATGGAAGACATGAAAACTAGGCATCAAATGTTTATTGGTTTTATTAACAACTTCACAAAGTTGAGTGTATTGCAACACTTCAAGTGCTATACGAGTACACAAACTGTCCATGTTTCTCCAAGTGATAAATGAATGGACATATGTAGACAAAGAGACAGATGGCGATGAAGGATATGATGAGAAGATGATTGAGAGTGGAAAAAGTGATATTGATTTCCCTAGTAATGACGTCCATGAATCCCATCTGTGTGGTTCTGGAGAATCCCTCTCACAGTTTAGTCCACGGTTACTGTGCTTCTTACAAAGGGGAAGTGCTCAAAGAAGCCCTGTATATTACAACACAGTTAGAACAACCCAAAACATACTTAGTAAACATTCAATGTACGGTTCATCAAACCTTTCAACCTCATTTTGTTTCCTTCTTCCATGATACAAAATTTTGAAAACTTTTGAAATTGAGAGACTTTTCTGGTCACTCATTTCTACAAAATTATAATGAATATAGTATTTGGGCTTTAAAATCTTTATTATATGGATCTTTTTAAATATTTCATATTTCAATATGAAGAGAAATAATGTTGTTCTGGTCCAAAACGACAGGCCTTTTTAAAAATTGTTCGTAAATTTACCTTAAAGAGGGTTGTGGTCTGGAGGACTCCAGATGTACAGCACATTTCACGAATGGAGTGCATGGCAAGTTGTGGTGCTCCGAGATCCAGAACTGCCATTCCTAAACGAGCTGCTAAAATCGGCCCAATTGTTGTTCCACATGGACTGTCGTTCCTAACCATCACATCCTGTGTTAAAAAAGAAGGACATTTCACTTGACAAGACAGTAACATTCCATGCTGTTTCTAATATAAATGTCCATTCCAAACAGAGAGAGTTTTAATTGTGTATTCAAAGAGGGATTATGGTGTCCTGGTGACCAAGGTAAGACTTTTTTTTAACCCTTGTGTTTAACCCTTTTCCTTATTATTCTGCTGCACACTTCTATTTATAAATTCCACACGGTCTTGTGAGCAACCAGTTGCTAGGCATTTAGACGGTATGTAGATAGATCACATTCTCTTGATTCACACAAATATCAACACTATAAATCCCTACCAACAAAAAAAACCCACACAATTTCTTTCTCTTAGATTTCACTTCCTTCAGTGAAGCTAATTTTAGCTTAGATAATGAGGATCACTTCAACTCATTTATATGGCAGGAGATTCTCAAAAGGACAGATGGTGAAGCAGAATGTTCTGCTTACCTGCAGAGGTACGCCCACTTTTCCAGCAATCTCTCGTAATATGGCAGCAGTTACAGCAGTGGTGGCATAGCGCTGGTTACTGTTAAACTTTATGACTGGACCCTGATCCAGGACACACAGTGCGAGAGATTTAGCTGATTGGACTCCGCTGAGGTCTTCATAAATGTATCAAAAAGATATTGGCGTGCGTGTGTGTGTTACCTTATGAAATGCAGGTCTGTGGTTCTCCTCGTGTTTCTCCCTGTAAGGTGAATCATACATGTGTATATCATACATCACAAAACTGAACATAAACATAGTCTTTATAAACCACAAATATCTATAAGCATGAGGGTTTTTATACTGTATAAACCTAATTTTCTACCACTATACAATAAACCTACCCCTCACAGAAAACTACTGGCAATTTTAAAGCTTCATTTGCTTTCATTTTAAAACCTCATTTGCATTGTGAGGACACAGGAACTGTCCTCATAAACCATGTTTCCGTTGTAATACCTTTGACATTCTGCACATTTGTCTCCTCATAAACCACGTACTGAAGAACAAACAGAGTAACAGCAAATGGAGCAGAAAAAAAAATTCATGGCAAGCTATTCACGTTTTGCACTCATACTTACAACATTATTATATTATATTACATTATATTATTCAAATTATATGTGTACTTCAGTTTAAGGTTTGGTTTTTTGAAAGTCTCATATGTTCACCATTAAGTCTCAAAAATGACTATAATATTAATAAAATGTAAAATTCGTATACATTATATACGTACACAATAAACTACACATACTAACACACATATACAGGTCCTTCTAAAAAAAATTGCATATTGTGATAAAGTTCATTATTTTCTGTAATGCACTGATAAACATTAGACTTTCATATATTTTAGATTCATTAC
>JAUYWG010000039.1:5053625-5107698 GCA_034779775.1 Enteromius afrohamiltoni | reverse complement strand
TAGAGTTAATTAGTTGATTCAGATGATTAGGTTAATAGCTCGTTTAGAGAACCTTTTCATGATATGCTAATTTTTTGGGGTTTTCATGAGCTGTATGCCAAAATCATCAATATTAAAACAATAACAGGCTTGAACTACTTCAGTTGTGTGTAATAAATCTAAAATATAAAAAAGTCTAATGTTTATCATTATTACAGAAAATAATTAACTTTATCACAATATGCAAAATTTTTAAAAAAGGACCTGTATACAAATCTCCAAGTCTTTAGATTTCATTAAAAAAAAAAAAAAAAAAACTTTATAAATAACAAAATAAAATAAAACAATTCTTGATACTCCCAGGTTTCTATTGACTGGGAAATTTGATTGTTATTTAAACAAGACCACACATTCCAGTGTCACCATAGTGATGATAGACTGTAGCAGTAATAAATGTCTAATTTCAGCGTTAACATAGAAACAAACGGGTTGCCATAGTGGCAGACTGACTGGTAGTTAGGGTGTGCAGCATGTGCCATGTCCGCACTGATCATGTAGGACATTGGCACTGCCTCCTGAAAGGCGGTCAGATTGTCAGAAGTTGAAGCAAGGCGCCGCAGAATCAGCTCAGTCAGGTTAGATTGAGCTCCCTGAGCACTCTCAGATCCCACCTATTGATAAATAAAAAAGCCAAATTATTGAGTGAGGAGACTAAAGACAGATGGATTTAGAGTTTACGTTTGCTCGTAATTGCATTTTTGTCTCACCTCTTCGTTGTCATATAAAGTAACCATACGAATGTTTGGATCTTTTGCTAGAGAATCAGGTGTGCTGGAGTCCATGAGAGCCTGGGTAAGAAGACATAATTATGTATTAATTATTTATCATCACTCCTCAGATCATTTCTGAGTGGGTGAATGACTGAATATTTAATAAGATGTTGCTCTCTGTGTTCCGTCGTACCGTGAGAGCACAGAAACAACTGTGCAGGTTGTCCAGACGAGGAGAGAAGATGAATTCTTCATACAAACCTCCTAGTGCCTGTAGAGAACAAAAACATGTCAAACTCATGATAATCAGTTTAAAAGCCCGGGTGAGAATGTGTGGCTGCTGCTCTGACAGTTATTTTATGTGTAAATCATATGGAAATGAGAGCTATTACAGCTCTTAGTCTTGTTCCTTCCAGATTCTCTAAAGTACTGTTTCATTCCGCCGGTAGTCCCACTCTCACATTTAAAGGCTTTTCTTCAGTCGGGTAAAAATAACAGCAATCCTCTTTGCCTAGCACAAATGTACCCTGCATACTAATCCTCTTTATGTCAGCACAATTTTGTGCAAAACCTTAAAAACAAAGAAGGGAAAAAAAGAAAGCAAAACAAATCTTTTGTGTATTTGTCTAACATGAAGACAAAGCGACTTACTCCAGGCTGCGTGTCTGCAAGACAGAGCTCAAAGTCCAGTAAAGCATTTGGCTCGACCCCGAGCTGGCCACATAGCATCTGGATCAGTGGAGAGTGATGCTTCTCTGCCTGAACACAGCAAAAAAAAAAAAAAACGTTTCATTTTTATTGGTTTTTAATGGTTACCTACTGCGATCAGTTGATATTTATATTAGACCTGCGTTGGTTAATATTTTGTGTTTAGACTGCTTTTTCTATTATCTAATATTTGCTTAAAACTAATTTATAAAAAAAAGAATGATACAGTATATATTTTGAAAATATTTAAATGTATTCACATTTCAAATATTTATATTAATATAATTTATATTATATATAAATATAGTCAATATATAAACAACATTTTTCTTAAATATACATGCATGTGTATTTATATATGCACGGCTCAAACTAAAACTTTTATTTCGGATTGTGAGTAACCGCGACTAATTGTTTGACGAATGTTGTGCTAAATACATTTGCAGGATTTTTGGACAACTGAATTTCATGAGTTTGTGCTTCCTCGTTAATAGAATGGATAATCGCAAATTTGGCGTGCTGTCTGGGGAGTGAGCCTGGAGAACGGCGAATACTTAATGTTCCAAAAATAGGTTGTTTGCACATGACGTCATTGTTGTGGCATGAAATGTAGCTGGAGGGCAGGAAGTGATTTTTCTCCATAGGAATCAGTAGCAGAAGTGCAAAATTCCTGTGTTTTGCGTTGTTTATAAATGTTCAAATCGGTCAAACCGCAAACACAAGGAGCTGTTATTGTGCAGGAAAATGTGTTGTTCATAAGGAGTGAAAAATCAAGACATTTACTGAAAAACACAGGACAAAGTGACTTGCAAACTGGCATCCGGGGCTGGGAGGAGCCGAGTCAGATAATACTCATTTGTGATTCATATAAGATGTAATAATATATTACGTTATTAATACAGTGTTAATACAATGTCTTGTATTCAGCGTGAGACAGTCAGCATACACTAAATGCTAAACGTTGCCATAGACATATATGTAAATAAGAAATTATGAATTATTATTATAATGATCATTATACTATGAAGTGGAGCTATTTTAAACATTGAAATACTTGCCTGCTATTGAGGTGCTGGATACAGGCTAAAATTACCCTGCGAACAAGGTAGAAGAGAATGGCGTATTTATATGAGGTATGCGGCGGGATACAAGTTACTCCTGAAACTTTGCTGCATAAAGGTTTTGTGGCCATGGGTCCTGTTAGCAGCACGTAAAACAACTTTTATTTAAATTCCGAATTGATTATAGCATAGAAAGCGAGCAAACAGAGCTTCCATGTAATTACTAAAAAGCTGTCACTCGATCGCAATCTCACCACGTTCCATTATAATCAGTGAAGCTCTCTGAACTGTAATATCTTATTTACACGCATCTATGTGTGGCTTTAAGAATTGAGTGAATTACGACTGTCACCCTGTATCTTAATACATTTCTTTATTAATATTTCAATGTATTATTATTATGTCTTATATTAACCATTCGCACACACCAGTATTATATGACTCGCCTCCTCCCATCTACAGATGCCAGCTTACAAGCCACTTTTTGCTTAGTTCTTCAGTAAATTTCTTGATTTTTCACTCCCTGTGAACAACATTTTCCTACACAATAAAAGCGCATTGTGTCGTCTCCGTTTGAACATCCATAAACAACGCAAAACACAGTAATTCTGAGTTTCTGTGAAAAATCACTTCCTGTCCTCCAGCTGCATTTCGCACGTCATCAGAACCACGTGATTGCAAACAAAAGTCTTACAGGTTGGAACAACATGAGGCCAGTAATTAATTATAGAATTTTAATTTTTGAGTGAACTAAGCCTTTTAATTAGACTTGTGCGTGTTTGTAGGCTTACAATGGATGTTGCATTACAGGCATCTCCGCAAGAGGCAGTTCCTGTTTCCAGTTCCTCTTGTATGGCGGTGGCAAGCAAAGGTGCTCTACAACAGACACAGATATAGATAAAATCAGCAGCATTTCAGCATCTTCTCCTGCCTTGTACCTCCAATCTGTCCTTTCCTATGCCAAAAAACATGCTTACAGATGGTTTTCCTTGTTAGGTCCAAATGAGTCGTTAATGTCTCTCTGAAGGTGAATGGCCAGATGGGGGATCCTGAGGATGGGACGGGGAACATGAACCAGACGCTGCTCCAGCTTGCCTTCGCTCTGAATGAAAACACAAAAAAAGATGACACTGTTAAAAGTGAGTGTTATTCCTATATAACTAAAGATCATTGATAATGAAAGATTCAAAGAAACATGGGTATAAACATACAGAGGATTACCTTAACCATTACACGACCTGCGATGGTCAAGTCACGATCAAACCAAGTGTTCCAGATTCCTCCTCCATAACACTCCACTCCTATCTGCAGGAAACCTAACTTTGTCTTCTTAGACCGTGGCTTGACCTGAGAAAACATGTAGAAGAAATTAAGAATGATTCCAGAATATATCCTCTACGTACGTTAATGTGGAATACAGTTATCTCACTGCTATAATCGAATTACTACACACAGCTACGGAACACTCGGAGAACTGATGATATTTTTTATCTATATCAAAGCCCTTTCACAGGGTGTCTTGTGTCTTTTCGCATACCTTCAGACACGGACTGTCTGTATGAGCTCCGATCATGGAAAAACCATTTCCAGGCTTGTAGAAACCCCCGACAGCAAAGGCAATAATGGAGGAGTAATTCCTGGTTACAAAATACTGGACCGAAAAAGATTTCAGTGAAAAAAAGTTTCCCCAGCTGTATCAAAGCATAAAGTATCACTATAATATTAAAGTAGTCAACACAACTCCAGTTCATCAACTAGTGTTTTGTGAAGTGAAAAGCTGAGTGTTTGAAATTTGAGTGCTTTTAATTGAAAGCCGAGTCCTCTATCCATAATATTGCTCCAGTTAAACCTTCAGCTCATTTGAATGAAGAGAGGACACACATCTTTTCAACTCACAAAATTTTCAGCACATTTTAATTTTATATATATATATATATATATATATATATATGCGATTAAAGCACATACACACAAATACAGTACCTTACTGGAAGGTTTAATGTTCCAGTGCTCAGACTCCTTGAGCTCAGTAAAACCAGCCTTTAACAGGCGAGATTTACACTCCTCCACCACTGTAAGATAAAGGAAGGAGTGAAAAGACATACAGAAGGTAACCTTATATACTTAGGCTGCTCTTTTGTTGTTTTCAATTGCTTCCATTGTCTTCATTTCTAAGTAACTTTGGCTAAAACGGTCTGCTGAATGACTAAATGTATATGTAGATAAAGTGTAAGCAAACATACAACTAAACTCATGCATGTTCCAGTACAATGATTACATCACAGTTGCATTACAAAGCATGTGATCTAGGGAAAAAGTTAAAGAACGTTCTTTCAAAGTCTAGATCAAGATGTATTGTCCATATCTGCCATAACTCTATCAGCCAGGGAAGAACAATGTCCAAGGGCCTATATATAATCAGACTGGAAAGCTATTTAATAAACTTACTATCAACGACGTGTAAATGAATAAAAACAGAGTAGAATGTATGCATTGCGATGCAATTTGCATAGGTATGTAATTCTTACCATGGTATGGTGAAACTCCCTTATTGACAAAATTAAGAAATTCTTTGGCAGCAGCCTGCACAGCTTCTTTGGAGCTTTTCATGATGAAACACTTTGCAAAACATACAAGAAACACTCAAATGTAAGTACAGACTGAGAAAGCAGTCAGCCACAGGCACAAATACTATTTTAGACTGTATTACACATTACTGTATTAGGTAAGTTAGCGCGTGAAACCATTCTGTATTCTTCAGAGATTTTTAGTTTTATGTTTATGTTTACGTAGATATCTGAGAAACGGCATCAATCAAAAAAAAACATTAATCATATACTTGATACCTGTACGTTATAACCAAAAAGCAACCCCTGAAAATGCAGACCAGAAATCCCACGAGAGAAACACTACACAATTCAGGCGTAACCCACAAGTCACAATCTCCTTTAAAGTTACCCGTCAAGCGTTCCTACCTGCATATATGAACGAAGAAGTGTGCTTTCACATTCAGGGCAAGAATGCCGGAAGCTGTGGGGATTTGCTGCAGTCTGGCAGCGGAAGACGGCCCTCTAGTGTTTGGAGGGGCAATAGCGTTTAAACTTTTAAAAACTAAAGAGCAGTGATTCATAAATTGTCTCTTTTCTTATTTTAATGAAATGTTTAAGCTTGTAAAATAAAATATTTAATCATAAATGGCAACTAGTTAACTAGTTAGAAGATGTAAACAAATGTCTGGATGAAAGCCAAATCTAGGCATCTAGAAAACATTTAGGACGAACAAGTAGATTGGTATAAAGTTGTTTCATTTTAGTGGTTTGTGTAATGTGAAAATGTACCATGGTTTTCAGGAATTAATCAAAAAGTTTCCGTCCTCAAATAATTTCAGTAAACTGGTGTTTTCATACAGTCTTTGACACCTGAATATCCACATGATCCCAGTTTAGGTATTATTATAGTTTTTCTCCAAGACATTGCTAGACATGTTTTTGTCTCCTTTAGATACCAATCTTTAGTATCCAAACTATCAGTATCGGCATTTAAAATGGCTGATAAATTAATATTTTAAAAATAAAATAAAAACGGTCGAAACACCCTTACCGGTAACTTTGATTTGGTGGTTGTTGTTATTGTGTTTTTGTTCAAATTACGTTAAAGTTCAATATCCAAGGTTTCTATTTTTACACATTTTATTTATAAGAACTTTAATATATTTTGTTCGTTGTGACAATAATATTTTAGTTAATACTCAACTACAAATAACTATTCTTGTACTAAACCCTGCCTCTGCTGGACTGGAGCTATTGAGGATTATTACTGTTAGCAATCTATATTTTGCTGCTGTTGTTACTTATCAGAACTTAACCGAATTTGTCTCCAGTCCTATTCAAAGTTATATTTATGAAGCTTACCATGTCTTTTAAAACTGGTAACTTTGATTTGGTTGTAGTTGTTTTTGTTCAAAGGACTTTATGTTTTATATCTTAAGTTTGTATTTCTTTACATTTTATTTATCAGAACTTAAATATATTTTGATGTTCTTCTGTTCTCTTGTGACAATAATAAGAAACAAGTTTCTTTTTAAAATGCATTATCATATTATGTTGGTTAAAACTCATAAATAACTACAAATAACTAATGCTAGGGAAATCTGTTAATGTTTTGTTGTGCGTTTCTGCAATTAAAAAAAATAAAATAATAATATTGGCAGATATATCGGAATAACGGATTTTAAAACCAACAAATATTTGTATCGGTATTGGCTTTTGGTACGGGCTCTACTGTGAAGGTCTGTATTGTTTGCACATAATGGGTGGCTCTTATTAATTTAAACATCAACATGCCTAGAGAATAATTATACAGTGTGTCCTTGTGACTAACGCCATATATCTTTGTACTTTGGAAACTGTTGCACCAAATTTTCTTCAATAACAGCAGTTATTAAGTGCTAAATAATTAAAATCCAATCAATATTTCATGTCATTTTTGCACAATAAAAGAAAAACCTTGACACTGAATAATTTAGTCAAATTCATAAGACATAATTTGTTTAATACTTTATTTAGCACTCGGAAGATTGCATTGACACTTTACCTGTTGTACTTGCACTACATTAACACTGTGAACATTTAAATGCTGTAGGTTTTGATTGTACATCGTGCATTTATCTTGCCAGTACTTGAAGGTTGTACTGCCACTTTACCCTTTTTACCCGTTGTATTTATGCATTTACACTACACTAACACCAGGATCTTTTCATTGTACATTCTGCAATTAACATATTTATTGCCTTTTAATCTCTGTTATCAGTACTTGGTTAACACTGTCACTTGTTGTACTTATTTATTTTACTGTAAACTGCACACATTTACTTCAGCATTACACAAAGAATTACAAAACTGTAGTCCTTTTTCATCCTTTATTATTATAACGTGACAAAGTAATGAAGAATACACAGCTCACATTTACTTCGTTTAATGTCTTGTGTACAGTCCATGTCGTGGTTTACAGTTTCATAACACTGGGGCACATGTTAGTCAGGGCACAGGACACAGTCACAACCTTGTCGAGGAACATCATGTCCTCGTCGTCTTCACATGGGGCGATCATGCTCATCGGTACGGCTTCACTTAGCATGGTGTACTTCCTGCGCACACATCCAACCACCCTGTTCAAATGGACCCTGAGGTGAGCTAGCTTGCGCGTCTCCTCTGCATCTTTTGTAACCAGCTTTTGTTTTTTCACCTCTGCACACATTAGACCGCCACTACCGATGTCAAATCCTCGATCGGCCAACACCAAATCTCCAGGCAACAGTTTATCAAGAAGGTCACTACTCTCAATAACATACTTGTCACTGACACCATCTGCCCACCCTTTAGAAACGAAAGCAATAGCTCCACGTGGTGTAATGCCAATAAGATACTTTAGCGTGTGCTTTTGTGAAGATTGTGCCATAGCTCTCTGAGCTGATGGTCTCTCTGCGTTAATTTCAAAGCAGTCCACGATTACAGCAATATGATTGCCAAAAGCTTCAACAAACTGTTGTAACATGCTGCCCTTTAAGCAGTGTCTCTCTGGCCAGTGCACCAAAGGGCTGAGGTGTGTAAACATTGCATTTATGGTGTCTCTGAATGCAGTGGACACAGTCTTTTGATCTGTGCCGAAGAGGTGTGCAATGTGCTGGATTGGCAAATTCAGCCTGAGACGCATCAGAGTCAAGAAGAGCATCTGAAAAGGCGAAAGTTTGCATCCTGTCCGTGAAAGGCAATTAAGAAGTTGCGTCAGTACACCCATCAGAACAGCAAAGCATGGGAGCCCAGTGTAGTACTTGACCCTCTCTTCATCATCTCCCAAAAATTCCTCAGACATTGTTTTCTGGGAGAGCTCTTCCTTCAGTAATCTGTTCTCCTCTAATAAGCGGTTAATTTCAGCACGTCTGCAGCTACAAAAACTACATTCCTGCTGTTCTTCCAGTTCGTATGTTGATGCAGCTTCATCCATCTGTGCGCTCTGTGAAGCTTCATCCGATGGCAGATCTTCTTCTGATGGCGGATCTGCATCCGATGGCGGACCTTCATCCCATGGCGGATCTGCATCCGATGGCGGACCTTCATCCCATGGCGGATCTGCATCCGATGGTGGACCTTCATCCGATGGCGGATCTTTTTCCAGTGGTAAATCTACATCTATCTCCAATTTCAGGTTTGGTAGAGCTGGTGATGTTGCAGTTGCAGCTTTCTTCCGTGTGAGAGCTCTCTTTCTTTTTGACCTACGGGGAAACCGCTCAGGAGGCGTCGCTTTGACCTCTGTGTGCCCGAGATGTAATGACGGCACCCAGTCAGGATGACACTCAAGCATTTCATAGGCAGGTTTGCCTGATTAGACGAAAAAACAAAATATCTTTTATTAGTTACACTAACAGTGAAAGTTTTAAAATATTCATGACTTTCTCCAAATGTAATTCATTCCTGTGATGGCAAAGCTGAATTACTCCAGTCTTACACCAGTGAGCCTTCAAAAATCATTATCATTCTGTTACCTTGATTAGGTGCTTAGCTATCACTTATTAATTATGATTCTTAGCAATGTTTTAATATTTTTTGTTTGCTGCGTAATATGTCTTTGGAAACTGTTAGACATTTTCTTTCTCTCTCCCTCTCTTATATACGCAGGCGCACTGTACACACGTACGTACACACACACACACACACTCACCCACCTCCCAGACCATTACAAATCTTGATTTTTTTGACCAATAGTATCTGTATACATGTAGCCAGCTTGTTGTGCACAGTTAGCTGTTTAAGTTAACGATAGTTCCTCGCCATCTTTGCACTGCTAGCGGCAACCACCTAACAGTTAGATGTGTATTGGTTGTAGCTTACCTGAGAGAAAATGCCGTGAACACACAAACATGTGTCGAGAAATGTTGTCGAAGGTGATGTCTTTTCGTCTTATGGCTGACACCCATGCCATGCGACGCCTCTTTGTTAACTCGGCGATCTGATTTCCAAGATGTTGCTTCCAAGCTGGAAAGCTGAAAAATCGCACTCCATTTAAAATGCGTTTTCCGTACCGGTCCTGGGAACGGTTGTTGCAGTTGATAACACAGCAAGAGTTCACCATTCCTGCGTGTTTTTGTTGTATAACAATAGAAACTCCGATGCCTGCCTACTGTTTCTATGCAGCTTCCGTGTCCTAAAAACCCACAATGCATTGAGTTGTATACTTCAGTTGACGTCACGTTCTTCTTCTTCTAATGAAGTTTTATGGCAGTTGGGAAACTAACTTAATGAGCACATCCACCACCAACCGGACTGGAGTGTGGAGGCGGAAGAAAATATGAAAAAGCATCCCCTTACTATACCCTTTAGATGATTAAGTTTGTGTATTAAATAAAACTTATTACGAACGTGAAATTAGTTTGTATTAGTTGGTATCGTATTAGTTTTTGTTTCATATTAATTGCACAAAAAAGTATTTGTCTGAATATCAGCACAAACGTGTCTTTATTTTTACACAACAGTGCAACACTGCGTTCTGTTTCTTCAATGAATCTATTTGAACGAATCGAGTGATCCAGTGATTCAACCGTCCATTCAGATTGACTCTCTCTGTGCCCCGATGTGTATACTATCCATCCCATCTTCCCTAAATAGCATTTAAAACTACTAATATCACATAGAATTTAGGATGGAACGTTTTATTGCCATAAGAGCTTTTTTTCAACGAGACATCGTGCTTTTTCAATCAACTGAGAGAAAATAATGTTTGGAAAAAGGATTCTTCGTCAAAGATTACAGTTAAAGTTCTGGAAGTACCATTCAAAATTATATAATTTGGTACATTTTAAATACAATATTGATTTTTGTTTCCTTTTGTGTCAGTTGCCCTGGAACTTTTGCATGGCCCTTATTATTAAAATGTTTGTTATTTTATTGTACAAAATAAAATAAACCACAAAGACTCCAAACTTGAAAGACTGATCCCAATTAGAAGAAAAACATCAGTCATAGTTTTTTAAAGATAAAAGAAATTACATTTTTGGGCGTTAGCTATTATAACTAATGGATTTACTGTAAAAGTGCTAAATGCAAAGGAATGAGGAAGGAAAGAAACATGGAGCATGAGGTTACGCCGCAAACTGTGTCATATTCTATCTATAGGGGGGTGCTATAACTGAAAAATGTAAAATCCATAACTGCACGTGCAGTCAAGTTGAAAAATAAGTTTCTTTGGGGGAAAATATAATATGATAACAAAAATACAGATTAATTAACAAATATGGCCAGCAGCAGGCAATCAAATTACAGTGACTAATAAATACTAGCATTCAATCTGTTTATGCACCACTGTAATTTAGTGAAAAACATGTAGGCTTGTGTATTTTTGAAGTGTTCCTCCAAGCGGGAAGCCCAGGCTGGGGCCCCACACTGATTTCAGCCGAGCTCCTGAAAATAATAGACATATTGTCTCACAGATGAAGGCCATAATACTGTTCTTGTCCTACATTGCAGAATAAGTAATCCTTGTTTTTTTTTCTTCTAAACTATCAAAAATATTTCCTGTACACAAAATTGACAGTATAACAAAATGTTGAGCTTAAATCTGGATAAATCACATATTTTAGAAGCCCTGATGCCCAGAGACCTTTAGGGCTAGAGAGAAGAACTTTAAAGAGCTCATTGTCTTAGTTATAATATAATAATACTTAATTATATGCATTGATGAAAAATAACTGCACTTACAGTTAGATGTGCATGCCTGTGTTTGTGTATGGTTGCAATACAATATTTAGAAACACGATCATCTCCTCTTCCCAATGCAAGAGCACACCCAGCCCTGGAGCAGGAAGTTAACTGATGATTCACAAAACTTCATGACATATCTAACTGCCATATACATGTTCATATCATTTACATTTTTTGGTCTTACCATAAGTAACCTAAGTAAAATCTTTATCGAACGCATGCATGGCTAGATTTCAAGCTTATATCTGAGTGATATTGTACAGCAATGGTGTATGCCCCTGAACTTTTAGGGTGTGATGTGCTTTTGACCACAGCATAGTTTTATTCAGTCACACAACAAAAGAGAAATGTCACCGCTTCGTGAATAATAACATGGAAACATCTGATAGCGAAAGGTCAAACTCTCTAATTAAAGCAGTTTAAAAGAAAACAGGAACTTTGTCTAACTTTTTAAAATGTTAATCACTATTTGTTTTCGATAGCAGTTATTTTAATAAAGTAAATTTAGTAAATTCAAACCACTTAATTGTGGTATCATGCAATAGAATTGTTTGAGAAAACCATTGTCGCACAATGCTTCTCTTCATCATTTTATCAAATCAAACATTCTCAGGATCCCTTGTTGATCTCAGAGGCTTGTACACCTTATATAGAGCTGAAAGTGATAGAGGAGGAAGGGAGAAAAGGCAAATAAACAGGAGGAGGGTTGGAAAGTAGAAGAAAAGAAGATGTGTTTATATGCTCTGTCACCTGTGGTCTCTCTCTCCTGTCAGCTGAAGGCTTCCAGAGAAGCTTTTGTAAAGATGGCATTCCAGTCCTCTTACAGTGTCTATAAATAGGTTTGAGAAGAACCACAGACAGCCACCAGAGACTTGTAACAATTATATGCCTTATTTGATCAGCTTACAAAAGATCTCAAATCTAAACGTGCAGAGTCCTCTATCCATAATTGCTTTCTCCAGTGAAAAAGTCATCTTGTCTGTATCAGGAAAGATTCATTCTCTGCAGAGCATCTGTTAGTGAAAAAAGGGATTTCTCCTAATCTGTAAGAAGCAAACTCATTTAGATCTTGGATAGCCAGAGGGAAAGTAAATTTGATTTTCTTTTCTTTTTTGTATCAAACTATTTATAGTAAAGTTCAGGTTATTTAATTGTCCCTCCCACATTAAAATGTGTTAAATAAAACTAAGATTCCTGAGATTGAGATTCCTTGGCCTTCATTGTTCGCCACTTCAAACAAACTCGTTTTGATTTTTCAAACAAAATCAGCTTCAAGACATCTTCCAGTACTTTTAGTTATACATTATATTATATTCAGGGGTGTGTTGAAATATTTGAAATCTGCTCTCTTTCAGTAGGGACATAGGAAATTACAATTACGCAATGAGTTTACCGGTGCAGGAGGAGAGAATCATCTCCCTGCTGTTTCCAGAGAAGGTACAGTCTTGCATTTTCTGCTCTACAGTTCGTGCCTTTCCTTTTTAAGGAAGCTTAGATAAACCTTGTGCTCAATCTGTGATCATCTGTCTATTAAACACAGAGGGCCGGTTTCCCGTATAGGAATTAGATTAAGCCAGGCTAATAGTGCTAATTTAGTACATTTAAGAATTTTTAGAAACATGTCTTACAAAAATGTGAGCATTTTAAGACCAAACAATGGCAATAATGTATTCTAAGATATCTCAGTGCAAGCTTTTTCCAGTTTAGATAGCTCTTAAAAAAATTTTAATCTAGGACTAGCCTTAAACCCTGTTCGGGAAACTGCCCCAGAAAGTCTTACAGGTTTGAAATTATGAGTGAGTAAATGGTGACACCATTTTATTTGGGGTTGACTATTCCTGTAATTAGATCAAGGAGTAAAAAATTTATACTTGTCATTTCTTTGCTGGTCTGGACCAGAGAGTTAGCTAATTTCAGTGATGAGTTTACTGTGAAGAGGGGCACAGTTGTTTTTCTCTTTCAGTTCATAGTCAATCAGCTCAATATTTTTGTGACAAGAGTTGGAACAGCTGGGCAGTGAGTGAAAGAGATAGGATAGGAGAAATGATTTGTTAGGGGTAGGATGGAGAAGATGGTATGGGAGAGAGAAGGTGGTTTGGGGTAGCTGGGAAGGGAGGGGGCAGAAGCCTACAAATAGCCTCAGATGAGCAGGCCATGCGCTCATTCTGTCTCTATCCTCTCCGGAGGGCGTTTGCATTCATCTGGTCTGTCCTTCTTGTGCTCCAACATGAGCCACTATGCTTCTTCCTCATCCTCTTCATCATACCGTCGAATGTTTGGTGGTCCTGGCTACCTGACACCACCAATGTCCCGTGCAGTGTTTGGCCGAGCCTCCACTGGGGGGTCCGGCAGCTCTCGGGTCAGCTCCCGAGTTTACGAAGTCAGCAAGTCCTGCACTTCATCTCCTGGATTCTCCAATTATCGAGCCTCCTCCTACAGTATGCCCAACTTGTCTGCAGGCTATAACCGCTCCTATGGTGGAATGGGGGAGACGCTGGACTTCAGCCTTGCCGACGCGCTTAACCAGGACTTCCTCCAAACACGCACCAATGAGAAAGCTGAGCTTCAGCATCTAAACGACAGATTCGCCAACTATATCGAGAAGGTCCGCATGCTGGAGCACCAGAACCAGGTGCTGGTGATTGAGGTGGAGCGCTTGAGGGGGCGGGAGCCCACACGAATTGCTGACCTTTATGAGGATGAGATGAGGGAGCTGAGAAGAGAGATTGAAGTGGTCACCAGTCACAGATCGCGCGTGGAGGTGGAGCGGGATAACCTGGCAGATGACCTGCAAAAACTGAAACTCAGGTGAGGTGCACGAAGCATGAATCTCCACTGGAAGAAAGCCTTCCAAGCCTAGATTGATTTAACAGTCTAGTTGCACTGGTCTGGCTTTTTTTAGATGGGTCTTGGGAATTTACCATGCTCATGCTACAAGAAATCACTTCACTCTTAAAAATAAAGGTTCAAAAAGGAATTTTGCAATAATGTCACAGAAGAACCATTTTGGCTTACCCAAAGAACCTTTCAGTAAAAATCTTTTAAAAGAAGCATTTAGTGAGAGAACATTTTAATAATCTAAAGACCCTTTGGTAAGGTAAATTACCTAAAAGGTAATTTTCAAAAATCCATAATAGTTGCTTCAAGATTTTTGGCGTGGGACTCCAAAAAGATCTTTTGAAGAACATCTTGGCCAGGCCATGCAAACCATGCTTTTTTTCAGCATCATACAAATAAAATAGGGGCTTAAAGGAATACATTTGTAAACAGATGTTATTTGATTTGAAAAATACAAGCTAATTTTATTCATGTGTTCTTTTTGGTTCTGAAGCTGTCAACCCACTCGTATTTAGAAACTCACAGTACATTACATAACAATCCAGAGACATTCAGTGCCAACAGGGGAATGAACATAATCTCTCCCCACAGCAAACACCTCACACACATTCTGCTGCCCCAGACAGTGAAGATAACCCAATCTGAGAGAAATACAAACATCACATTCACATGTAACACAACATGAACGCTATATCACAGCAACAGGAGCACTTGTTACTCTTGTAAACTATTTAACAAATGTAGGAGAGAAAAGTGACCAGTTAAAATGCTTTTTTCATGTATTGATAATATCGAGATATATATAAAGCCCTTTCTTTACTGAATGAGTAAAGCTTCTGCTGTATCAAAAGCATGTACAGGTCCTTTATTTCAGTGTCTTTACGGTTTGGAAAAAATTACTTTAGTCCAGAATAGTACAGTGGCCCAATAATGTGCAACACAATGAAATTAACACAACACAATGAAAGCACAACGATAAAGTAACAAGTCACTAAACAACAAAATGACTTCTATGTGTTGTGCACTACTGGGCCACTGTATAGGGACAGTCTCCAACAAAATTGGAAAGGAACAGAATTTATAAAATCAGTTTGATAGACCGTTGAGAGACCACTGGCCGCAGATGTTTCAGGGTCACTGGAGAATTCTAATGTGTTCTTTATTAAATGCTGAAAAGAGTTTCAGATTACCTGTCTCTGTAGTTGCCAAGCTAAGAAATTATTAAACATGACTTCATCTTGTCTACCAACCAATTATGAGGAAAATAAAATGCTATATCAGACCTAGAGAGGTTATTAAAGGCTTAAGGAAACTGCTTTTATAAAGGAAGCTATTGTCCTTTCAAGCATGTTGTTTACAATAGACTAGCTTTACTTCCTATTCAGGAGGCTAAATGTGCTGGCCCCACTCCATCTTCCAGCGGGAAATGCTTTATGTGAGGTTTGCAGTAAACCTTCAGTCTATAAAAGGTAAGGAAATAGGCTGGCTGTAATAAATATGAGACACATAACTCCCTTCTCCCTCTTCTCCTTGCCAGGCTTCAGGAGGAGATTGCGCTGAGGGAAGAGGCAGAGAATAATCTTTCCGCTTTCAGAGCAGTGAGTCCCTAAAACACAAAACTCCCTCTCTTAAGTTCCATTCTGTTTTATTTCTCATTGGTAATGAAAAATAAAATGTGGCTTAGTTTTATTGTGATATTACATCCAATTTTAGGATGTAGACGCTGCCACTTTGGCCCGCCTGGATCTGGAGAGACGTATAGAGACTCTTCAAGAAGAGATTGCCTTCCTTAAGAAGATCCATGAGGAGGTTAGCACATTTATGGGCATTCGAATTTTAATTAATGTTGTAAAACTCAGATTACACGCAAGCCAATTTAAACTATAACACTTCTCATACAATAATGCCTTTCTTCAGTCAAACATTTTTTTAATTTGTAATATTGCTAAGGCTGATTCATGAGACAATCAGAGTCAGATATGTCTTGTATAAACGCAAACATATTCATTTTGATATACATACATATATATATATATATTTAAATATATTCTGTTCATTTTAGTGAATCAGTGTGTTAGCCTGTGTAAGTTAATCTCTTCAGAAAAAAAGTTTAATGATTTAATAAACTATTTGGGCAGAAACACAAGCTTTTCCTTTCTCTCTGTGTAGGAAATCCGTGAGTTGCAGGCCCAGATGCAAGAGACTCAAGTCCAAATTCAGATGGACATGTCCAAACCAGATCTGACTGCTGCCCTGAGGGACATCCGTGCTCAGTATGAAGGCATCGCTGCAAAGAACATCGCAGAGGCTGAGGACTGGTACAAGTCAAAGGTGAGACTTAAAAAAAGGGGGAAAAACCTGTTGTGTGACCTTTGCATTTTCACCATTATGTATATGCATTTTATACATTCTCCTACGCACCTGACTTAAGATACCTGTTGGGAGTCTCATCACTGGCAAAGCATCCCCAAAGCACCCGTTTTAAATTTTTGTACTGGATTTCCCCCCAACCTTGTTACACTTGTCAAAAATAGACTGCCATCAAAAATACATTTCTCACTATGTTATATTATTGTGAAATATTCCATTCAGTCTTTTTTACAACTTGATTTCTTTAATTTTGTTATTTCTTTTTCGACCCTTATTGGTTTTTAAGTCCAAAAATAATCCACATTGTTGAGTATGAGTTGCATAAGCTCAGCTATGAGTAATTGAAAGAAAACAAGTTGAAAACGACATTAAATTAAACATTTTTTGAAGGGAGTTTATCTTTCAATGGGAAAGTAGCTTCCGTTATACTGGTAAACTGAGTGAGATCGTTGTATTTCCACCATCAGGTGTCAGATCTTAACCAGGCAGTGAGCAAGAACAATGACGCTCTCAAACAAGCCAAGCTGGAGACCATGGAGTACAGACACCAGATCCAGTCCTACACCTGTGAGATCGACTCCCTCAAGGGCACTGTATGTTTATCTGCTCTGTCTCATGTGGACATGTTCTTTGTCTTTCTCCATGTGGCATTCATTTTTTTGTCTGTCACTCTGTAGAACGAGTCTCTCATGAGGCAGATGAGAGATATGGAGGATCGCCACGGTCGTGAGGCCGGTGCATTCCAGGACAACATCGCCAGGCTGGAAGCAGAGATCGCCAACATGAAGGACGAGATGGCGCGCCACCTGCGTGAATATCAGGACCTGCTCAACGTTAAGATGGCCCTGGACGTGGAGATCGCCACCTACAGGAAGCTGCTGGAAGGAGAAGAGAGCAGGTACTTGGGTACAAAGCTAATGAAAAGCACTTGTGTGTGTTTTTTACCATACCTTTCTGCTTATTCGGCTGGCTTTTTTGTTACCTTTTTTATTTGACCTTTCTTCCTCTCTGACTTTAAAGGATTGTGATGCCCATGCAGTCATATTCCACTATAAGCTTCAGAGGTAAGATGGAAAACTTGTGATATACGCAAAAAATGTTGTTTCCTTAGAGGCCACTAGGAGGCGTTGTACTTGACTTACCTGCACAAACTCCTGCAATTTGTGATGTCTTGTGAATAATTTAAAATAAAGAAATAATTATTATTAATTACAAAACAGTGATTTAACTAAAAGTTAAAACAGACAGTATAATTTACATGGTTTCTTTAAAATAAACGCTAGTCTTTTAACCATTCTAAGAATAGACTGGATATTTTCAGCTAGTGCTGTCAAATCATTAAATCCAAAAAATGTTGTTTAAATAATATGCATACATATATTATGTATATATTATAAACAAATATTTAGAAAACATTTATATGTATTTTATATACATATATATATTCTCCTATATTTATATATTTAAGCACAAAATGTTTCTTAAACATATGCATGTGTGTATTAATATAGAAATATACAGAAAATACACATACATAATGTTAACAAAAACCTTTATTTTGGATGTGATTAATTATTATTAATTATTTGACAGCACTATTTTCAACGCAAGTAACAAGTAATGTTGGTAACACTTTGCAATAAAGTTCATTCTGTTAACATTAACAATTAAACATGCATCTCAAATGTTTATTGATCTCAGTTAATTTCATCATTTTATACATCACTAAAATCAAGTTTTATATGTTAATATTACTTAATAGACCTAGGATAACTAACCAAAAAAAAAGTTTAACAAGACTATGTATAAATACTGTAATAAATGCATTCCACATTGTAGTTCAAAGCATTAACTAATGTTTACTAATATAGACCTTATTGTGAAGTGTTGTAAAATCTATGTATTTAAAATGTATGTTTTGTGGTAAAATGGTACTGCATACTTTGAATTAAACATAATTTTTAACAGAGACGAGTCCAGAGCACCAACAGAGAACATCTGAAATGCACTCAAAGAAAACGGTCCTGATCAAGACCATTGAGACACGTGATGGGGAGGTGTGATATGTACCCACACACACACACACACATCCCAGTGCTGTCTTCTTTCATTCCCTCCCGTATATAAGCTCTACATCCTTTGCAATATTAAGGTCATCTTTGGTGCAATAAAATTATTCAAACTACTTAAGTAAAATGTAAAAATATTTGATCACAGTATTTAAATACTATAAACAATAAATAAAATGGAGGGAAAATTATTTTGATTATTAAATGAACTACCTGTTGACAAACAGCTGATGAAGTCTGTCTTAGAAATTAAATCAGTCTACTGCCCCCTACAGGTGGTGAGTGAATCTACACAACACCAGCAGGACATCATGTAAACCTCGGACAAGGAGCTGCAAGAATCAAACCAAAACCTTTAGGACAGATTTTCTAAATCTGTAGTTTTTTTTGTTTTTCGACACATTCTAAAAGTGATATGAGCACATCTGCATGAGCGGGAGTAGAGGGAGCTATCATTCTTTTTAAAACTGTATTTTTAAGCATTTTTAGTCCTGTTATAGCCTACATGTCAGTTTGGAAAAATGTAAGGTCGATTAAATGAGTTTCAGATAAGGTAAAAGAACAGTAATAGTAAGGTGAGCGCAGTAAATGGAGAGAACAGAAGCAGAAAACAGACATAAAATGAAAAAGAGAACTACGAGGACGGTGCCAAGCATAAGAAATAAATAAATTCTAAATACCTAAGACAACACATTCCATTAATGTTTTCTCTGTGTGTTTGTTCACCTATACAGGAGTATAAATATGCCCAGGCAGAAATAGAGAGATGAGTCACAGATCACAAGAGACACAGTGAATTCACAAAGTTTACCATAATAACCAGGCCCATACAAACACATGCTGTTGTACAGTGTCCAAAAAAAAAAAAAGAAAGATGTCAGATTGTCAACGGTTTCATTGCATGAATACTTTCTGTCTTTAAGACTACACTCTGTTATCAGACGGTAAGTTATAAAGAAAACATGACTATGCATGTAAAACCGAACAAACAAATAAATACCACCATCCGTTCACCTATCGGGACTTGGGGTCCCTTGAAAAACAATTAATTAGAAATAAACCAATATCTAATAAATATGAGAGGCCATGTTGAAATGGATATACTAAATGTGCGTATTATGTACATAAACATAGATTTTCTGCTTTGCAGAATAAAAAAAGAAAAGAGACACCATGGCAGAAATCGCTCATTTCAATTGTCTGTATGAAGATGGGCCTGAAAACTTATTGTGGAAAGGAAAATTGGTGTGTTTATGTCATGCAGTTTGCCCCAAAGGACTGTGGGGATCTTATGCTCCTCAACCTTCATGTCTTCCTGGACACCCTATAGGTTTTTTACACAGCAGTAACTGAACACTCGTGGTGGCATTCGTTGCGCTCGCCTCCGAGGGGACAAATCTACGGTTTTTGCATCATTATTCTGTGTCTATGTACTTTATAGTTCTTTCTCCCCAGTACTCCAAAACATTCACGTTGTCCCTGAGTATCATCTTTGCTTATTTCCTCCATCTTGCCCTCGTTCGTTTCATCACCAAGCGTTCAGATCTGCATCCCAGAGTGGACCAGGTGGCTCTGATCAGCAATAATATGGCTCTTTGCCCTACAGCCTTTCTGAAACAAGGCTAAGGAGTTGGATTCTCCTGAGAGAGTTTCTAAGTGGTGTCTCGAAGGCACCCCTGCTCAACGGTATTTGGTACAGTCCTGGGCCGGAATGCGGGATCTCACAGTACAGACACTGACTGGTGGAATCCACAGACTTTACTATGAGAGGAGGAACGGTTGACTTCAAAATGACGGTCAGCTTTGTAGTACAAAGACGAGATTCAGCACCAACGGATGAATTTTTCACAAACAAAAACGCAATATCGTGAAACATTGATGAACGGGCAACACACTAATTCACCACAGACACTTTTTTGAAAATAATTTGACAAAATGGAGCCCAGATTGATTTTCTTTTTTCAAACCACCTTATAATGGTTTCATATTAGGTGAACGGAATGCCACATCTCAGGCACATGTTCAGGTAAAGTGTGTTAGTGTAATCGTGTTTATGAAAGCAGCTCTTTAATACAACCATGGTCTTGGAATGATGCGTCCAGTATTATAGTTAGAAGTGCTTTCATTGTTCAGTTCTGAATGGTGAGGAGACCCAAGCCTCTGTGCGTGCGAGACCCAGGGTCAGGTCAGCACCGGATGAAGTGTGTGTTAGGGGGGGTGGGGTTTGTGAAGAAGTGAGTGTGGTCAGACCCGAACATGTGGTCCGACCCCAGAAGTGAGAGGAACCCTGGATCCACAGTCATAGTCTATATCCACACTCGTGTGACCCGCAGCCATAAGCCCACCGGCGGGATAAGCTCGCCCGTCCACCTGTCTGTCCCGAAAACTCTGGATGTAGCTCTGCCAGAGTGAAAAACACATAAAGACAGCAAAAAGTTAGGTAATTTATCAGCTACTCACAAAATAGAACTGTTGCAACATACAGTATAAGTGTCTTAACTTTATTTCGATAGTCCACATTCTACTAACTATAAGTAACTGTGTAACGGTATGTAACACGGCCACATCATCACCCTGCAGCCCAAGCCTGGTTGCACTGAAGCTAAGCAGGGTTGAGCCTGGTCAGTACCTGGATGGGAGACCCCCTGGGAAAACTGGGTTGCTGTTGGTAGAGGTGTTAGAGAGACAAGCAGGGGGGGGCTAACCTTGTGGTCTGTGTGGGGCCTAATGCCCCAGTATAGTGACGGGGACACTCTGTGGGCATTAAAGAAATCCCATGACACTCATCGTAAAAACAGTAGGGTGTAACCCCAGTGTCCTGGGCAAATTCTTGTCTATCATGGCCTCACAGTAATCCCCATCCATTGATTGGCTGGTGTGTAGTGAGCACACTGGCGCCATTGTCCTGTGGCTGCTGTCGCATCATTCAGGTGGATGCTGCACACTGGTGATGGAAGATTGTAAAGCGCTTTGGATGTATAGCAATACACGGTAAAGCGCTATATAAATGTGTCAATCATTCATCAACTAATTTTCAATTACTGTTAGGGTAGGTTTAGGGTTGCAAATTTTCTCATAGTATGTTGTGGACCGATCAAAATTTTTAAGATTTTTAAGAAAGTAAGATATAAGGCAGACATTCTAAACATACTCTAATGACTACTAGTTGACCTGTAGTTGCAATGTTACTTCATATTAGTAGAATGTCTAAAGTGGACTATCACAACAAAGTGCAATGCATCACAGCTTTTAACACTGATTAATACGCAATGTTTCTTGAGCAAACATTATGTGGTTGAAAACACTAAATGGCAAGCGCTAAGCATGTCTCTCACGGTCTCAATGCCAGTCAAAGCACAAAAGCAGATTTAAATTTAGCAGTTGATCATGTGACGTTCTAAATGTTCCAATCACACTGGTGTGATCGTAAGAGCCCAGCACCAGCCTGAAGTGATCATTACTGTGTGATGGTATGCGTCAAAGGGTTAAATAAAATACCCAACCAGTTTATTACAATACAATTTAGGCCAAAAAAAAAAGATCCATCCATTTCATATAATACAAATTAGCCTGAAAAAAAAAGAGGGCATTCATATTTTAAGTTTTAGCACCGTTTTTGTCTCTTTCCCATTAAATTCCACCCTGCTCTGCAGTATATGTGAATAAGGGCAAGTAGGTATGTGTAGGATGCTGTGTGTGTGTACTCACAGGAGAAAGCACGTCCCCATCAAAGCGTCGTATAGGGTTGGGTTTCCTGCGGTAGGCGGGCTCCGGGTGCAGGGCTTTGGCAGCATGTGTGTGGTGTGCGTTTTGTGGCTGCTTTCTCTTTTTCTTCCTGCTGCTCTCCCTCCTCTCCTCCTTCTGACGTATACGCATAAGCTGAACTCGCCGCTGCTGGCGACTGATCATCACTGAGAGAGAGCAAGAGAGAGGGCACATAACATAACAGAAACACACATTACACATACATTATATTGAACATTATACATTTTGTCTATGCAAAAATTGAAATACGAACCAAACGTGATGTTACTCTGAAGCCATACAACAGTTCATGTGATGAATAGAAAAAAAAAAAAAGAGTATGTTTACATGCACACTGGCTTTCTGGTTTCTGTAGTAAATTTTCTTAAGACATGAAAGCAGTGTTCATGTTTACATGCACTGATCTAGTAAGCGGCTTTATCCAGACTTTTCCTTCACTTTAGTTATTCATACTTTTCTACACTCATACACAAAAACCTACATATGTATTTAAATGGCTGCATAAATTGCATTCTGCCACAAACCCAGGTGTAACACTTTCACTTTCTCTAGCAGTGTATTTAAGTGTATAAAGCATGGATATGGGATGTTAAGGACAATATTCAGATGGAGGCATTCAAGGAAGCTTAATCGCTAACAATGAACCCACAAATGAAACCGTTACAATAAGAGTGGTTGATGAGGATTTATATACCTCCAGATGTATTGATACTTGTTTCAGATGCAGCACCTTTAAAGTAATGCTGTATCACTGTATATGGGAGTGTGAAGAAGTTAGGAATTTTTGGAAAGATGTGAAAGTAATGATAGAAAAGATTGGGTGTGCTCCGATTAGGATTTTTGAGGCTGATCACCGACTGATCACGTAAAGATTTTTTTTATCAGATAGAATTATTTATTGTGATACTTCAATCAGGATTTTTAGGCCTTTATTTAGGGAATGTGGCAAGACATTTAACTACTTTTCTTATGTTATCACAAACTTACAATTGATAGAAACAGCCTTTCCTTTTGCATTTACATTTTTATTACAAGCAATCCTGTGGTTCATATAGAACTTGTTTTTTTTCTGCCTCCAAGAGTGCCATATTGCCTTGTTTACCTAAAAGTGCTCTTTTAACTTAAACCTAGCCAAACGCCATGTGTTGACTGTAAAACACAGTAGACTTTTAACTATATGCATTTATGGTGTTGAGATCTGTTTTTGGAGATTGGCCCCAAGCGATTATCAGCCGATAATGATCAGTAACTGATCAATTGGACCACCCCTAGAAAAGATTCTTGATGTTAATATGCCACGTCTTTTTATTTTATTTTTTTAACTAATTTCATATATGCATTCCTCAAGCGACACTGCTTTTTTCTTTAAATTGGAAGTATACATGCACCAAATAAGAAATGGTAACAAATATGTTAACAGATCAATACATCATTTTTGATGAGTTTGGGGACCTTTCAAATTGTTTTGAAGCATTTTTTTAGCATGTTTTCTCTGTTACATGGAAATATGTAATGTTATATGTACATGTGTATTGTTAAAATGCAATAAAAAAGAAAAAAAAAAAAACTTTTCATGTGTTCCATGAAAGAAAGGAAATGATATAGTTTTGGAATGCTGAGGGTTTGGGTGAACTCTTGGGTAAACCACACAACTTTACTGTACTGGAAGCAGACAGTCAGACAGAGAAAGTCTCTCCATGAACTGATACTCTGCGCTGCGTGATTGTTTCTGTGATCATTAGTCACACAGGCCTGAGAGCACACCGACAGACAGGAACCATCTGTTGTGCTGCACACATTCATACAACCTTCTCTCCCTCTCCGGTACAGTAAATCCACAAGAACAGTGTGTCATATATTCCAAACAAAACACTTTGTCTGTCCCTGACTCACCCTTCGTGTGGGAGTAGCCCTCTGCCGTCACTCTCCACTGAACCAAAACACCCAGCAGGGCAAGAGCCGGCCAGGCTCCCAGGACCACCCACGTCGTCCAGCACACCGGCTCCCGGGGGCCCGTTTTCACCCGCTCGTAAATGTACCTCACCAGCGCGAAGAGCTCCACGAAATAATCCGTAGCCACAACTATCACTGCAGCCCCAAACACGGCCGTGGAGAGGGTGGTGAAGCATCTCTGCCACTGGAGGGTGAGGACGGCGAACAGCATGCCCAGCCCCAGAAGGACTCCCAGGGGCACCCATACTGACCGTGGGGGGTTGGATGACAGCTCCTCCATTCCTATCAGGGTCCCGATGCCCACCAGCAGGCCCAGGAGCAGCCCCACCATGAAAAGCCCAACGCTGCGTACCAACATGGTCACCAGGCCACACAGAGTGCCGATGCCCAAGCCAATGCCCACACTGGCCTCGACACTCAGCTGCGTGTCCAATACTCGCTCCTTGTAACAGAGCAGGAAGATGATTACCGAACCGAACATGAGCCCTGTGAGGAAGAGTACAGCCTTAAAACAGCGGTAACCTGCAAAACAGAGAGAGAACAGGAGGTGAGAACTGAATGAGTGAAAAAAAAATGTGAGAAAGAGTGAAGGGAAGGAGAAGAAAAAGATTAAAATAGCTAGACAGATATACACTGGGAATGCTGACTTCACAGCTCAAGAATAGCTCAATAGTGTGAGACCACGATTCTACTCAGTTTCCAACACTTTCAATATGGAAAAGTGACTTAAAGGTTAATTGTAAATTTCATGTATAATATTTCCAGATCTACATCATGGTAAAACTTCTTTTACAGGGTGATGTACAAACATGAGAGAAAGCCAAAAACCAAGATTAGGGGACCTAGTCGTTTATTTTATTGTATTATATTATATTTTTTATATAATATTTTTATTTTAAGCTAACATTCAAAACTCCCCAGTAGGGACGTACCCATATTATTTATGGCTGACACCCAATACAGAGAAGCCAATAATTATTTCCCTTCAGGCAGATATAAAACGTCTATACAATGCAGTCTATACAAATATTAAACAAAAATAAAAATCACTAAAAAATAAAATTAATTAATTTTAAATACTACAGGTAATTTAGGAATCACAATATTATACTGTGCATTATAAAAAAAAATGTTTTACCCGCATTGAAAAAAAAACAACAATTAATGAGCAGAAGGTATGTAGTAGATTGTGCGCAATACATTTCTATGAAAAACAATACTGACCAACATGTATATATTATAGTTGATAACACTTGAAAAATACTGATTTAATATATATTCCTACTACACAGTAATACAGAAATCATCATCATGGGCATATTAGCACATGGACACCCAATTTTTTTTTTTTTACCAATGCCTGTTCAATGCTTTTGTTTGCATTTACCATTTATGGTAAGCTTAAGAATACAATATCAAAGCATCCATTAAATTGTACATGCCAGCTGATGACTAGAAAAGAGGACTTAACTAAATGGTACAAAAGAGTAAAATATTATGCCTCCTTCAAATCTGTGCCCATCTCAAATAGAGTGCAGAACAGTTATACAAGCCATGACCTTATTTAGATCCTCATGAAATATTTAAAAGTGGGCAAAAAAAATGTTTAGAATAAAAACAGAAAAAGACATAAATAATTTAAAGACCAACACCATAACCCTGACCTACATACAAATATTGCCTTTTGGTGATGCATATGTAAACATGAAAACTCACCAAAGAAGCAATAGATGATTCCAAAGAGACAGCACATAGAGCAGACCACTGAGGGGACCACCTCATAACGTCGCCCCGCGCCGTCATTACAAGGTTCCAACTGCTCGGGTCCAGCTTCTCTTGAGGGAGGGGCCAGCTTAAGGGCCAGGGTCTGCAAGGTGGACGTCATGGTGACCGCAGTGTGCTGGATGGAGCGAACAGGTTGTAGGGAGGGGGTGACCGAGGGAAGGGGGAGGGCCTGGGAAATCAGGGTACACCTCGCGTCCACATGAATCTACCTGTAAGAAAAAAAAAAAAAAGTTACATAACACCTTAGCTCTAAAAGAACATAACATTGGAAAATCTAGTCATGTCACACAAGTAATTACTAAACTCTATATATTGCCATACACAAATATACTGTATGTATGAGTAAGGTACAAAAATGTACCTTTTGAAAAGATGCTGTCATAGCTTTTTTACCTAAAAATGTACTGTATATACTGCTTCATACAAGTAATATAAGATTTATGTGTTTAAATCTTTTTATTGAAGGAATCTTACAGTCCAGTACACACTTCTCCAAATATCAAACAAGTTAGAATTTTAACAAAATTCTTTCAGAAAAACACTCAAATTTGAAGGTGATGCTCTATGAAATGATGACCTGGCAAGATATGAATCCAAAACGAAATTAAGTAGATTAGTTTGTGAGATGTCTGGCAACTGAGCCAAAACATGTTTATAGAAGGCTAGTCTATATGAGGTCCATAAATGTTGACTAATGTAATAGGCAATGAATATAGTTCTCCAATCAAAATCCGATACCTGCCGTCCTTATCTGCAATAGTTGCCTTATGAACAAAAGGTTCCTGAAAAGTATGGCCACTCCTCTCGATCTAACTGCACACGTTGCATAATTAAGTTTGACCTATCCATCTACATCTTAATTTAACATTCATTTTTATTTAAGAGTGTTTCTTGAAGAAAAATTATGTCACTTGATAATAATTTTAAATGTACCAATACCTTTCCTCTTTTAACTGGGTGATTTACGTTCCAAGTAACAACAGTAAATTGTCTCCCCTTTTCCAATAGTGTCAGATTATCTTGCACGGAGTAGGCAGGCACATGCCCAAAAGTAATGCCGTCACGATTCCGCCGTAACCAAATACTCAGCATCCTTACGACTGGACCAAAATGAGACCCTGCGAACTTTGGGTCCGTGAACACAGTTTCTGTGCCCTTAAAGGTAACTCTTAACTTCGCTGGAAATAAGGTTCCATAGAGCACACAAGTTTTAACGCGAAGAAGTGCTCTTGCTCTGTTGAATGCTGCTTTGCCACCTCCGGAGTGAAATCTGGGAACACACGGATCTTCTGACCATTATAGGAGAGGTCTTTAAGTTCCGCAGCTTTCCTGAGGACCGTTGTCACATTGTGGAAATAGTGGTTTGCAAGGCGAGAACAACGGCCTGCGTTTTTGATTTGAGAGCAGAAATGTTCCCTCTTACAGTGGAGGCCGTCTGTTGAATACTAGTGTCAATCGTCTGACATATTTTAGCATATTTCAACATGTTTATACAAAAAAAAAAAAATTGTGAAACTTAAAATAAACAAACGGCAAAACAGCCGTTTATGTACCTTAAAATGCACAGCGTGTCAATTTGTCTGATTTTTGCGGGTGCCTAACAACACATCGCTCACTAGCGCCCTCCGTAATAACAGATTTCTACTGTATATCCCAATTACTATATTTTTGGATGTTATAACAGAAAGCAGACTGGCTATGTAGAAATAAATGAAACGTGAAAAAACTTGTACGATTAGGTAGGCCTATTTCTAGCACAGTATTCAAGTTTTACAGGTTTAGAATTATACTCACTCCACCCACAATCTATAAAAGAGCAGAGGTGTTCTTGTTTTCCTTTTCCCCCTCTCTTTTTGTTTACCCTTTGCCTTGAACTTAACAATTGTGTGTGAGGCTCCTTGGAAAGGATTTTGGGTCACGTAAGGCTACTTATATTAAACAAATATATCTATGTGACACTACTGATATATAAAACCATAACTCACTCACATAAGTTTGTGTTCTATTTAATCTCTGCTTTACACTTTTCTTTATCTCCCCCCCACTCACTTCCTCACCTCCACCGCTTGTTCAGTCATGCCCTTCTCCTCTGTCACATATTTGTGGTTCATTGTGGATCCCATTATAACTGATCTGCGGTCAGGTCTTCTTTCTCTAAATGATCTCAAACTAATCAATGGCCTCTTCTCCTCTCACAGCTGCGCAATTGTTCTGGCAATGTTTACGCCAGACATCTTCTGTTCCTCTAGTTCTTTTACAAACTTTTTTCTTTACCCATCTCCCTAATGTATGCAAACGCACTTCGACACTGCAGTGAAAAGTAGTGTTGTGTCAACTATTGACCAGAACTTGGAACTGTAAAGTGATTCTTTTAATTGGTTTGTTTCAATTAATTGGTTTGCTGCAACTATTATTTATCATGAAAACGGCCATTAAGAATCTAAAAAAAATTATTTTGACATTTACTGATATTGCAATTAATTGACTACAGTTGCACAGTGATAATGAATAATTTATACACTAAATCAAGTCATATATAAATGTTAGTTTTATCTTTAATATAGATGCTGCAATTAAAAAGATGTGAATTAACTACATTTATTTTAGGGTGGGTGGGTGTTTTTTTAAAAAAAAAATTAAAAGCTCTATCCAACTTACAATCTTTAAATCAAGGCAACAATAGCCATAAAAAGTGTGCTGCTTTCTTTTTTCTCTGCAGTCTTATGTACATCTGTGCTGTTTCTGAATGCAACACATCTGATCTGATGGGCATGGCCCTAAACCAACTTAATTATACAGTGCTTCCTTAAGACAGACTGGTCAAGTAGTCATTCTGAAAACCCACTGAGGAGTAGATTATGAAACTACAGTGCTGTGTATCCCTAGCCCATAATTCCCTTGAAGCCAGCTCAAGTTGAACGTGAGAACATTCTTCATTCGGTTACACTCCCTCCCTGTTTTCTCCCCTGCTCTGTCATACAAAACACATGCCTTAGTAATTATCTTTAACTTAGGGATAATCAAAGCTCAGTTTACGTCAACCCCCACGTGGCAGAGAATCCTTGCCAAACCAAGCTGCAATCCGGCACAGAGAGAAATATTGCCATGTTTTCCTCACTACACATCAATAGATCACCCTATGCAGTCAGAAGTCTAACAAAAATGACCTTCCATTTCCTGTCTGTGACCATAACAATGAAAAGATGGAAAGCTTATCAGCTCCTGGCCAGGCGGTGTTAACCAACAGAAATGCAGTCTCCCCCTCCATAGCAACAGACCAGGAGCCAATCAGAAGCATTCTAGCTTGTGGGTTTTTCTAAGTGTTTCTGTAGCATCATCATATCAATCTGAGGAACTAAAATAAACTGACCACCATACCCTCATTCATGTTTACACAAACATGCTCTACTGCTCTCCTAAACACTAACCTAAAATGTTCCTAAACACACGTGCTAGTACTCAAGCCGCTAGTGTAGTTAAGTGACAAAGTCTGATGAGTTAGAGATTGACATATGGAAAAATGTTTGGGGAAGACGACTTTTACGTTTTACTCAGCAGACTGGATTTTTTTTTCTCTCTAAAGTAAAATGAGAAAGAGGTTGAGAGGATGTAAAGTGACTCATGGTAACTGTATTGTAGTTGGTAATGAATTAGGATTTCTGAATAATGTATGCAAGCCATTACAGACTATGGCTTTAGCAGGTTTTTATTTTAAACTTTAAAAGGCGTTTCAAGTGGCAATACCATCAAACACCATTTCTTTTAACACAGAAGTGTGTACAAGTCCCTCAGGAGGGCCCTTCAAAATGACTGCTGCTGAAAGTAAAAAGCTTTCAAACAATGCCATAACTCACTTCACAAGCACTTTACACGCTGAAATGAACAGTGTTTATATATTGATATAAATACTGCTTAAAAATATGAAAATGTATATCTTAATTGATATATTTAAGATTTTTCTAAGAAATCAATTTTATTCAGTGAGGTTGAACTTTCTATGCATCAAAATATACAGAAAAAATGTATCATTTGCACATGTTTTAAGCATTGCAGTTTAAGAAAATGAAATGAAATCAGCAGCGAAAGAGAACTTGCTTTATAGACCTTGAACAGTTTAAGTCTTGTCCTCAATGAGCTGGAGTTTTGTTTTTTTTTTAATTATGATCATATTAGGTTTGTTTGTAATATTGACACGAGACAATACTTATAAAACTTCTATAGTAGCTAAAATAGTCTTATCAAAAAGACCTTATTTCAAGCAAAAATAACAGGATATCGTTACATCAAACAAAAACGATTTTGCCCACCCTTATTAATATTAATTTAAAAAAACAGATAAAATTAGATCAGAATCATGTCACAACTGAGGACTGGAGTAACATTTTAAACCATTTTTAATTGGAATAATAATTTGCAACATTACCATTTTAACTGTATTTGATCAAATAAATACATTCTTCTGAAGCATAAGAGACTTTTTTCTCTAGTGCAAATCTAAAAACAAAGCGCAGAGTTATCTCCATTCCTCCACTGCTCTCTACTGATGGTGAAATTAGTTGCTAATTAAACTGCTGTGAATTCTGAATATGTCACTTTACTGAGCTTACCTGAGGTCGCAGGGATGACCGCATTCAAATAGACAACACCTCTTTATTGCTCATGCTGATATCATGACCTCTGGAAAGTCTTGGCCCGCCTGTTGTTAGCCAGTGGGATGGACGCTTGCAACTATAGCAACCTAATCTGACACAGCTGTTAGGTTTGTCTGGCTTCAATTTATCCTATTGTTTTTGTTTGCCTTCCTTTTTGCTGAGCTCCTAGCTTCCCACTGTATTTTGTTCTTCCTTCCTTACTGTTCTTCTGTAAAGCTCATCAATTACTTCCATCTGCGGTCGTTTACCTCAACTTGCACTTCTTTCCACTTAAACGAGAGGCTTAGAGTTCCCCATCTTCATTCCCTGGAGGTGTTTTAGTGGATCTGGACACCTGTGCCTTTGTTTCTCACCTTAACGCACTTCAAGTTACCTCACACTCACACTCTAGTATTTCTCTGCCCTCCAGAGCAACAACATAATCAGATTACTGACAAACACTATATGATTCATCATCCGCTGGTCCAACATTATCCACCCGGTCCATTCTATCTCCGATAACACCTTCAAATAACCATTCCATTTATCTTACACCACTGTATGTTAAATCTGAGCACTCAATGAGATTAAAATCTCTTGGCTTTGTTTGTTGTCCCTTCCTTTGCCATCATTTTTCTGGTGAACTGAAATAGTCCAGTCTTTACAGTTTAAAACAAAACAAAAAAAGTGTAACATCCAACAGAATGTAACAAAGAGTTAAAGTCACTCAAGCCATTTTAAACCATTTCAGCACAAGAAGATGTAAAAGTTTTTCTACTTGATCCTCGTTAGAATCCCCTTGCATTTAAACAGAAATATAAAATTATGATAAATACCCAATTATAATAAAACGCCTAAATACCTGCTGCTGTTATTAATGCTATTCCAATAAAAACAGCTTGGACAAAGATGAATCTATTTGATACATACAGTGAACACTCTGCAGTGCTTTTTTTGTACCTGAATTCTACAAACCTAATTTTACTCATTTAACTTCATTATTATGTATTTATCTATGCTTGTAATTTGTGCATTGTTCTTATTTTTACTGGCTGATCACTTGTCTTTAATCACTTGTAGTTTAATTTAAGTAATACATGAAAAGCAAAGTCATATTTAATTCGTTTTTCATTGCCGATTTGAAAAAACAAAGAAGTTGACTCAAAAAAGTAATACGATTCGTTATTCATTGAACCACTCTTGTAAGCTGATCCAACCTTTCAACTTAACACAGGAAAGAAAATAGATTTAAAGGGAACATTTTGTGAAAAACATGTATTTTCTAGCTTCTTTGAAATAAAAAGACCTTGATGTGCTGAGTTTATCAGCAGAGTATATGACAATATTCACAATTCACTTCCTCTCTAGTCTGCAAAGGCCATTTATGAAAACTAAGCAGCAAAAATTAGTCATTTAGAATTTGTCACGTTACTGACATTAAAACCATGAACATATTTGCATATTACTTCCCACTTCTCAAATCAGCGCCTATTCAGTAACTAGCTCTTTTCAGATGAGGGAAAGTGTGAACTACATTGAGTGAGAAAAAAAAAAAGAATTTAAGTGGTTAGGTCACACAAAAATGCACATTCTGACACCCTCAGGCTGTTCCAAACCTGCTTACATTTCTTTCTTTTGCTTATTACCACTAAGAAATGTTGATAACCAAACAGTTGCTGCTTTCTAAGAACTTCTATAGTATAGTATTTTTTGATACTATGGAAGTTAATGGGGACTGGTTACTCACATTTGCAAAACATCATCTTTTATTGCTTCACAGAACAAAGAGACTCATGCAGGTTTGAAACAACTTGAGGGCAAGTAAATGATGACAGAAATTTCGGTTGACTATTCCTTTAATACTAAAAGTCAATGAAGTTCTAACTTTAAGGTGCAATACTGCCACCTATTATGTTGGAGTGTCAACCAGACAAGTTACTGTCACTGAATTATATAATGAGTGTAGAATTAATATCATACAATTAAGTATTGTTTTAAATAACGATATTAATACTGAAATAGGTCCCCATTTAACCAAAAGGGCAACTGATTCCTGACTGATTCACACATGAATAACTATTCCAGTCATTTGTTTGTACGTTATTGATGATGTACTGAATGAGTGGCACTATGTGAGTGGTATTTAACTGCAGAAGCAGCTCCGGCACCACCTGCTACACCCCCTACAAGCTGTCCAGTCTTACCCAGCAGCAGGGCCCTGTCTGTGGGCTACGTTCTCTCACGACTCCCTTAGTCACCCACACCCAACACCAATCATCGATGAAGTAACCCACCTACAGCAGCGTCAGCATGCGTTGGCTACAGATTATATTGCGAGTATGTGTGTGCGTGCTTTAGGCAGTGTCGTGTTTGGAAAGAATTCAGTTCCTGAATAATTTGGCTGATGGGTTGAGCCGTGTGTATGTTCATCGGAGCACAGGGTTCTAGGCTGATGCATCACCCTTCAACAAGATCATAGTTTTCTCTTATTGTATTGCATATTTTATCTAGCCCCCAGAGTTGTTTCTCTTCCAACTTTCGATCCAGTTTTTCCCTCATGAAATGCATACTTCCTGGACTCTCGGTTTTGTTCCAGCACTGTGTGCTGGCGTTTTGCAAAATGTCAGAAAAGCATCTGTCCAGCTGTAAGCTTCAATCATATACCCGCAAAGATGCCAAAAACTACACCCCACCACTATCTTTTCCTTAAACATACATTTTCTCAGTTTTAATCAATTTAAAAACACACAAACCCTGTATATCGTATTTGCACAGACACTCCCATTACACATTGTCTAGATAGCGCCCGACACACCACCATCATAATGATAATCCACCACTAGCAGATTTTCCTATTTTCATGAATAGGAAGGTGCTCTTTGGCACAGCCTGCGACTAAAATAGTCTGCCGTCTCGTCCAAACCCTGCAGGAGCTGTTTTTCTCTCATCCCATTGCGGTTTGGACATTGCCAAACACCCAGCGTGGAGTTACAGAATTCCACTCCGGAAAAGATCAGTGTGAGTGTGTGTGAGTGGGTGAGTCTGGAACACCGCCAGCGGAAGAAAGCCGGGTAGAGAATAGAGAGAACAGAATAAAAAAAAAAATAAAAAAAAGGAGGAAAAAATTTGATTGATGAAAGGCAAATGAGCAAATCAAGAGAGGAGAAGACCATGGTGATTTTTAAATAGTGACTGAGAGAGACTCTCAGAGAGGGCAACACAATGTGAAGAATCGTCAAACTGATTAGAGGGAGAGTGAAAGTGTGTGCGGGGAAGAGTGAGAGATGGAACCCTCTCTTGCATAACTCCTTCATAATGGATCAGTCATGCACCGCTCATTCTGTTCATGTGTCGCCTGCAGTATCTGCTGACGTAGGGTGAAAGGAACCCACAGCCTGGTTGTGCAGAGAACTAGAAAATGGAGTCAGATGAAACATTTCACAACTCTTCAAACTCAGACTGAAACGCATGAACGTGGACAAGAGCTTATTTTTACAGCAATAACTTTCCTCTCTGAATGACAAAGAAATGGAACCGTTTAAAACCAAACTCTGGGCCTCCCAGCATGACAAGGCTCCAGTAAGGTCATACGCTCGCTTGACACCACATGGCTCAGTCTACAGGAAACACATTGCATCAAAACAACAAAGATGACTTCACAGCAAAAGTCACAGATGTAAATAACTAACTACTTAGCAAAAAAAACAACCACCAAAAACACAAAACAAACAGAAAACACAAAATTAAATACAAAGGGAGCAAACTAGTACATTTCCTTTTAACTATCACTCTTGTCACTCATTGACTCAATGACTCAAAACAATCTGTCATTTCCGAAACCTTCTGACTTCTGGATTGAATTCAGGTTCCTCTGACGTAAGAGTTGTAATCGTACCCACAGGGGTTGTCACGTGAGGCCAACCACAGTAAAACACGAGAGGTCACATCGATGTAAAACAAGAGACTCAAGTGCAAAACGAATGCTTATTTTCAGATGATTTCAGCCGGCAATACGTTAATAATAAGTAGTTTCACATTTTCTGCATTTTCTTTATACTGATTTATGGTTGTCAATGATGTATCCATTTTTGTGCCTAATTTATTCTTAAAAGTAACAATGATGGACATTGTGTTAAATTTAATATCTGGTAGTCAAGTGAATGTCCAGGGGCAATACTAAATGGATTAAACCGGATCATTCCAGGTCAACAGGGTGAAGTTACAAATTCAACGCACATGAAATCTACCTGACACAAGGAAAAAAAAAAAACGAAACCCAAAAAACAAAACAGGCTTTCCTCAGATTACCACAACAGATTTTCATACAATGCTTGGCACTGACAGAGAGCTAAACAAAAGCTTTTGTGGCTATTTTACAACAACTCCGCACAAATAAGTTATGGCATTGCTCAGACCACTGAATATCACAGCCAGCTAGGGAAGAGATTTGTAGTAAACAGACTTAATCAGTGATGACAGGGCTTAGATGAGAAAGCTACTAGTCTAATAAACACGAGGACATCAGAACTCGCATTCAGTTCATTTAAGGTTTTTTACCAAATCTGAATCAGACTGAAATTATTCTGTTCCATTACAGGTTCATTTATTGAACGCCAAATAATAACATAGCAGGAAAAGAATATGAATAATATCACAATAGACCTTAGTTGGTGAGACACCATATTTCTGTAACACTGTACAAATATTACAAAAAATAAAAACAAGGCTATAAAGAATAAACATTATGTCTATTCCAGTACATTTTTGATGTCTTAAAGTGACAGTTCACCCATAAAGTAATTTTAACCCACCGTCATGTTTTTAAAACCTGTATGCGTTTCATTTTTCTGTGGAAAACAAATAATTATATTTTGAATATTTTTGAAGACTAACAATCTTTTTAGGAATAGCTAAATGATCATTTAATGAATTATTCCTTTAAGTATAAACAGAAAGAAACATTTTCAATGTTTCACTGGCCTGGATAATCGACACTAAGATTCTCAACAGAACAGCTTTTGAAACGGACTGTACTTTCATCCCACAGAGCCTCGTTTTCATTTGCATCAAATTACGTGCTGCCTACCCATGTCCATACAATTATTTCATGAACGACTATTTAGAATGAACAAACTAGTTCCAGAAATGTCCCATCCAATTACGAGGAACAGTTTTTATAACAACACAATGGTGACAATGCAAGTGTGATGCTAGTTCAACAAGTGTATTTGTGCATGCTGGTATTTAATAAGATTCTGCAGTACATGTGGCTTGCGTTGAGTGGATTATTAGTATTATGACCTCACCGCCCTCCACCCTCTCTGTACGCTTTTGTCTTTTCTTCAGCGCCAACTCCATAACACCTCTCAGTCTTTCCAGCTCTCTTTTATTGTGATCGTTTATGGAATGGCCAACCAAACCAACTGCAACTTTGTTGCACACACCATTTCACTCCTTCATTTTGTTCATTATTACCCTGTAATGCTAAGTACACGAATCCTCAAGCACCCATTTCACTAACACGCAGAAATTAATACATAATCTGTTCCGCAACCAATACAACTGTTACATAACAAGGAGATAAACATTCAAACTGATTGAAAGCAATGAGTTCATTTTTCCTTTGTGCTCAGATTGCTTTTATGCGCAACTTTAACTTGAAATCTTTGTTTTCTCACTAGATGGTTTGTGAGTCATATATTTGTTAGCCGGTGGACATCAAAAGAATGCAAGTCTTTGGGTGATTTGCACATGGAACAAAGGGATCCCCATGTGGCACACACAAGCGAGGAGGAAAGAACCAGCTAGAGGCTTGAAGGACAATGGATCGGTCTGTTCATCATAAAGTGCATCCGGGGAAAATACTTTTCTCTGTTTCTGTGTTCATGGAAGTTGAGCCAGCGTAAACAGAGCTAAACCACATCAATATCTGCAGCAATATGCATCAAATTATGATGGTACAATTGGTTACATGGGCAACATATGTTTCGGTTAAATGCTCACAATCTTTGAAAAGTAATGAGTCATGCAAAAATGAAGACTAAAGGCATGCTCACATTAGCAAAAGTTTTCACATTTCACAGGCAAAAAGGTCTGTCTACTGCCAATAGACCTGTTGTGAAATCTATTCAGATTTTGACTCACAAAGTTTTTTTTTGTTCATGTAAAAAAAGTTACTAGCTGGAGAGAACTTTTCTGGAAAGATTGCTTTTGCAAAACTGCATTACAGGCCTGATTTTGTTTGAAATAATGTCACACTGCATTCATTCTTTGATTTCACTTGACCGCTGCATTGATTGAAATGGCATGCGTGTATTGAAGCTTCCTCACTTGAGTGTGATCCCTTATCCGATGTCTCTATTGGCAAGCCAAATCAATATATTTTAATCATTTATCAACATTAAGTATTCTAACATCTAACAGCAGAGCAGAATAAAGCATAATCAATAATACACCACGTACTAATCATAGTAACCCAAAGATAGCAATTACAAGTTCCAATCATATGCACTCAAATCTGTTGGTGTCACACGATAGCTCTGCTAAACGTGGTGTGGTTTCAATAGGAACAGTCTCTCCAGTCATGATGAATTAACACTGATTTGACGTTTGTGCGGACATGCAGGGCAAATGATGGGGACTGCCCTGGGGGCATCATTTGTGCTGTGCCACTGCTGCTATACTGTACCACTACAATCGATGGCTGACATGTGCCAATAGCAGATGTTTCTGGGAAATTTCTGCAGAGCCTAAAGGCCAAATGACACACAAATAAAACGGTCAGAGCATGTGCTGGCAGTTATCAACTACTTAAGTCTACAGTTTTCTTGGATCACCACAAAGATTGGGAGTATGTAACAGACGGTTTAGAAAGACAAATGCCAGTTTGTATGCGTGTTGTTCTCGATGAACAGACTTGATATGGTATGTTTTGGTACACTTTTCATAGCATGCACCAACAAAGTCTTCAATTTGTGGGAAAACTGATGGGATCAGACCAAACAAAGAAACTGAGGAGTGAACAACTAGTGAACATGATGTATCAGGAAAAGGCACTAGTGATAATTGTAATAATACTGGCTCTCATTTCACTTTCACTGAAAATCCTTTTTTAGAAATGTGTTACCGCAAAAACGTGTCGAAAAACAAAATCACAATCAAGCACTCTAGAGATCCATATACATAAAAAAAAAACTGATGCAGATTATAAAAAAAAAAAACCCAGATTATATTTTTACTCCAATTAAATTTCACAAAGATTTTTGAAGAACTGGCATGTATTACATTTTGAAGTCTCTCTTTTTTAAATGCAATGAAAAGAACTAGTTCACAACTGAATGTGTTCAGGTATCGTACTACACCGGTCAAGCTGTATGTTGTATGTATGCATGTAGTCAAAATTAATACATTATTTTCAAAGGTTTTTTTGCACAGTCCATAGACACGTTTGAGAACCACTGATGTAACTAAAAATGATAATCATCAACTGAAGAAATGTTTCAGTTTTAAATAAAAAACAAATAAAATAAAAAAATAATAAAAAAAAGTGTATGATGGTATTTCCAAATGCCCGTTAAATGTTATCTGGAGCAAGAAAACTATGTCAAATAAAAGTCATTAACTTCATATAACTATAACACTATCATAGGATATACATCCAACAAATAACAAAAAGCCTTCTCAAGTTCATAAGGCTGTCGCACTCAAGTTTGTTCGCATGACATTGTGTGTATGTGGCAAGTCGTGTCTCGTCTGGCACGTCAATGTCCAAATACTGCATGTAAATAGAAATCATGATCACTTTACCTGCAGGTATGAACACACATGCGTGGAGATTTCCGTGCGTTATTGCGAGTCAACGAATAACGTTAGAGTACAGACGGACTGCGGTAAATCATACCGTTGTCATAACATAAGATCTTGACTACAAAATTTCATGCATAAACTCATTTGGAGTGTGTGCAGATGAGACATCGCGAGCGAAGTAGGCCACGACATCATTTTCTTGACAAGATCGCGTTCATAACACGCAAAACAAATCCCCTTATGCTACAGCCACTTGTACTGACACGCGTGTCTTTTGCATAGACGAGTGCCAGCGTGTATAAATCAACCCCGCGACCGATCATATTATTCCGAACAAAGCGTCCAGACGTGGCCATATGCGCTCACCCTGATCGCGGTTCAGCATCCTGCTTCTCCCAGATCCCGGTCCCGTGCTTCGGCTTCGCTCGTCCGACAGTCTAATCTCCGGGGAAACAGCCACATTCCAGTCCTATCGACCCAGCTTGCACCCTTGAGCTCTACAGGGAATACAAAGCACTTGTTTGTCTTAACAAAAAGCTCCGGAGATGTTCCCAAGGTCCCTCGACTCCCGGTCGGCTTTTCGTTGGTCGCGGGTGCTGCCAATTAAGTCCACGCACCGACTATTGCTTAGCATCAGTGAACAAGTCTTTAAGCACAAAAAGCATCTACATTATACCGTCCTGTGCAGTGACTTCTGTGGGATGACAGTCACTGATCAAAAAGATGCCAAAGCACACGTAAATAGTGCTGTTACCCACTCACACCGAGTCTGGGGCGGACCGTATTGGCCAGAGCAGGCGGGGTCAGGGAGAGATGTAGGGCACGCGACTGCTACTAGTGGAGGATCGTGAATTTGAATGAACACAGAAGCAAATCCATGAGATTCATTCCGATTAATTGGAGTCTCTACTCCTGGTATCATCGGGGGCCAAATCTGATAAAAACCAATCCATTTCATATCTGAGTAATCCGTGTCTGTAATAAAACGTGTCGACTGATGTCCTCCTTTAGTAAGCAACTGTTTGCTTCTCCTCTGAATTGAATCTTTACAATAAATGCATATGCAAAACAACACCGTAACAGTACACACATTTTATACAGTGCTGAACATTTACAGATTATGGTACATTTAGTGTGAATTTAGTAGCCTAGGCTATATTTATCAAACATTGTCAAGCAGACAATAGGTTTATAGTGTGCCACTGGATATATCATTTTTATGTCGTTGTTATTCCCCCAATTATTATCTACTCAAATATTCCATCCCAACAATCCAAAAGAGGAAAATAATGACGTGATCAACTTGACAAAGAAAGTACAATACCATTGCTGCCATCTGCTGGATAAAACACTCGAGACTCACTCAAGGGAAGTGTGGAAAGTATGATTAAACCACCCAAATATGAAATACAAACATCAGTTCAACGTATGGAAAAACTATGCCATGAAAGTGAGGTGACCGAAGTTTGGAAACAAACCTCAATGTGTATAAATTACAGTATGAATACATTTTAATTTTAAGGAAATGGACGTGTGGCCAAGTATGGGATCCCATATTTCGAAATTGTGCTCTGTGTGAGTAATAGTGAACAAACACCCAAGCAGTGAGCAGCCAATGTTTTGGCCCCAGTTGGGGGTCTGTGCCTTGCTCAAGAGTTTCGCATCAGTCATGGTAATGAGGGTGGGGAGAGTGAAGGTTAGTATCACACAAGTAAACACAACAGGAATTTTCAACCAACAAAAGGTTATGCAGTAAATAGTACAAGCCAGTACTTGAGAAAATGGCTTGGACACCTGCATAGCATCAGTAACTTTGCACTCTTATGATAACACCATGTTTTTCAGGCTAGTCTTGGAAAATTGTTTCCATCAATCTCAGACCAGATTTTTTACTCACACAGGCTGTTATATATTGTGGAGCTAACAGTGCCATGGGAAGATTTCACAGCCCCACCTGATGACCCCAATGATTATGTTCCCCCTCTATTTATTCTCTTGTAGATATCAAAGCAGATTAATTAGGGATTGCACCATCTACTCCCAAAGCAATCCACATCCAACATCTCTTCCACACAATCGTGTTTCTTGAACATAAATTGAACGTTTTCTTTTTGTGTCATGGACGAAGATGAAATGCGTATTTTCCATCGTTCAACACATGATGGCGCCATACACCTGCTACAAACACCGAGTAGGACCAAAGAGTGAAGCGAAATGATCCTATCTCATCTTATAAAAAAAGTTATACATTTAATCTGAGGTAAATTGCATGTGTTTATGAGATGCATGTAGGGTAATTGCCCATAAATCATATTTGATGTAACACACATTCGACCCATTAAACGGATATGACGCTAGTATTTAATTTTCAGGAAAAAAAATACATTTGCAAGTGTCATGTAAATTTTGTGCAAATTAAACCCGCCCTGCGTGGAACAGCAAGTCCTTCCTTGTATCTTATTTGTAATGATTCAGCGACTCAAAAACTTACGACCACGGATGATCCGCAAATAATATCCTTATAGGCTATATCATATCTTAGATCGCTGAAGTAGCTAAAACGAAATTTGCATCTAAAGCCGTGGAGGCCCAAACCACACTTCAGCAGCACCATCTCACTCCGCCCCTCGGTCAACATTAGACCTGCTCTGAAGTGCGGCAGGTGCGTGGAGAGATCAGCACCTTTACAGCTGCGGGAAGAGGAGAGGGGGCATGATTTTTTTCGACTATAAAAACCCGTCACTGGCCAGGCTGATTCATTAGACCTGCAGGTACGGAAACGAGCGTGTCTACTGAGTGAGGCCTTGCAGCAGAGCAACCTGAATGTGAAACTACAGAGGTGAGCAAGACAGGTAAAACAAAAATAATATTTAATGCTATCCAAAGTGTGTGTGTTTTTCCATACATAGAAAGATTGAGCTAAAATGCAGTCAAATTTTGTCTAAAATTTGTTGTGAATAGATTTATTTTTTACTGTTACTAAACGATTTTTTATGTTTTGAAGAATATATTTTTCTAATTAATGTGAAATATGAATTTTATATATGCACACTACAATATCAACACTTATTATTGTTATTACTATTACTACTATGCTTTTCCTAATAAAGAGCAATGTAAATTTAAATTAAACCTTTTAGTGAAATAATTTAAGTGAAATAATTTTCTAAATGAATAGTATTGGCAAAATTACATACTGCAACTACCAGTTTAAATGTTAAATATAGTTTCAGCTGTAAATACCAAAACTCTAAAAGCTATTCAACTTGAGTGGAAATTGTCAGGAAAGCAAAAGAGAGGGAAAAAAACATTATTTTAGTCAAATATGAGTGTATAAAAAATCTGAAATTAAACATGCAGTAATACTAGAATATCCTATTTAATATTTCTTCACTGTTTTACTTATTTGCAGGTTATGGGCGGGAAAACACCTGAAAAATGAGATGTAACGGAAAGCTACGGATTCACTTTTTTTTTTTTGACAATTTGTTTTTACAATAATGTTGGAGTATCACTGCACCCCTAAGACTTCAATGGATAAACTGCACTTGCTTTACGTTGAGCCACACGCACAATACATGTGGATTCAGTTTTGTTCGTTCGGCTCGCGTTAAGCAAGTGCAGAACTTCCTCGGTACCAAACTTCTGTGTCTTTTTTTTTTTTTGTTTTTTTTTGGGAACTGCTATGCTAGTTTGCACACAAATGCAATGTGAGATATTTGCTAACAAGTGAATGAACCTCAACTGATAAACTGTCTTCTGCAATGGTCATGATTTACAGTGTCACCTGTTATCCGACATAATGTTTGTTGAGTTATCCACTTCCTCTCTCCTGTGCTGTTTGAGGGTGAAGTTCTCATGCTGCAGTGATGTAATGGCAAAATAAAGTTCTTCTTAACTCCTCAGTGTTTGTATGTTGAGTTGTCACACGTACGCTAGCCTGGTAACTGTGGAGGCATATGGTTACTATGGAAAGTCAATGGAGAGTTTGATGTGCAGAAGGGGTAATGGGTAATCGACTCTAATAGGTAATAGGTAAAACATTAACTAGAGGAGCCTGCACTTTTTCTTCTCTCTCCATCAGCCTGACCATCTGCTCCTGGCTGTTTCACACAAGCTCCAATTGAGTCACCGTGGACTCCATATCTCTCAAGTCAAATTCATTCAAATAAATTACCATAACTACCCCAACTCTTCTGGGTAACACACACATAAAGCCATTTAACATCTGTGGCTGTTATTAGTGCACCTTTATAGCACATCTCTGCTGTGTTTACCATACATATGCATTATATTAATCGTTACAGTGTGAGGCACATTGTTTTCATCCCCATCTGTTGCTTCTATGAAGCCCTACCACAAAGCTCACAAACTATACAAGTGTACTAATAAGACAAAAGCAGTTTGGCTTAAAGCGAAACATTGTCGTTTATAACAGATGTGAAATCAGAGGGCTGTTATTAGATCAGAATTTCATGTTCTGCTCTGATGATCCTGAAGGTTACTGCAACTAAAGAGGCTCCAGGGGCCATGTGTTTCAGCTAAAGACCATTACAATACCACTAATGAAATATGCAAGTGCCTTTAGGCTGCCTCACAGCATGCGATTGGACATGCAAGTATCTTCAATATCACCAATTAGACTGAGAAATATTGAGGTCCACATTCAATATGCCCAAAGCAATCTTTTGTTCGGACCGTTTACTGAATGATCTGGCAAACAAACATAAACACACCTGCATTGAACACATGGACATGCACACATGCAAGCCATATACAGAATCTCAAAAACATACGGACATTTAAGCTACAAATTTATATTGCATGAATATGAGTGCACTTAATATTGTATATATGTGTTAAATGTCTTTTATCCCATGCATTTATTTGATCAGAAATAAACACAGTGAGAACAGAAATATTGTTTCAATTTTACAATAACTTATTTCTCTGATGGTAAATCCCCAGCCATTATTATGGTTTTTACTGTCACATGATCCTTCATAAATAATTTTAATATGCTGTGTTCACAAAATGATGGTGAATATGGTTGTGCTATATAATATTTTTATGCAAACTGTGATACATCCCCCAAAGAGTATTATACACTTCAAAACGGTAATCTTTTGCAACAATGTAAATGTCTTTAAAGGCCACAGCCCAAAAGTAGTGGATTTTACATATAAATGTATGACAGAAACGCACACAACTGCAAACAAACACACACACCACTCACACACACTTAAACAAAGACCCTGAGTGAGAGTCACAGCATATTTGTTGGTGATGCAGATGTCTGAGTTTGAGCTGTCAGGGCCTGTTTTTCACACATGGAGCAGGATTAGTTTCCATGGTGCCAGTGAACATGTGGCAGGTGGTTTTGGCCCTCGGCTTTGTACTACAAGCAGAAAAAAGCACCAGTTTTGTCACTGCCTATGAGGAAATCCCTAAATGACAGCCATAAAACTACATTTTGAAGAAGGAAGCATCTGCTATACATATAAATATTATTTAGGAGGCATGTAAAGTTATTTTTAATTTCGATGTACATTAGTTCCATTTTGTCTATTACAGTAAACATATCTATACTGCAACTTCTTTGTCTGTTGCATTTACATAAAAGATAGAATCTTTAAAATAAATGCAAATGAGAAATTTGGCAGTAAAATTGGTCTAACTGTTGTGCTGCGTGTCTGTATGGTGGATATTATACTCAAGGTGTGTGTAAACTTCACCAAATATAGTTCCAAGGACAGGTGACTGGTTAACAGCCCTGGAGATGTGCGTCATTCAGACAGCTCTTGTTTTCCAGAGCCTACCTGACAACATGAGGATGCTAATGCCATCTCATAGAGACGCAGAAAGAACAGGAGACGAAGAGTGTTACCATGGAACAGATGGATTTATGAAAGAGACACACACACATACACGCACACAGCGCTTGCATACTAACTGACCCTGCCGTTCACACACGGAATGAGATACACACTAATAAACATTCATCACACACACAGGTATAGGGTGTAGCACACAGACAGCAGGAGTGGGGGCAGATGTGTAAACACTACCTGTTTGTTCTGTGTAATGGCTGAATGACTGGGGAAGTGAGAAGCAGGTGATGGTCCTGGAACACTGAGCTCCATATAGTACATTCAGACTACATGTGTCAGCCCGGGATTCTCTCCAAGAGTGGGTGGAGTGAATGATTCTCAGGGTAATAAGGAAGTGTTTATGTATACTACTGATAATTCGGCAACATTTTTCATGTTTTCGAAAGAACTCATATGCTCACCATTTCAAATCCTCTTAAATTGTGAAATACTATTCCGTTTTAAAGTAACTTTTCTATTTGCATATATTCCGAAATGTAAGTTATTCCAGCGATGTTTCTGAGAACATTAAGCATCACCTGCTTAACATTAACTGTTTTAACACTGAGAATAAACTCACAATAAACTACAACCAATTTTACCCCTCATTTTTGAGTAAATATTTTGGCTTAATCTGGTTCATAAAGTCCTGGCTGACTCAGTGAGCTACTTTGAATGGTTATCTGTGTGTGTGAGAGAGTAGGCTGGCCTGTGATGTAAATGGACTAATTTTACTGTGAAATGAATTCTGTAGTGATGCAAGGAAAGATGTGATTAGCCTGCGGCCTTGACTAAGCCTAAGTCTTACACTCATAGAAGAATAGAATCCCTACCCACTTATTTCTATAAATATATAGTCCACGATCAAACATCCAGTTGACGTTTTCATGTTCACAATGTATTTTAAAAAAATTCATACTTATACATACATATTCATACATATAATTCTAAAGGAAAATGTAGGCCGATACACTCCCAATTTACACAATATATGTTGGACCAATAAAAGTGATCTAAGATCTTGCATTTTTGTTGGTCATAGAGAGCTTGTGTAGAAGACAACTTCACTAATTTATTACTGTTCTGTCACTTGACATATATTTATGTGATTCAAAACAAAAATAACTAGCCATGAAACATCCTTTTTTGGCATTACTTTTGATAATAATAAATTGGAGTTTCTTTCGATTCTGTGGTCGGTTTACAGTTCATGCATGACTTCGTAATTTATATACTTTTTAAATCATGAAGATTTTGTCTTTCAGCTGTATTTTATGTAGCTTAAACACATTTGGCAGAACTACAGCTTACTTAAAATGATATATATATATATATATATATATATATATATATATATTGTTTTTATTCTTTATGCATTCATCGAATTCATATTTCATCTCAAGCATGGCCTTTTTGACTGCTGTTTTTTGGGAACCAATTACAGCCATTATTGCTTATGGTTCTGCCGTAATTCATTTCATTTTTACAAAATAATTTTCTTCTCTTTTTATGTTTTCATATTTTGAAGATGTAATAATAATATATTTTCTTAAGATTTAAAGTCTAAAGTTTGGGACAAAAATAAAACAAAATCTATACACATTTTATTTTAGGTTTTAATGTGTTCATAATTGTCATTGTTTGGTCTTAAAATGCTCCCAGTTAATGCTTTTTTGCAAGACATGTTTCCAAAAATTCTAATGTCCTAAATTAGCAAAGGTCTAGTCCTGGCTTAATCTAATTCCTAACCAGGGAAACCAGCACTTAATGCATATTTTCTTAGTTTAGAGTTAATCTCTGTGTTCTCCCAGAACAGTTCCCAGAAGCTCTTTTTTAAAGCACTTAAAAAGCTTGTTCATATTCATAAAGTTTTTATTCAGTATGCTAGAATGTACTTGAAGAAAAATGAAATGTGAATATCTGTAGTCCATCTGTGGGTTGTACAATGACTGTACCTCTACAAAAGATGAGGGCCACTGAAAAACTATACCTTTTGTTTAGAGTCTTACAATAGTGCATCATGTTCCTGAACCTCTGAGAGGATAGCATATCATGTATAGATGCCCCACTGTAAAAAAAAAAAACAACAACAAGAGGATTAATACAAGATGAATACAACTTTTGTTACGCTAAGAGTTGCTGGAAATACCTTTTAGCCTTAGATTGATGACTGGTTGTTTGATACCTTTACTAGCAGATTATTATTTCGTCTCCTAAACTTGTGCAACATCAACTGAGAAGAAGCAGAATAATCAGCAAGCTTCCCTACAAACCGCAGAATCAGTGATTTGAATCATTTTCTCCCACTGTTTTACTATTTTTTGAGCGGACCCCATGTCAATCTGCAGTCAGTGGACATTGCAAGGGCATTTAGAGTGTGTAAATGTGTCTGCGTTAAACTGTATGGCTGGGCCTTGTTTTTTCTGATGAGTCAGAAAACCGAAACCCCTGTTAGACAATAACAGGACTTAAGCTCTCTTTTGACACATGTTGCTGAGCTGGCAGTCCCTCTGCACATTCTGCAGTAACTGCAGTGACAGCGGCTATATAAACACCCCGTATTGGATCGACCCCCAACGTTAATTACGCCAAATCTCTCCCACAAACTGCATGTGAGTATGGGTCGCCGTCATGCTGCCAAAATCAACACCATAAACTTCCTGAAAGCGGATTTAACTGTGAAAATGGATAAACTGATGCCTATTTATGTTCACTGGACAAAGTCATCATGGATCGGAATTTATGGGGGTTACTAAATGAATTTTCAAAGAAATGTTGGAACTGAGTCAGCCATTGCTGGATTCATGGGGCTCTCTTAACTATGATGGCAAACTTATTTTTTCTGGGTGTTTTAGAGCAAGGCAAGCATTTTGTCGCAGCTAAACTGATAGGGTCTAACTGTACAAAATGCATTTATTCTTAACTAACTTAAAACAAAGTCTTTCATGCATTATCAGTAATCTTCCTGTTGACAACTTGACGCCAAAAGTAAAGCGCAGAGGTCATAGGTTAGGCCTGGATGTTGAACGGTAATGTTTGTGATCTGTCAGGTTAGGGCAGGTGTTGTTGTATTGTTAACCTTCTCCCTATGTTGCCAGTAGCTGGAGAGAGCAGACAGGCGGCCACCATGAATCAGAGAGAGCAGATGGAGCAGCGGGGGCAGTGGAGGATCACAGTGTGGGAAGAGGAAAACTTCCAGGGCAAGCGCTGTGAGTTCATGCTGGAGTGCCCAAACATTCTTGACAGGGATTTCCAAAAAATTCGCTCTATCAAGGTGGACAATGGCCCGTAAGTGTGTGTGTGTGTAAGATATTTTTTTCCCAAGTGTTTTACATGCCATTTTTTTATAAAATGAGTTTTTCTTTGCGCTCTCTCTGCGTCTCTTTCTCTAAAAAAATCATATATATATATATATATATATATATATATATATATATATATATATAAATATAATATAATATAATGAAAATATTTGTATGTATTATACATTCATACATTTATAAATGTGTGTGTGTATATGGTATATATCTGTGTTTAACATGGATGGATGGGTAAATAGACAGACATAATTTAGTTCATTGCAGTAGTTTGGAGAGAAAATGTGCTTGATTTGCCATAGAAAATAATGCAGTATTTCGATACATCAGTGCAACCCTGACTTATTTTCTTAATGTCAAACTACTAACTTAATGTAATGTAACTTAAGTTGTTTTATGTCTTGATTCTGTGGCTTAACTGTTGAAGTTATACTGGATGACTTCATCTGTGCTTTGTGCATCGTTCATTGCATGTGTAATGTCTCAGAACTCAAGGACATGCAGACGGCAGCACTTTAAAATGCTTTTCATTGCTCGTACCAAACAGGAAGCGACTCCTGAAGAAAAGCACCTTGTTTAGGGACAGTTGTGTTGTTTTTTCATCTTACCTTTCAAATAATGCTGTTTATGTGGTGCTGTGGATCTGAAATGGTAGCTGCTTTACATGTGTGAAAGATCTGTCATCAGGTTGATTGGAAGGTGAGATGGCGTAGATTCAGTCCACTTGAGCAATGCCATCTCCATGGCAACCAGTGAACTAAAGAAATGCTGTGTATGAGTCTCGCTCAGGTTGGACTAAACTCACGGTGAAGTTCCAGATTACAGAAATACATCACAGGAATGTACATGGTCAGACGAGTCATATTTAAGGACTAATAAATAATTGTTTTTATGCCATTTATTAGTCTAATGAAAAACAAACTTTCAGTCCTTCCATGCTGCAACATGTTAATTACAATCATTTTGTTTAGTTTATCAGTCATTTAGCAGAAAAAATGCTCAATAGATTGAAGTGTTTGAAATGAAATACTAGAAAAGTAGTTATTTATCGTTTTATTTACTGTATTCTTTATTCTATTTAATTCAGTGTTTATTCAGTGTTATTAATGTTATTGTTCCATTTTGTTTTCTTAATGTAGCCTATCTTTATTCAACCTTTCATATATTTATTCTCTCCGTTTATGTTCATTATTATTTCAATAAATTTGTTTTATTATTAAAAAGTTTTATTTGTACTATTTCTTCCCCCCCCCATATTCAATTTGTTTAGTTTGTTTTTTACTGTATTTTATTATTAAACTCTGTTTTCTCTCTTATTTATTGTTGAATATATGTACTATTCTGTTTTTCTTTTTTAAATTCATATTTTTTTCATTTTTCATTCTGTTTTACATTTTTAATTTATTTTAATTTTATTTTATTACACCCATGGAGCTGTTTCACTTCGCATGTGTCTGCTGTTAATAGAAACCAAGAATCCGCTTCACAGAGGACAGCCTAATTGTTTAGCCGTCGTCATGGCAACTATTCAAGAACATCAGGTGCAAGTTTTCCTCCGTAAGCGGAGTGACATTAATGATGCTTTTCCTCTATTAGCAGTCGGCAGCATCCGCTCAGATTGATTTTCATTTCGTTTCAGTACAAAAACACGTGAAATCTATATTCAGAGCAAGGAAGCATAAATGCTTTTTATCCAGTGCAAAAAAGCTGCTGACGCAATACTAGGGTTGTGGGTGGCTGCAAAGTCTTTTCTGTGCAGTTTCTTCTGAGGCTTTTAGCACATTGCTACACTGTTAAGAAGGTCCCAATGGTTTATGAAACATTGCTAAGTAGTTTATTAGATGTCAAAAGTCATGATTTTCACATGATTTAACTAAGCATGAGAAATAGTTGGCTACTAGAGATGCTCTGCTTCTGAAAAACCACTGAAAATGACCTCTTCTTTCTAAACGTGCCACAAGATGGCACTCTATCAGCAGTTTTAGCAGCTTTGTTTGTATAATGATTTAATTTATTTAAATATATTAATATCTTGAGATCTGCAGCAATAGAAATAGTTCTATAGTAAGAGCACTAAAAACAGAACAGCTAAATATATTGGTTCTGTACATTTAATGCTTCTTGTTTGTTCCTAGTATCTGGACATCATACCCTTTCAAAATCCATAAATCTTGACTCTTCATTCCACTTGCGTTTGTTTAGAAATACTGTCTACAAACAGATTGCCACCCTCTCCCGTTTTTTGACATTTATGAGTGTGTCGCTATTTTTGGGATTGACAGACCAGTAATCCCCCATAATCCCACAGGGTTGCCCTTGCTGAAGCGCACCCTGACCGAAAGACCTCCACGTGTTTTGGAAGTAATAAATTGTCGTTTTTAAATCAAGTTTTTCAGATCAATAATTATCTAAAAATATTACAAAAAGTAAATAACAAAATAAATAATCAAGTAAAAAATAAATAAAGAAAAAATAAAAAATTCCCCATTCTAATATTTTTTTTAGATCATTCTTTTGTATTTATCTAAAGATATTGGAGAGGGAAAAAGTTGTATGCATGTGTGCATCTTTTTGAAATTTGTATAGGAATAACAATAAATAAAAAATGAAATACACGTGGAAAATACATAGTAATTTTGCATATAAATTAATCTTATTAGACATAACTTTTTAATCAAATGTATTTTCATGTTTCTGTTCCCTTAGATATTTACACATTATTTACATAATCAACCAATACTACTGCAATGTATGTTTTTTTTATGCAGTTTATTTATATATAACATTCTATAACATTTCTTAAATCTATATATCTATATATTAAATCTATAAGCACTTTTAAAAAATATTGAAAATTTAAAGTTTTTATAAAAATAAAATATAATGTAAAGCTCCACATAATAATATATTTATTAATAATATATTTAAATGTATTGTAGTAATAATCTCTAATATAATAATATATTTTAAAAATGATAATATATATATTATTTTTATTATTATTATTATTCTGATCCAAAATGTTTCCTTCTCCTCAGAGAGTTGTTGGTAAAGGACGTCAAACCATGAGTTTGAGGACCTCACCTGACCCGATGCAAAGCTGAACACAATCAGAAATCCTGTCCTAGTTCTGCTTTAGACTTTAGATGAAGCTGAATTTACCCCGTTATCTTTGTTTTGCCGATCACAAGGCTTTCTGTTGCTTTTCGACTCGCAGGTTACAGTTTGAGCTGTTTTACTGATATATCGAGATTAATGAGTTATGGCTACGAGGATATTCAATATTAGCTGCAAATATTATGCTGCATGTTCCCAAAGAAGTCTGAAAGCATGCTGGGTAAGCTCTTAATGTGGTTTCCTGCAGAGGTTGTGCTGAAGTGGGCGTCTGGTATCGTGGGCTCTTCCTCTGTAAGACACAAGTTCATCTCTTTGTAGGAGTGAAGTCATCTTTATACAGCCGGGAGCGGGAGATGAAATTAGAAGCGGTGTGAGTTTCCTGAAGCTTTATACTGCTTTATTCTGGTCTCAAAAAACAGGTTTAATATGTGTTTCTAATCACAGACAGCACATGAAACATTGACTCTATTCCAAAACCCAGAGATGCCTAGATAGTTAGTGTTTTAATTTAGACAGCATCAATGTATCTAAGGGAATCCCAGAATTTAGATTATTTATGCATAACACATGCACCACATGCCAACATGCATAACTATATAAAAATGTATAAATATAGTGCTATGATCATTACAAGAGTAAAATAAAAGCATTATTTTTACTGGTGATTTCATACAATCAACACCAGGGGGCGTAAATTTATCTCTTTATGCGTCTGTATTAAACTTTATTCAAACGGGCCAGTTGCATAAACTTAGCCTTCATGTTAAGACAGTGACTTAAGAGCTTGTCTGAGAAAATAGCAGTCAGCCAAGAGTAATCTCTTTTGTTTTTGTTTTGTTTTTTTGATTGAACTTCGACTAATATGCATTTTAATATACAAAAATGACCAGTCTTAAAGAAACCTTTAGCTGATTAACTTTTAAGACTCGTCTTAAAACACTAAAATACAACTTAAAATGAGAGAAAATTCTACTTTGAGTCAATGAAGAATGGCAGTATTGAAATATTTTAAGAAAATAGACTCAAATGCGCAGCGCATCAAGTGAATTAGTGAATCGTTTTCGAACGAACCGATTCAGTCAATTGAATCCTGTTACTTGAGAGACATTGCAAATGGATTATTGTTTGAGTTTTTGTTATCGTTGTGGAAAGTATGTAGAACACTACACAGTTGTCGTGTTCAAAGGGTAGCACTAGGCCTACTCATTGTAAAAGCAGTGTGGTATTTTGCGCGCTACAACGCTTCTCATTGAAGCAATTCGTAGGACAAACATGCACTTTTTAAATGCATTTTAAAAGACTAAATTCTGTCATGTTCCTGAAAATAGAGTTAGATGTACTCTAGCATCTGCAGCTTTCGGCAAAACTCATTTGAGGGAGGCGTCAGAGAGAGGAAGAGAGAGAGTACTCTCTGTGGACAGTGATGTAAATAGGGAGCGTTGGGTAAACAGAGACTGAGGGAGTAAATAGTTCTGTCTCTTTAAGCTGGTGTCAAAGCCGATTAGCGCTGATCTCGGTCGTGATTCCGTTGTACCGTCTGTTCACTGGATCTATTTTTGTTTTACGTCGGCGCGCGCATTTCAGACGTATTTTTTAAATATATTTGTTGACTTTCTGAAGTGTATTTTTGCTCGGTTTGTTACCCGCGCGCTCCTTTAGGACACCGCTGTGCGTAATTACGCGTCACTCGCGTCTGGAATCTCCTTTACGCACAGCATCAGCGCTTTCGGCTGGACTTTAGATCATCATCATCATCATCATCTCTGGCTGCTGTGTGTGAGGAGGGTGATGACAATGGGTTCAGTGTGACAGACAGGACTGTAAGATGCAGAAGAGCGTGCGTTATAATGAAGGGCACGCGCTCTATCTGTCCATGGTCGCGCGTAAAGAAGGAATCAAACGTGGGTTCTTGAGCAAAAAAGCCGCAGAAAACAACCGCTGGAACGAGAAATACTTCGCGCTTTACCAGAACGTGCTGTTTTACTTTGAGAACGAGCAGAGCACCAGACCATCAGGGATTTATTTGCTGGAGGGATGCACCTGCGAGAGGATCCCGGCTCCCAAAGTGTCCACCGCTGGGAAGGAGAGTTCAGATAAACAGCAGGTATGATCTTAGCCTCAAACTCACTCCACATCTACGAGCTGTTACGATAAAAGTCGTAAGCTTGTCGGTTTTGAGGAAGTTGTTTTTTACACAAACCACGTGTTTGTGTCTGTTTATGAGTGAGTGAGTGAGTGTGTGTGTGTGTGTCATACTGAACACAGTACACCGGGGCTAGTTGTCACAGTGTTTACTCTACGGACAGTTTCTCAGTCTAGGTTTGTTTTTATAAGTCGGCTTCTGTCTACACACAAAATGTATGAAATGTATTTGATTTGTTTTTCAGTCAATCGTTTTTGCTTTGATAAACTGGTCTGTGACTAATAAAGATTCCACCCACCAGTTTCTGATGTACTAAATAATTCAGAGCTGAGCATAATTAAAAACAAAATATTACATTCGCAATATGTTCATGTCTGCATGCTGACAATAATTATTCAAAAATGCTCACTTGATGATGATGAAGACCTAAAACTTGCATTTGTAAAATAAACTTGAAAGCTATTTTATACACAGTGCTATGTGTGTGTAGTATTTTCAGGAACAAAAGCTGGTTTTAAGTGGGTTATTTCTATCTTCTGCGGTAGCGTGTCAGAAATATCAGTTTCCATTTCCGAACATGATTTTTGTCATTAATTGTAATAATGCAGTGAGATTATTGTCTGACAACAGCCAGTGCTCCAGACAGAGATCTGATCTGGAATCACATGAAGAAACAGAACAAACTGAGACAGACTCAATCCAGAAGAACTGTGACAACGTCTTCAAGATGAAGAAAAGAACCTACCTGGAAAGCTCCAGTACTGTTCAGAGTTTTAGACACTCGTGTAAAAATGCTGTAAAATGAGGATGCTTTCAAAAAATAATGCCATAAATAGATTTAATTTATTAATTAACTTCTATTAACGAAATCAAAACAGCTTCTGTTCCGAGGTACATATGCTCATTGTTTCTCAGGTACGTTTTTTTCCTTCATCTTGGAGACATTGTCACAGTTCTTCTGGATTGACTTAAAACCTTTTGTTGATAAAAATAGTACTGGCACTAAGACTTTTACTCAGTAATATATATGAATAATATTAACAATTTGATATATAAATAAAATAAATCATGTTTTTTCATTGTGCATTCCAATTAGGCTGCATTCAGTCTTGACTAGGTTGGAAAACACACACACACA
>JAUYWG010000039.1:5025523-5053525 GCA_034779775.1 Enteromius afrohamiltoni | reverse complement strand
TATCATATTTTATTTATATATTCATAAATATGCTTTCTGGGTGATGATATGAATAATTTTTGCTAATTTTTGCAGCTGGGTGGGTTATGAGTACCCAGAGTATCAGGGTCAGCAGTTCATCCTGGAGAAGGGAGATTATCCTTGCTATCAGGCCTGGAGCGGAAACAGCAGCTACCGTACTGAGCACATGCTTTCCTTCAGACCCATCAAGTGTGCCGTGAGTTTTGCATTTAATACATTTAAACGTATAATTTCTATACATTTACATTTAATTATTTTTTTTATAAATAAGATTTGTTTGTGGAATATCACATGTGATAATAAGCCCACAGTCTACCAGCTCCAATCAAAAGTACAGATAATTTCAACTTTATTAAAATGACATTGTGCATCTCACATATAATCCTCTCTCAAAACATGCTTTCTGGTCCTAATGTTTGTCCTCCTTCATCCCCAGAACCACAGTGACAGTAAAATTACCCTTTATGAGTGTGAGGACATGATGGGACGCAAGTTTGAGATGTGCGATGACTACCCCTCTCTTCAAGGCATGGGCTGGTGCAGTAAGGAGGTTCCTTCTATGAAAGTCAACTCTGGAGCGTAAGTCATCCTCCATTTGTTTCAGTAGGCCTGTAGGCTATATTTGTATTACTAATTTCTGTATACAGATTTATCTCAATAATAATATGTTGTTCTTTCACCTACTGCAGCTGGGTGGGATACCAGTTTCCAGGTTACCGTGGATACCAGTATATCTTTGAGAGAGACAGACGTCAGGGAGAATACAGGAACTATAATGAATTCGGCACCCAGGCCCACAGCAATCAGATCCAATCAATCCGCAGAATTCAGCACTAAGTCCGCCCCCACTCTTCTCCTATTGGCTACTGTGTATCAAGCGATAGCATGATATTGAGACGAAGTAGGCAATAAACGCTTTTTCAAACTCCAGAAACAAGAGTGTGCTTGTCGCCATTCCTTTGATTTATCCAAACCGTTCCCAGACAATTTAACGTTAGATCGTTAAAAACTGGAGTGTTATTATTTTATAACAAATTGACAAAAGCTTACAAGGCTATCCAAGCCTTTGTACCTACAGTATAAAGATTTAGCGTATTGTTAACAGAGCTTTTAAACTCAGATTAGACCTTTTTAGATTAGATTTTAGATTTATTTTGTTTTTATTAGATTTTTTTTTTTCTTAATGTTAGACATGAAATGTATATTGTTCTTGTCGGATTGTATTTTATTTTCAATAAACAAAAGCACGAGATGATGGCTGTTAGTGTTTCTGCTGTGTGCAATATGTTATATAGATCAATTGAGTTTTGCTGCATAAAATAATTATTTATGATGAGTCAGTATACTACTACATAGAAGTTATTTGATATATAAGTAAATCATCGAGAGCTGTCCGCGGTGCTGACGTCTTGTAGCTGTGTAAATGAATAGAGGACAGGATTAACAAACCAATCATAGTTTTTTATATCTATGTACTGGAAAGATATTTCGTTAATTTATAAACCCCACGGAAGTTTCCATTTGATTTTCATAGAATTATGTTAAGAAAAGTAAGAAGAATTAAGGAGAAAATGAAAATGTAGTGAACACGCATGACTGAAGCACAGCTACAGAGGCTTTAGAAAAACAGCACAACTCAACATGATCGGTTACAAAGTAAATGTAGTATTTTGATGAGCGAGGCGCATTCAAATACAAAGCGATAGCAGGTTGGCAGCACAGAAAATTATCATTAAGCGCCATCTGCTGGTTGTTTTCATAAATACAAGAGGTGCAGACCACAGTTTCTCAATAATTTGTAAAATGTTTATTTAACAATTTGCTTAAAAATCATTAAAATCTATACAGAAAAAAATGTTATACAAAACTTCATGCAACAGGTAACCAGGTAGACAAAGAAATATCTAGTTAGACCGTAATATATTAAAATAAAAACAAAATGTATAGCTTTGAAAAATTTTATTATTGGGACTTAACTTAAATCTCTGATTATATGATATTATTAATTATATTATATATTATATTACAATGTGTTAATATTTTATATTATATTAATTATATATATATATATATTTTTTTTTTTTTTTTTATCTCCCATGTTACCACATGATGGCGTCCTTGCTGTTTGCAACATGGTATTTGCAATATATTAAATGAATTGAAATTGTGTTAAAATTTACCCATTTTAAGTATATTCAGTGCAATGTTAGTGTATTTCTTAAAAATAAATTTAAAATGTACTTTTAATACTTCATGAACTACATTTAGAGCATATTTGAAATTTAGTTTTAATGTAGTTCAAATACATTTAAATTGTATTATAGTTCATTTGAAATGCATCAGCTTTACACTTATATTATTATTATTGTATTTTTATTATTATTTATTTTTCCAGTATATACAACGATATACACATTTTGATATATATAAAACTTTAATACATTATATATTGTTGAGCACATTACAGATATTCAGAGTACAAAAAAAGTACAGCAGCATATTACCACTTGAGAAAAAAACAACTATTAAATGCATTAAAAATGCACTTGGAATACAAGTATGTTTATAGATAATTTATTTTACTAAAACACAATTCATTAATACATTATAAAAAAACAGCAACATTATAATAAATAAATGCTATGGTAGAGGTTATCTTATACATTTATAGAACATTTCAGTTATACCTGTATTACTGAAAAGTATTGGATTTTACACCAACGAATAAATCAAAATTACAATTTTGTTTTCTGAAAATAAAAATATATACTGAAAAAATCAGGTCTGAAAAAGAGGTCAGTAGCATCACTCTGAGTTACACTAAAGGCCTATTTTAAGCAGGCCATTGCAATGCTTAATAAATAGTTGACGAACATTTTACTTTTTAGTTTTCGAAACATTGAAAATTATAAATACGTAAATAGGCTATTGTGCTGTATGTGTAGACATGGTTATGAATTACATTAAAAACCCTAAAAGTGTAATTATTTAATGTTCTTAAACAAAGTACACATAAAATATACTTTAAATAAGAGTAACACAAGTATGTTTTCTGTAAATACACTAAAACATCACTAAAAGTATGCTTAATTTTAGTATATTCCTTAAAAGTGTAACTAAGAATATATTTATTAAAATGGTATTTTTACTATACTTTTTAGGAATATTAAAAAGTATGCTTGTATTTAGCATATTCCCTAAAAGTGTAATTAAGCATACATTTAATAAAAAAGTATTTCTTGTACACTTTGTAAAAATACATTACAAGTATGCTTGGGTTAAGCATATTTCGTGAAAGTATAACAAAGCATATATTTAATACAAAAGTACTTCTAGTATACTTTTTAGAAATATATTAAAATATATTAAAATGAATATATTTTTAATGCACTTTGAATAAGCATTTTGGGAATACAAATGTATTATAAACATACTATTTCTATTTCAAGTATATTTTTTATACATTTAATACTACGTATTTTTCACCTGGGTTCGGTTGTCACACATTTTAGATAGAAAGATGGAAAGATGTTTTTTTAATTCTTTTTTTATTACAAGTTTACACTTGGTATACACTAAAAACATGTAGTTAATTTCAAGTACAACCAGCTCAGGCGAAGTGAAAGAAATAATTAAAAAGTTGAAAATAAAATGTTGGGTTTAGGGTTAGGGTGTCCTCTCGTTAATCGTGACAGAATGATCATCCAAAAGGAATCCAGCGGGAGTTTCCCTGGTAATGTAGACTGCAGCAAGGATATGCTGTGTCATCTGTGTAAAGTGTTTCAGTGAGGACGTCAGCTGGAGGATTACATAGAGGAATTCATAAGTCTGTGTCATCTTTTGCGCGCTAGTGAAAACAAATAGAAGGACTGCTTCCTCATGGGACTCGACCCGGAAGTCCTCAACAAGGTCGATGAGGAACTGGTAGAAGACACGGCATGGACTTTGACTTTTGAGCTTATCGATGCAGTGCTTTTGATCCGCGGATCTATATTCACCGTGGGCGCGGTCAAGGAGGACGTGCAACAAGAACCTTGATCAACAAGCAGCCAACCCAATGCACTGGGCAAAATCCACGTGATTTTTGAGTTTGCGCATAAGATGGCGGCTGCTTCCGAATCAAGGGTGCCAGCGCAGAGCAAAATCTCAGCTGATTCGCATTCCCTTCCTCAACTCCACACCCTCGAAGAAAATGGCAAGCCATTAGCGCCTAAACCATCTCAATCAGGAGAGCCGCAATTAACCCCATCATTGCTGGTCTCACAGCTAGGAGTGCTGTCATTCATCTCGGCAGTTCGCGACCCGCAACTAAGGGGTTGTAACTCACGGCAAGAGGGGTCGTGCAAAACCCAGTCTGGTTCAGTTTCACAGCCAGGAGAGCTGTGCAAAACCCAGTCAGTGCCGGTAACACCGCCAGGAGAACGGTTGAAGGCCCTCATGGTGTCAAACCGATTACTAACGGGTTCCAGCACCGTAGCACGATACGAGGGGTCGTGTCATTTCCTGCCTGTCCCGGTTACGCAGCCTGATGAGCTGCTGAAGTTCCTCACGGTTGCTAGTCCATGTAAAGGGTCTCAACCCCGTAGCACAGTACAAGGAGCCATGTATTGTCCAGTCGGTCCCGGTTTCGCAGCCAATCGAGCCACTGAAGGTCCTCGCGGTTCCTACAACCCGCAAATAACGGGTCCCACTCCCGAACCACGGTACGAGGAGCTGTGTCAAGTCCAGTCAGTCCCAGTTTCTCAGCCGGTTGAGCTGTCTGAGGTCTGTGACCCAGACTCATGGTGGCCAGACCCAGTCTGTGATCCTGACCCATCATGGCCGGATCTGCCAGACTCAGTCTGTGATGCAAACCCATCATGGCCGGATCCGCCAGACCCGGTTTGTGATCCAGGTCCCCAGTTACCTAACTCCCCCGAGCACCACAAAGACTATGAGGTCCCATGGCCAGAACCTCTGGAACCTGTGTGTGGTTCAGAGACTCCATCGGGTCCGCCAGAGGCTGTACTAACACTGGAGTTGTTGGTCTCCACCACCTGTCCCGCCCAGGAGTACGTCTCCGTCATCTGCTCCACCCAAGTGGACTTCTCTGCCAACAGCTCTACCCTGGACAGCTCTTGAACTGTCTGATCCCTCTTCATGGACTCCACCCAGGTGGGCGTTTCCACCACACGCTCCTCCCTGGTGGTCATACCACCATTTTCAGCATCAGGAGCGTCTGGAATCTGCTCTTTAAGGGGGGGGCTATGTCACGCCCAGCTGGAGCTGCCAGCCAGAGACTGTTTTTTGCAGCTCCAGGTCTCTATGGACTCTGTGTTTTGTGTCTGCTTTCATACCTGGATTCCATTCCCCATATTGCACCTCTCCTCACAGCTGTTGCTAGTTAGGATCATCATTCAATTAGCACCACCTGTATAAATACTAGTCTGTTTGTCTGTCTGGTTGCTGATCATTTGTGTATGGCTTGTCCTACCTCTGTAAGTGTTTTCCCGTGTTTCCCTGTCTTTGTTTTGTATTTTGTATTTACCGTTGCCGACCTCGCCTGTTTACTGACTACCCCGTTTGCCTGACCACTCTCTGGACACTGTATGCTCCTCGATCGACCTCATGCCTGTATTCTGGTTTGTTCTCTCGCCTTTACTCTGACACTGCTGTTCATCGGTCCTGACCTTTGCTTGTTGTACCATGTTTATGTCTGTCCCAATAAACTCCTCGCAAATGGATTCGACTGTCTTACCTCTCGTTACCTCTCTCGTGCATTGCTTTTTTATAATGCACTTCAATACTGAGGTGCAGATAATTGTCACTTGCAATAAGTGTAAGTATAAATATCAGAAAATGCTATGTGCACTTGGTGTAAATAGCCGCTGCCAAAATGTATTATCCATATGGAATTGTCAGATATGAAAATGTAGCAATAATTTATTGATGTTTGACCCTGTGACGTTTTTTTTTTTAAAGATTGGCTTAAATCTGTGATATAAAGAAATAATGTCAAAAACGGATTCATAGTATTGTAAATTGATTTTCAATTATTTAAATGACTAGACTATTCATTGTTTCATGTTTTATACCTGATTTATTTTATTCTACTGCAAATATGAATAGGTGTTGCATTGTTGTTTATACACAATTAATTATTAATAACACACACACACACACACACACACACACACACTCCAACTCTAATCAAACACACCTGCCTTTCATTTTTCAAGCGACCCTGAAGACCTTAATTAGTTACTTCAGGTGTGTTTGATTAGAGTTGGAGCTGAACTTTGAAGGACAGTCGATCTCCAGGAGCAGAATTGGCCACCCCTGGCGTAGAGGGTCGAGCCAGCGCTACCTAGCACCATTTTCGCCAGAAAGCATTTTTGCACGCGCATAGTGTTATGTGCTCTTGCGGTGCTGAAATTCTCCCTATGGAGAATGGTTTTCTGCGCGCGGATACTATGCGTCTTGTTTTTAAGTGAGCTAGATTTGAAACTATTTACACCCCATAGTCACAGGTATGATAGATAATAGAAAACCGCTTAGGGGCGCAATTATTTTTTTTTCCTCTGCTTCTGCCGCCCCCACGTGCCATGAAAAAAATGCCGCATTCGCCCATGCGTAATTGCAAATTTTCTTTTCTAAAACTGTCATCTCTTCAGTAAAATGTTTGCATTTAATCAGTCAATTATAATAATAATACATTTAGGCTGTTACTAAAATAAAATATATATTTTTCCTAATTTCAAACCCTGGCTGCATGCAAGGTTAAAAAAACACTTTCATTTTCTAATAATATACATTTATTTTTCCCTTATTTGTTTAACGACCAAACGATTTATTCAGTGATTAATTTTTCCAACCCCTCCAGTCGATTTCATTTAACGCAATGTTTGTGAGCTTTTAACGCTCCATAGTGGCAAAGAATCAATTTGCATTTTTCATTCAGACCAACATGAAAATCTATTGGTATCTATTGATGAGCAAATTATGTAGGCTAATGATGTAATGCAAAATTTCTCAGTATCTGTTCAGATGAAGAAACAAACGCTCTGCATCTTGGATGGCCTGAGTAAATATTCAGCAAATTAAGCAAACTGTTCCTTTAAATTGACAACTGAATGTCCTTTAAAACCAAATTTAATAGAAAAAGCACATTACTGATTCTAATAAATTCTATTAGACATTCTACTGTGATTTAAAAGGCTGAAAAGCTTCCAAGAATGCTAATGCCGACTCATTGATCTGGTTAAGACAGAATGAGGCCTCTGCACTTTAAAGAACTAACACTGCACTTGTTGCTATGCTAATTATATCAGCCATTACACAAGTCTCTTCATCAGGAGAGTTTAATCAGCCGTAAATAACTCAAATCACCTTCTTATCAGCAACCTATCATGCCTACCTCCCACCACCCCCAAAAACATACTCCAAAGCCTGTTATCCTCTCTGCTGTACATCCATTATTGTACTGTCCCATTCATGTTCTCATGTTCCATTCTGTTCTATTCTGTGCTCTGAACAGTACCAGACGTTCCCTCTTCTTCCTGCTCCTTCTCAGCTGCTAGTATCTTTTTTTTCTCACTCTGCCGTTACTGCCACTGCTGGCTACCATGGCAACTCTCAGGCAATAGTGTTCTAGAAGACAGAAGCACTGATGACCCAAAATGAATCATTCTGTCATTCACTTTTCTGTCAAATACCAATTAACAGTAAGCAACTCAACCATTTATACTGGTGTTTTTATTTACAGATTACATATTGCATTTTAGATAAATATAATTTTTTTTATATCTGTGCCTTGCCACAATTCTGTCTCTGAGTTCTTCAGGTAGTTCTTTTGACCTCATGATTCTCATTTGCTCTGACATACATTGTGAGCTGTAAGGTCTTACATAGACAGGTGTGTGGCTTTCCTAATCAAGTCCAATCAGTATAATTAAACACAGCTGGACTCAAATGAAGGTGTAGAACCATCTCAAGGATGATCAGAAGAAATGGACAGCACCTGAGTTAAATATATGAGTGTCACAGCAAGAACGGTCTGAATACTTAGGATCTTCTTTTTTAATAAATCAGCAAAAAATGTCAACAATTCTGTGTTTTTCTGTCCATATGGGGTGCTGTGTGTAAATTAATGAGGAAAAAAATTAACATACAAAATTTAAGCAAATGGCTGCAATATAACAAAGAGTGAAACATTTAAGGGGGTCTGAATACTTTCTGTACCCACTGTATATCTCCTCAAAATATGATCCAAAATGGATATTAAGGTATAAAGACCTGTTATTATATCATATTATAAGCGTCTTGGTTCAGCTACACTCTTACTAAACGCTGTAAAGTTTGACATATGAAATGATAAGCTGAAATTATATTTTTAAATTAAGCATTTCATTAAAATTAGATAAAATTACTTTGTTAGACAAAATGTATATACTAATTTTTTAGATATATGTTTCTTGTTTAATAAACCAGACTTTGTTGATATGATTTTGATTGCAGTTGAATTGTTTCTTGCAAATTTGGAAATATGACAAAAAGTATGAAAGATGAAAGTTCAATAGTAATGTAAATCAATGAGATCTTTAAAACAGTATAGCAGACTATATATATATATATATATATATATATATATATACTACATAAATATTAGCTGTCACTCCATATTTCCAAATAATTTGTATTAATAATATAAAAGAAGTACTTAATGCTAATGTAATACAATGATAACTGATAGAGGTACAGATAAATATTTGAACTAGGTATTGCAGTCCAAATTAAAAACACTGGAGAGGGGTTTTTCACCCGGCCCCTCCTTTTCACACTTGACGCACACTCAGGTTGCCATGATTGACGACACCAACAGGAACGAACACACATGACAATGACTTAAATGAAATGCATTGTATTTTCTGCCAAGCAGGCAATCTGGATGACGAAACACTACTGACTTTGTGATTGGGAGATAGATGGAGGGTGGCGCTTCAAACCAAAACAAAACATGACAACATAAACATCAGTTGAGGGCTGCAACTGCGCTTTTTAAACAAGAATATCCAGGCTGTACTACTACTGCCAGCGATATGAGTACTTTTAATGAACATGTTTTCTTAATGCCTGTTGAACATAACAGAGACATTTTCTGATTATTATAATACATTTCTTACATATGGTACCTTTAACTTTGATCATATGATCAATCAGGGAAGTAACAGATTGTGTCAAGAAGATTTTTCAGTGAAGTTTTGATCATGTTGATAATTTAGAGGCATTAGAGAGTCTTTAGAGGGTTAAAGACCTTACAAAACCTTCTGATAAGCTCAACTCCACAGAAAACACAGTCACGTAACCTGCTGCTCTATTCTGCCCTGACTTGCCCTGTACATACAAGCTGAATCCTGAAGATGCTGAGTGAGCTTATGTTCAGGGCTTATATAATCATATCTCTCAGCTCTGAGACTTTATTCATAATTGCACCAGGTGGGTGGAACAAGCCTAATCCCCACTGAGTCTCACTGTGGAGCATCAGGAATATTCTGCAGGGTTCTGAAAGGCCATTAGGAGGAGCAAAACACATGAACATTGTCACTTGCCGTAAAGGAAAAAATACACATTGGGAGCTGAAGGTTTTTTAATGTAAAATGGGCCCTTCAGTGTAACTGATATTATCAATGTTACTACATTATACAAAAATAAATCCAAAGTAACTGATCTTTAATAATAACTATTGTTTCAAGCCAGTCTTCTGATTCAGTCCTTATCCTCATTTATGCTTGTATGAAATCATCAAAACTGCATTGATGACTCTCCCTTTTTCACATTATCTAACCATTGTGTGGGCGAGTTGTTTTTGTTGGAAGTCCTTGGCAAAGTTTCATGAATGTTGTGTCAGGGGACAAAAAGGACTGTTGCATAGAAAAAGAGCTTGAATAATATAAATAATGTTGCTTCATTGTTTATTTTAGATGAATGCTTGTGTCATTAAGCTTGTTAATAAAAGCTTGTAAATGTAGGCAACCTCTGTCGAAAAGAGGAAAAGTGGCAATAGAACTCAGCTCATATATATATATATATATATATATATATATATATAAATTGTAAAATACACACACACACACACACAGTGGGTTATCTAATGTTATCTATTTGCCAAAACATGCCATTATTGCATGTACTGGGATATATATTTTTTTAGGTCTGTTTTGTTTTTGTTTTCAAAACTGTTTATGACTTGGCCCAGATGTTATTTTCATACTAGATGTGGATTACGTCTTCTGCTTTTAGCTGAGTGTTCCAAAGGGGCTAACTGCATGCACAGGGAGAATAGAGTAATCTCATAGCCAAGATTAGCCCATACCATTATAGCCTGGGGCACAGAAAGAAGTAAGCCCCCTCCTGAATAAGGTGTGAGGTAAGAAAACACACAAACTATTGCCAGTGCTGTGCTAATGACCTAGAAAATTATATGAACTACTTTAACTGGAATGAAACGTGATATGTCAGCTTTAAGAGGGCAACTTCACAGGATCAACAGTGTTATATAAATTCATTAAGATGTAGGTGTGTTTATATCTGATTTTTTTTTGTGTTTGTCTGTTTTTTGACAGAAACAAAGGAGACAGAAAATAATCTCGACCTCTTTACAAAATGACATCAACAGGGACATTCTGCTAGGAGTTTTTTGTTATACCTGAAATAATTTGTAATGCTTGAAAATCATTGCATCCTTTGACTTTGACCTGTGTCCTGCCTGCTGTTGGACAACAAGTTTACTTTATTACCATTTTACCAATTACCATTTAATGGACATTAAAAATAGTTTAAAAATGTATGCAGAATGCTTGTTTAAAATGATTTTTTTTAGCTTAATAAAATATCCAGTAATAAATTGACAAAACTGTAGCAAAATAAATAACACATTTTATTTGCTGAAATATTTAGCCTTTTAATTTAAAAAATGTTTTATTTAATTTTTAAATGGGCAAAATACATTTTACCATAGAAATGATTGCAAAAACACACAATTGTCCCTGTTTATTAGATTGATTATATGAAAAAAAGCTGACTTATCTTGAATACACACTTCCTGAAATAACTGCTGTTGAGTTAAATTGAGTTAGGAGCAATACCTTTAGTAATACTAAAGGTAAAAACTAGCAAAAGTATTACATAGCTTACAGGTAGCCTGGGCATCCATTGATTTGTGTTTCAGTGGAAACATGAATGGTTGGAACGAAGTGAATCTCTGTCCAGTGAATCTCCCTCCCTCTTGTCTACAGTGGCTTCTGAATTAGTATTAATCATGCTTCTTTACACTGTGGCATTCCCTAGGGACCAATCCCACATTCCCAAGGTTTGACAGTTATGTCTGGCACAAATACAAAGCCAAAGGAAGCAGTGTAAAATATTAATTGTCGGCTTCGTCCTTTCTGTGGTCCTGAATCTTGCTTCCCGCTGATGGCGTTTCCACGGCAACCGCATTCCTACGGCTGCATCCGTCCGCGGTTGCTACGGCTCCAGCAGACAGCGGTATACACTTAAGTTACATAAACCGCTTACTTAACAAGAATGATCTTCACACTGAAGATTCATTCAGGAATAATGCTGTCTAATTCATGCTTGCTGGCGCAGTTCTTCATGGCTTAAGGGCTATACCAGCCCGTTAACATGCATATCTGCAGCCTCAATGCCTTACTGTCAAGAGCATCGATTGAATAGGAAGGGCATTTATAAATAATGATTGGTGAGATGTTATACGTTTACAAGCACTATATTTAAGCTAATAATTTAACTCTAGGGCGACCGGATTCATAGTTAGAGACAGCTGTTGTACGATATATCCACATTCGCGTTTCTAAGCCCACGTTAAATGTGGATCAGACCCTTTTTCTAATATAGCCGTTGTCATAGAGACGGACCGGAATGCGCCAGCAGAATTCCTATGGCCCGGTTCTGCAGCCTTCCGTCACAATGACACTTCTATCAGACTGCACCAAAATCCAGCCAATCAAATGTTCGAGCTCCTGAACCACGTGTTTTATTCACAAATTCTGGGGGTTCTCTCTTTTCAAACCAGCTGCTTCTTACTCTCTCAATGACTCATGCACCCCTGAGGCAATTTTCACACTCAAGACGTTTCTCTTGAGGACTACCTGTACCGATAAGCGAAATTGAAAAGTAGCCCATGTCAGTGCCCTGTGTCCAGCGATGTCAGCATTTTTTTTTTTTAAGCTAACATTCTGTATTAGCCCCATTGAGAATAATGAGTACATTTTATATTAAGTATATTAAACACTTTAATTAAATATTATTAAAAACAAAAAAAGTATTTTAAAAAAGATATGTTTTTAAATATTTTAAATATATGTATAGCCTATAGTTTATAGTTTATGTTAAATATGTATTAGATATTAAAATGTTTCAATACGCATTAAATAAATAGGCTAAATGTATATTTAAATCCCGACTTTTGTAACATCATTTGATTACTTATGTAGACTAATCAAATCATACCTGAAAGCCAATTGTTAAAATTGAAAGATCAAGTAGAATATTTACTGTATTTTTTTATTTACTGTAACCTCTGAAACGTGATATGTTAGAGTCGTGTCGAGGTTTCAAGGTCCCCCCATATTTAATTAAGAATTAAGTTAACCCATATCTATGTAGGCCTATTCACGAAAGTCGAGTTTCAGCACCACGGCTAGCAACTAGCTATGAGTAAAAAAGGAGCCGATACATATTTATGCTCAGATCTAAGTCACGAACGATTGATTAAATGTAGGTGTATGTTGTCCGGTATTAACATGAAACGATTTTGCAGCTAGACATAAAGTGAAAAGCCTCCAGTGAATCCATGCACTGGATTTATGTTGCTACTGCGCCGCTTATCCGACTGATTATCTCCAAGCATATGCGGTCATTTGCCTGCACAGGAATGACGTAGACACCATCCCTAGGCTACACTGTTGCTTGTTCTCATGCATGATTTGAATTCAAATTTGACCGACGATCGAGTTTTGTTAAAATATTAAAAAAGGAAAACGCAAATCATTTCCAGTAGCGAGATTTCTATCTGCATGCAGCAGTATTACGCCAGCGCCAGCCAATGTCAGTAAAACCTTGATCATTTATGCATAGATGAAAAACGCAGCAAAAAGGACACTTCAATCACGAACCGATGCATCGACTGACCCCTTTTCATCATAAAAAAATAAAGAAGCTGCAGAGAGTCTGGGGTATTTGTATTCATATATTTTCAAATATACAATATAAAACATTACGTTTTATACTATGACAATTGGCACATATGACTGTAGAGAATCGTTTTGTTGTAAAACAGTACATTCAACGTTCAGATAGATAGCATCAGGCGCCACAGGAGACGAGAGGAGAGTGTCTGTTGCAGGCCAGCACCCTGGACAGCTCAGCGTCGGTGACATCATCGTTTCTGAAACTAATAGAAAAATAAGACCCCAACACTGACGCACAAGCTAGTAATTTACATCTTTCACTTTAGCTCGGCACCAGATAGCGTTATTTTTTCTTCTTCTTCAAAAACCACAATGGTGATACGAGTAGAATATTTTAAGCATGCATTAAGTAAACTATGAAGAAACCCCAGATCGCGCTCGTAACATTCACTGGGTCATGAAGGTTGTATTTTACACATGTATTAACGTAAACCCCCTCTCATGGAGGTGAGGCGAAATCCGTTTCCAAATAAACCAGCAACAGAGTGAAACACTCTTCACGCCTTCAGCAGTCGGGCCTTACATTCATTTCACCCTTGAAGGAAGGGTGTGGAGAGGTATCAGAGAGCTTCTCTCTCCCTTTGACACGAGCCAAAACTTAGCGGTCGAGGTTATTATTCCATCTTCCGTTCGTATCGCTCGAGCCACCCTCGTTCTTCAGGTCTTGGAAGACCTCGGTGAAGAAATGCGGGTCGGAGTTGATCTGCAGCATTTTGGCACTCATTTTGTCAATGATCCGCAGGGAGCGCTCCCAGAACACCTCTTTGTTGGTCTCCACCAGGAAGGGCTTGAGCGGGTATGAGATCTCGTTGCCCATGTAAGAGTAAGCCAGGTACAGGCAGGTGAGAAAGGTGGCCTGCAGCTCGTACTCGCTGGAAATATCCTCGGTCACCGCTTCCCGGCAGAGCAGGTAGACGAACACCAAGTTGGCGGGAGTGATGAAACCCTGGTCCTGCCAGCCTTGGATGAGCAGCGAGCGGTCGACGTTTCGGAACCACAAGATGATCTCATTTGGGCTCAGCTCTTTGAGTTTGTAGCACCTTCTGCACATGAACTCGCTCAGGCAGCGAAGGAGCTCTCCTGTGGAGGCTTGCACGATGACTCGTCTGGGCGAGATGATGGAGCGGCTGCTCGGTTGCCGCTGGACCGACAGAAGCTGCTTGCCGTTCTGCGATGCATTTTGGGTTTGACTGGATCGAAGGCTTTTATCCGGTACTGTAGGGACTGGCACTGCGAGTGGCCCGGGCTTCGTCTTGCGCTCGGAGCCCGACTGAGACTTCTTAAGATTCTCGGTGTTCAGCTGGTCAACGGGGTTGGTGATCTGAGAAACGGGTGGGTTCGGGTTCACTTTCTTGGCACTCTTCTTCTTGGCCGAGGCAGCGACTAACCGCTTCCACGTCAGAGCCGATATCAGCACCGAATGGCGCTTGAGGGTCTTCTCCGTCTTGCCGCTAGCTCCATCCGTCTTCTCGTCTAGAATACCTCCTTTTCTGGACGTGGGGGAAATCGAGAGCACCGTGCCCATCTTTTCCACTGACGACCAACACCCACCAGCCCTTCGGAATGCGCTGTTTCGCCTTTCGTCCCGTTCAGTGGTGCCTCGGGGAGGTGCGACTTCAAAGTCACAGGTTCACGTCCATTTATGTTTCGCGTGACCACCGGGTATACAGTGGGGAAAACAGCTGTTGAGTTGATTAGTTTACCGTACCTATGTAATAATCGATGCTCGCCTCAGTCACTCGCGCGCGCTCCGCCACTCCTTCTGCATCCCACTGCGCGCGCAGCCTCAGACAGCGGGAGCAATGGGCAGGACTTGTAATGTGTAGCCGGGCAAAAAAAACTAAAGGTACAGACCTGTAAACCGGGATAAGCCTCCTCCGTCTGCCAATCCTAACGCGACGTGAAACGACGGATGTCTGTTTTCACCAACCACGGAAGCTTGAAACACGTTTCACATCTTATATGAGCGTATATGTGGGTTAGACAGTCTCTTTCAGATTTCTATTTTTATACAAGCGGTTCAGAGAGTATTTGTGGATTTTTCCCAGCAATGGAAAGCAGAGTATCTCATAATTAGAGCTGTTCAACATGTCAGCCAGCAAGGTAGCTTAAGAGATCTCTCTGACAGAAACAGAAACAATCGATTCCCCAAATTTGTCTCACAGTTGCTTGAAAGTTGCAAATGAAACAAATTAAAAACAAAGCGTTTTAAAACCTTTTTAATTATGTATTTGTAATTCCATTTTACACTGTTGATTTAGAGCATTCAAACATTTTAAATCGGTATATACATCATTACACAAATATAGTGGTACAGGTGCATTGCTTAATGTCACCTCAGACACTTCTGCAGCATTAAAGATGTTTATGCTCCACCTTGTGGACATTCATTTGTAGGCAAGCATAAGATAAAAGACATTGGCATTGTGAGAAAGCCCACTGTCACGTTGTTTTTATACACTTTAAAACCTATAGTTAAACCTAAAATTTTCCCACATGAAGCCCATTTTCAGGTTACCATTTTTTTCAGTGTAGCCTACTTGTTACAAAAATATGCAGTTAATAAAATGTATGTGCAGGTACAAAAGGAAATTGCTGGAAGATGTAAAACAATGGACAAATGTTTTAATAATTAGACCAACAAATGTTCTAAATCAGTTAGGTACTGACTACATCTTTAAGTTTGCAAGGCAACTGTCAGTCAGGGGTTCAGCACCTTGGACAGTGCTAACATTGTATCGTTTTTAAGATACCAAGGATACATAAACCACATTACTTTATATTGTGAGTGTGCTAGACAATGTCTTTATCTTTCTCGAGGTCAACAGTTTATTCCCAGATTTTGAGTTTTTTGTAAATGTACACTAAATGTACATAATTTCCCCTAACAAAGGACCAGCAGGTGGCAGTAAGATGTATTTGTTGCCTAAAGCAGCCATAAAAGCTCTGACTCCCACCCAATGTTGCCAAGTCTACTTACTCTAAACGACTTTGGGCTTGCCTTTTCAAGCAGTTGCTTATAGTTTCAGGCAGTCAAGGGACATGTTTTTGTTTTGTTTGTTTTTTACCTGAAACCAGGAGTAGCTTATTTTGGCCTTGTTTTCCCAAACGGCTTGTTTTTGTTAAGACCAGGTTGCTGATTTTTCTAGCAAAGCCTGGCAACACTGCTCCCACCTGACTTGCTGACTTAATATTGCTCAGTCTTGTGGACCATCAAAAAATGCATGTGAGCAGGAGGATGATAAGCGCAAGTCTTCATTCTGCATAGAAAACACTCCTATGCACAGTAGGGAAAACAATTGTGCCTTTCCAGCTCAAACACAACTACTACCGATGCAGTTCTGTTTTTGAACTCCTTGACTGGACTTCACAAGCAAAGGCTGACATCCTTTCTCACAGAACATCTCTGGCACTGAACCTCACAGCACCAGTGAAACTGACACTGACAGTTTTCCTCATATTCCAGTGTGTAATCTGCAAATCCTTTACTGCAGCACAGGCTGTCACAGCTTCCATGCCCTGTCTCTGTGCTGTTACACACACGACCCTGTGTGCCTTCTGTACCCATCCTTTGATTGGCCTGACAGAAATCAGGTGACTCAGCTGAATAGATAAGGACATTAGCATCCAGGGGAGGGGTATCCGGATCGATGGGGGCAAGCGATTTACCATCATTCCCACCCATCACACGAATGGCATTATGAAAGCTCTGCATGAGGTAGTCACCAACCTGGCGGAAGAGAGGTATCTTCCTCCAGCAGCTGCGAAGAGTGCAGGAACCAGAAAGGCCATGACATTTACACTCGGTCCGCATTTGTATGCGTATGGCCTGTATGCACATAAAATAAGAAAGAATTAAGAAAATAAGATGACATCTGCTCTAATTCTTTCTATAGGACTGAAAAAAAAAAATAACAATATACAATGTTACAATATACAAACTGTCCTCTCCTTGGAAATTTTTTTTTTTCAGTACTGAAAGAACTGAGACCAACTTTATATCAGGTTGCATAATACACCATTATGTGGTGACAAGTGACTGTCTTCAACAGTGAGTCATTCGAGGACTCATTAGATTTGTTCAAAGCACTGATTCATTCAGGAATAAAACTGTGTTTATGTGCGGTGCGAGGCACCACTGTTGATTCTGTTTTGCCTTGTTGTGGAACTTTTTTTGCTGGCAGGATCAAAAGCAGACAAAATATCTGGGAATATTTTGCTTAAAATGTAAGTGACTCAATGCACTAATTAAACCATTATGCAAAAGCAATATCATACTTGGTTTAAATTACCCACAGCATCCTGCCAATAGCTGAATAATACCAGAATAATAACCAGAATATAAATTTCAGAATATGCTCATGTAATATTGCTTAGATAAATAATATGCAATAGGCTACTATGGATGTCAATTGTGACCCAAAACAGCCTATTGCATCTTATTACAGCCTGGTGTTCTTCAAAATGTATTCCTTTGTGTTCAGCAGAACAAAGAAATTCATTCAGGTTTGGAACTACTTGAGCGTGAGTAAATGTTGAGAGAATTTAAATATTTGGGTGAACTATTCCTTTAAGGTAAGAGATAAGACTATAAAAGAGAATAAAGTGTAATCACTTCAGATGTTGAAGGAGTGAAAAAACTATTACAAAAGTTAAATGTCCCATGTAAAAAGCTATCCTTCTGTGTTCCAAGAAATGTAAACATACCTGTCTTCCTGCCTCGTTGTTGTGCAGGTCAATAAGGGTCCTGATGTCACTCTTGCCTTTTCTCTGCCTGGTGTCCATGAACTGACGAGACTTCTCGTAGCCAAAGTCCACATCATCTCCACAGCCCCCCCATTCCCAGCGCCCATCTTGGACAGGTGAAGCCTGAATGAGTACCTCTTCTGCCGGGGAGTCGTGATAAGTTTCAGAGGAACTCTGAAGGGTCACGCAGCCGCACTGTGGCAGCGCTCCCTGGCTGCAGGCTTGTGTTACTGCATGCAGCACCCCGGCAGCTGTTATAGCATACAAAAATGCAGTTTCCCGGATATCTAGAGAGCAGTTAAAGAACAGGTAAAAATCTACTAAAGTTTGTCTACATACAAAACTTTATATTTATGATCAAAAAGTGCATTGTTTCATGTGGATCATCTCATGGCATGTGTCCGATTATGATCTTTATCTAAACTCTTGTTTCAGGACAACACCCCCATCTTACTTCTAAGATCACTTAAATATCTAAGGAATTGCCACATTAACAATAACTCATTTAGCAGATTCACATTCCTCACACATCTCCGTTGTCTAGACCTGCCTCAATACATGTTGACCTGCCAAAAGAGCATTTTTCCACTTAGTGTAAAGGATTCCTCCAAGACACACTCAATCTTGGTATTAGATTAACATGTACATAAGTCTAACTTATAAATGGCTGTACTTTGGAAATTGACATGTCATGTTTGATTTGAAAGTGCAAACATAACAAACGAAATGGGTTTTATTGGCAAGGTGCCTCCCCTCAGCCTCATTTAGACACATGCACAAGGTAAGCTGACCTACTAACGAAATAACAAGCTCTACTGATTTTTTTCTTCACTTATGTTATTTCAGGTAACTATTTTCATGGTCAAATTGATACAATCATGCCCTCTAATGGTCATACAGTTAACTACATTGTGTTAATAAAGGCCTTCATTAAATATATTTAATCCAAAAATGAAAAACCATTCAGTCAGTCATCTAAGTTTATCTAAATGTTAGAAGGCTGACTCCATCCATTTCATCTTCTTTGTAAAATCAACTGTTGATTGTATAAGTAAAAGTCATGAGCAGCTTTTGTATGGTTCCTCACCTTGTTGCAGGATCTTGGCCAGGTTTCTGCTCTGACTGGTGCAGTTCCATCGACGATTGAGGAACTGATGTTGGCATTCTCGCATTCCCAAACGGGAACCTTTTGCCACTTCTTGAATTATCTCAGGCTGAGACTGGCACATGTCGGCATGTCTGCCTACCACCATTCTAGTTCTTCGGCAGATACTATTGGGATCCATCACTAAAGGGTTGCCATCCACCCTGGTACAAAAAGAAATAGGTATATAAATACACTTATAAATAATAAAATAAAACTACACGAGACAAACTCACACACCAACACTGCTTTCTCCAAATTAGAAGCTTGGATTTTCATAGTGGGAAATTTTCAGGAAAACTCTTGCTTGCTTTATCTTTTTTCTCTCTTCCATCCTCTCATCATCTAAGTCTTGACCCTCCCTCTTAAAGTTATTTGCCATTAACAAACCAATTTTTTCACATCTTTCATTGCCTCTTGTTATTTATAAAGGCATGTTGAGCCTGAATGCAAAGTCATAAATTCCTGTGTTTGATGATGTAATCCTAACTGCCTCAAAACTATTTTTTACAGAACTAAATAAGGAATATTTTTTTAAGAGAACTATATTTGAGCAGCTCGATAACAAGAATATTAACAGGCGGGAATGAAGTCGCAGCTTACCTTCGTTGTAGAGGTGTGAGGATCGTACTGAAGATAAAAAGGAACAAGAGGACGTTATTTTGCATTGAGAGCATCATCCAGGGATTTACATCCACAAACGCGTCAAATCTACCTTAAACTGTCCCACTGCTGTCGTGCCTGTGTTTTGTCGGCGAGTATTTGTGCTGGCATCATAACCAGCAGGAGTCAAGAACAGCATGAAAAAGCTTTGAAAATCCACTGCCGAGACGCGATTAAAAGTGCGCAAAGACCGTATGATGCGCAAAACTAGGGAGGCGAGAAGACGAATCAATCATCGCTGCTTTTAACTCAATCAAACAAAAAAATCCACTTCTATAGTGAGACCAAAAAGCTGCCTTTAAATAACCATGTTTTCCGAAAGCGCGCACTGATTAAAAGCCGCGCGACTCACTTCTGAACAGCGCGTCTATCGTATCTTATTAACATCTATTGGCACGCGCGCATTCCACCTCTGTTGACGTAGCGTCAGAAAAATCCCTGTCAAGTCAAAAAGTTCAGGAGTTTGTAAACAGACGGTGCAGAAACACTACATGACACTCGTTTAGTTGATGTAAACCCGCGCAGCCCTTGTTTGTTTTGGAAACAGAAATGATTCTTATGAATTCATGTCAACCAGGAAACTCGTCTCGCTTTGTTTTCGTTTTATTTCTCGTTTTCATCAAGCCTTAAATTTAAATTAGTGTTATGATGTCCAGCTGTCGTTTTTGATATGTTTTTCATAAAGTGTTCTCTTGCCTGTGTTGACCTTGGCAGTCCTCTTGGCCCTACAGCTATATCAGTATCCTGCGTTATCAGCCAGAATTTGTCTGTTAGAACATTTTCAAGCCAAAGAGAATGAATTTCAAATGTCCATGCCAAACCATCTCATCAAATTTCAGGAGCAGAGAAAAACTTAAATTGACTTGTTGATTTATCATCATTTTGTTTAGAATTTCAAAACTTTTAAGACCTGAGTCTTTCTCTCAGGGCAAACTTTGGATGCACTGGGAAGCCTTTTATGGCCATTGATGTTTTCTTACATCTGCCTCTTTCTTTCTTTTTTTTTTTTGTAACATGACAGCAAAGTATTAGTTGCGGTCCTTGAGTTCATCAATTGGCAGAGGGTTAGTTTCATGAAGACACAACATAAAAAGGAATACTTAATAATTTTAGAAATTAATAGTTATACTAAAAAGTAATTCTTAGAATTCCTGACATGATTTTTTAAAACTATATTTAATATTATTAATAAAGTATGTTTTAGAAGCAAAAACACAGAAAGGGTAAACAAAAACTATATGTCCATGCATGCATTCTTCAAAATGCTTACTGTATGCTGAGTCGGTGTCTCTGGGTGAAAATATCTGGGAATTTAAATTGAATAAAGAATAGTTCACCCAATAAATTAAAACCCATTCTCAGGCCAGCGGATCAGATTTTAAAAAAATGTATCAGTACATGATTTGGTCAGTATTGGATTCTTTGCAGTGAATGGGTGCCGTCAAAATAAGATTTCAAACAGCTGATAAAAACATAAGACTTATTTTACCTTTGTTTGTACATATCTTGTTTGTAATATTCATAGGCATTTACACTAAATCACCTTCAAATCCATTAAATACAGTCTATAATCTTCTGTATTAGATATAAAGGTAATTGGACACAGTTTGCTCTTGGTAAGGATCAGAATGGAAACCCCTAATAACAGGCTCTATGTCAATATGGCTTTTCAGAGTTCTGCAAATAACACTGGGTGTGCTGAAGAGGCAGAAGCCTCTGCGATCATGTGATCCGGGCTTTCCGAGGGAGGTGGTGGCATAGTGACATTATTTAGTAAACTCTGCCATACATTCCTTGCGTTTATCCCAGAGACAGTAAACAGCCTCAGTGTTCAGATGAAAACTGTGAGCTGTGAATGAACAATGCCTGGCTCAGGGCCCCATACACTATGATGGCTTACTGTGAATACCACAACTGTGGGCCTGGACAATCATCTCCATCCACTCGGAAAGGTCTTTGACCTTCAAATCTATCCCTATGGTTTTATTCATTGTAGTTTTTTTGGTTGAACAAGTGGACATTTGGAGGGAAATGAACAAAACAGTGTCATGAATCCTTGGTAATATGGTTTTTCAGTTGGTCCACTGCAGCTCACAGTGGCATCTCATGCCTATTTGTCTTGTAGTATGGAAAATGAATGAAAATTCGTGTTAATCATTTCAAGTTTTTTCCCCTCAACATATACCTGTGTTCACATTATGCTTAAAAACAGTCTTGCAAAGCACAAAAAAGCACATCTACATGTAGTGGGGAATCACTGCCACCTAGCGGAAGAAAAAAAGACCACACTTCAGCTAATGCTTCTCTCGTATTTGTCAGTTTTTAATATTCCCTGAAGTTAGCTTCAGCTCACATATGTTTTTGAGAGCTTTATACACTATTAAATTAAATTTATACACTGCTTTTTTGTGACGCTTCTGTGCTTTCCAATACTTTCTATGCTTTGCGTAATGTGAACGCTTGAAAAACTTGAAAATTACATCGCTGGTAAATACACAATCACATCAAATGTAATATTTCCATAAAGGTTACATTGTGTCTTATTAAAGGCACTTTAAAAACAATTACTATTATTCTCCCAAAGAAATGATTAGCTCCACTTCATCTGCAGAAAGTAAAAGCGTAACAAACCCAACCCACCCTCAGAATATTTACTGCTTTAACAAGGAGAAAAATGTTTTCCCACTAACAACCGTGGGACAGAAACACAGCGCAGTCCAGCTCTGGGTAGTCCACTGGGTTTTTTAGTTTGTAGCTGCAGGCGTGCAGAAGAAGGAACAGATGTGATGCTCCAGGGGAAGACAGAATGAAAGAGAAAGCAAGGTCTGAGCTGTGTTTTTCTGTATATTGCACCATGTTTGTGCGCATTTAAAGTATATGAGTAGTAGTTATTTGTCCGTGAATATCTGATTTATGGGAAAATTGGTGTGTGTGTATGTGTGTGTGTGTGTGCAATACATGAGATATTGTGATTGATACCAAAGGCTATTTTAATGTATTTATTTAGCAATCTTGAGGCAGAAAAATAAACATTTAATTTCTTGGTTAAAATATTAAATTTATGGGAAAATTGGTGTGTGTGTGTGTGTGTGTGCGCAATACATGGTTGTGTATTTGTAGATATTGTGATTGATACCCAAGTCTATTTATTTATTTATTTATTTAGCAACCTTGAGGCAGAAAAATAAACATTTAATTTCTTGGTTAAAATATTATATTTAAATATTTAGAATCATTTACTTCATCCTTTTAAATGAATGTTTAAAATAGGTAAAAACTAGAAAGTAAGTATTGTGTGTGAGTGTGCCCCTGCCTAAAGCGTCCACATGTCAGGATTACATTTATAGTCTCAAACAGAATGGTCGCCCTCCAGTGAGACAAAGAAAAATCATAAACTTTCCAGGTTAAACGCGGTTTCCTCGCAATATATAGGGCAAACGACCAAATTCGCTTTTACCCCTAAATTATAGCTGGAGTTAATGATAGGTTTGTTGCGGTTTCGCAGATGGCGCCTCCTCCAACCAACCCTCTGTCGAATGGAAGCAATCAGCGCTTAGAATTTGCATTGACTGACGTCTGGTTAGAAAGGGCGGAGTCCAGAGCGATGACACGTCAGAAGGCAACAGAAACAGTCGCGTTTGTCTTTATAGGTGTGAAGAGAGCGCGACGCGATTTCTCTGCCTCGTTCTGCTAAAAGCATCCCGTCGTTGGGCTGAGGAGCGACTGAAAGCATGAGAATTGCAATGTTAGTGTCTCTCATCAGGCCGACCGGGCCGATTATTGTGGGCATCTCTCTGGGATTCACTCTGAGCCTCCTCAGCGTCACCTGGGTGGATGAGTCCTGCGACTCTGACTGGATGGGAGCCGCAGACGAGATGCTCATAGGGAAGCCTGGGAGCTCGAAAGGGGCCCGTAAGCCTAGTTCGATATCCACTGGCACAACTGATAACGGAAATGTCCAAGAGGACTTTGAGCCCAGAGTAGTACCTTATAACAAGCCTGCCCAGGAAGGTCCTCCAAAGAAAGTTTTCAGGTAGGTGTGTGGAGCTCCACAATGAGTCTATGAGCATCCTGACTGAAGTCTCTCGGGTCGGGTGTATTTAAAGCGTGCATGATGGTTGTGAGTAGTTTTCAAAACAAATAAAAAAGTATAATAATAGTAGTAGTAGAATTATACTAATAGAAATAGCACCTCAAGCTGATTTTATTTCTTTTTGCTTTGCTGTTCAAGTTAAATGGTTTGTCTTTAGCACAAAAGTAGGAGAATTTAAGTAGGGCGATTGCTATTTAAAGAGCAAAGGCTCTGATATTGCCCCTTGGCCTATAGAAGCTGAGGCCTAATAATGTCATCAGGTCACCTAAAGCATGCTGTCAGTCACGGATCAGCGGTTTAGTAATCTGAACTACAGCCAGAGTCAACAAATCAGCAGCGTCCTTACATCCATGTAGAAACAAAACAAATACACACACACATAGTGTCAGCAGAAAAATACTTTCCATGTGGAATAAACACCTAGTTGCCTGACAAACATTTTTGCCAATATTTCAAAGATTTATCCTAAGAGAATAAGAAAAAAATTAAGTACATGTACATATAACCAATTTTGTAATGTATTTTAAGTGAACACCAAATGGCAATTCAAATGTGTAAAAAAGAGAATGAGGTTTGAGAGTGGCCTGACATTTTCTTTAAATAACTTTGGGCTAAACTTTCTTCACACAAAGCTACTCCCTAGTAAAAAAAAAAAAAAAAAATTATAGTTCTAAATACTAAAGTACTACCAAGTATACTTCATTAAAAAAGAAAAATTACTGACAATTCAAATCAACATATTTACTGACATATTGTTTGAGATGTACAATTATAAAAATTATAATATATTTTTTTTAATTATAGGCTATTATGAAGCCTAAAATGTGTTTTAATATCTCTATCAATGAATGAATGAATCTTTGAATAATATTGAATGCAAGATATTTAAAGTGTACAAAGTATTTAAAGTATACTTGCAATAGCCCCAATCCAAATGTACTTAGAATATCTTTATTTGGACTTCAGCACTAGTTCCACAAAATAAAAAGTGCATTAAGTACAAAAATAGTTGTTGTAATTTATCAGACTTTAGATATACCATTTTAGTTTACTAAAAGTACAACTGAATGTTAAGTACATATGTATGTAAATGTACATAGCACAAAGTATATGTATTTTAAATACTTTTTAGTATATATGTATTTTTCACTAAGGATATATCTTGGTTTTAGAGTTTGGAGGGAGGGAAGGGAAAAAATGACAGTTTTAAATGACATAGGTTAATAATGACACAACTGCTGCCTATTTTGGACTTCTTTGTGTGGTATGTTATACGTGGTTGACACATCAAACCCAGCTGTGCTTGTGACTTCCTAATGCAACTTTCTTTATTTCTTCTTCTTGATTTCTTTACTCTTCATATTATTATTTTATCCTCAATCTCTCTCTCTCTAGAGCCAAATATGCCAGTACAGAGCTTGGAATTCATGAACGTCTCTTTGTCTCTGTATTTACCTCCAAAACCACCATAAGCACTTTAGCTGTGGCCATCAACCGGACTCTTAACCACCACCTGGATGGCAGGCTCATCTTCTTTACAGGCACTCGCAATCGTAAACTCCCTAATGGCATGTTTGTGGTGGCCCATGGTGAAGAACGTCCGGTTTCAAACATGTTCCAGTCTGTCCGATATCTCCTAGAGCATCAAATTGCTGATTACGATTGGTTCTTTTTCGTCCAGGATGATACCTACACCCAGCCGGAAAGACTAAAGGCCTTAGTAAGCCACCTGAGCATGGACCTTCAGCTTTACATGGGCCATCCTGGAGAGTTCATTGGAGGTGAAACCCAGGGGAGGTACTGTCACAGTGGACCAGGATTTCTATTGTCCCGTGCTCTACTTCTGAAGCTCCAGCCTTTCTTGGAGCATTGCAGGACTGACATTGTAAGCATCAGACCTGACGAGTGGCTCGGCCGTTGTATCATTGATTTTGCCGGCATGAGCTGTGTGGAGGAATATGAGGTAAGAAATCAACTGAGACCCGAATTTGAGTTATGACATCTATGTAATATTTTTATGAGCTTTTAGAATTGAAACTTCTGTCATCATTACTTATCCTCATGCTTGTATTATATAAGGCTGACTAAATGATAACAGAATTTTAATATTTGGTTGAGCTACTCTTTTTAAAGTCTTGAGAACTATCCAGAGAAAACCAATCAAAATTGGATTCTGTTTTCATGTTTATTTTTTTGATCCATATTGAGTTGGGCCCAAAAATGACAATTCACTGTAGAATTACTGACCCTCTGGCCATCCAAGATGTAGAGGAGTTTGTTTCTTCATTGGAACAGATTTGTTGAAACTTTTAAGCATTATATCACAGTAATGGATCCTCTGCAGTGAATGGGTGCCGTCAACTGCTAAAGTTTATTTAACTGCTAAACTGCTAGTTTATTTTTATTGTGCTTTTTTATAATACAAATCTTTGCAAAGCAGCTTTACAGGGAATTAATTTTTTACAATTTATATTTCAATTTATATATTATAGAAACATATTTCACTTAATATACTTAATATGTATATAAATTATATATATATATATATACACACTCACACACATATATAATATACTTAATATATGTAATAAAAACATCACATTAATCCACAAGTAATTCACTTCAATTCTTGTATTGTGAAGTAAACATCAGTGTTTGGAAGAAATATCCATTGCTTCTGGCCAAAAAAATACATAATAGCAAGGTTTTTATCAGCTGTTTGAACTCTTAAAATTTGTTCTTTTGAAAAAACAAACTGGGTGAGCTTTTGATTAATTGACTAAAACTAAAGCAGTTACATTTCTCATATCATGAGATTCCAATTAGGTCCAAGCTAAAATCCCAGGGAAAATGCGGCTGAGAGAGCTGTGTGCCGAAATAAACTGGCTCAGAGCCCAAACTATGTACAGATCATCCTGGCAAATTCTAAAAACAGTCCTGTGCTGATAAAGTGCACTTTTCATGTAGCTGGTTTCCCTTAGTTGGCAATGTTTATGCTGGTCACAAATGACTACATTTTTCACCTAGGGTCTCTAGTTTCGACAGGAAACCACATAACCCAAGGGTCCATGCTTTATTGAGAGGGTGTGCTGTTATATATTGAGGGACTCAATGCATCAGGGAGGCCAAATAATCAATAGTTCACAGTATTTAGAAAAATCTAAGGGAAGTACATTGATATACTCAAACAAGCTCACAGTGATGGGAAAATGTTCTGCATATGTTCAAAACATGTAATGCACGTAATCCGCACCATAGACCTTATAGAATAGTATATGTGCTTGGTCAAATGGTGTAGGTGTGATAAGCTATAGTTTGTGAGTTGATGTGTTAAATATGATTAAACACAAGTAATGGCTGCTGGCTTATTTAAGTGCTTTGAAATGGAGGTGATGGAACACTTACCTACTCTTAATCACCTGATCTGATTTCATTCAGGTTAACGTTGAAAAGTTTGGGGTCAGTAAATTACTTTATTATTATTTTTTAAGTTAATGCAATAATATATCAAGGATGAATGAAATTGATCAGTAATAGTAACAAATGCAGTGTAAATCAGTATTTCAGGAGAATTGTGTGACTAAAAAATGTACCTTTGCTGTCACGGGAATAAATTATAATAATTATTATTATTTTAATTCATTGATTTAAAACAGTTATTTCAAATCGAAATAAAATCTGTTTTACTGTATTTTTTTAATAAAATACAAACAGACTTGGCTAGCATAAGAGGCTTGTTTCAAAACCATTAAGAAATCTTTCTGGCCCCACACTGTTAAATGGTGGTGCAGGTACTCTGAACCACATGTCTCATACAAAATACATCTGTAACCCATTGACAGAGGATTCATGTTACAGGGACACAAAAATACAACCATACTTTAGATTTACTGTAAATTCAGTTGTAAATGAGTTTACAGAGTTTTGCTTTTCAACATTTTCAACAATTTCTGAATAGCTTTTTAAAGCTGTAGTAAATTATAAGTTAATGCTAAAATCATTGTAGATTCAGACTAGGGCTGTGCAATTAATCGCAATCGCAAAAAAATCACAATTTAAACGCATGCAATTTCTAAATCGCATAAGGC
>JAUYWG010000039.1:5008253-5025159 GCA_034779775.1 Enteromius afrohamiltoni | reverse complement strand
CAAATAAAATCGCAATTGCAATATTAGTTCATTAAATCGCAATATGATTATTTTGTCCATATTGCACAGCCCTAATTCAGACTAATTAAAATTGACATTAAATGATTCAGTAAAACATGCAGACTTGCTGTAAAGTGGAAATCAGTTTGTGGATTTAGATTTTTGGAAGCAAACCAATTCAACAGAAACCCTGACCCGCAGTATACCTCTAGCTTTCATTGGTCAGCTCAGTTACGCAGTTACCTGTTAAGAAAAGTTCAGGCTTAAATTCAGACTTTGGAATAATCATACTGTAGATGGATCAATTCATGACAAACTCTCATTAGGTGAGCTATCAGTGTAATGTGTAATGAGGCAACATGTTATAAGACTGTGTTTAGGACAGTCTAGTTGTTCAAATTTGGACCTTTTGAACATTGACGTAAAAAGCAGTGACCTGAACATAAAACATCAGTAATTCACACAGACCTTAACATGCTGTTTGGATCCAGCATAAAACAAGTAAGCGTCCAGAAACCAGGATTACTTTAATGGAATGATGTACTTCTTCTGCTGCTGAGCCACAAAGTAAATGACTTCCTGTTCTCGGCAGGCCAGCTGCAGACCTGCTGCGATTTGTGCAGTTAATTAGCATGGTTACAACAAGACTTTAAACAGCATTACTGCAAATTGCAAAGGTCTGCTGACTAAAGCTGACCAGAATTAACCTGGAGGTGCTGTCTATAAAAATATGACCACATTCTTGTTACAGTGCCAAATGTTGAGGCTTGTGGAAAACACAATACCTGTTTAGGTAAAATAATATATTCTGAACTAATATTAATTTTGCTTTACCTTAGGGCCTGCATTATAATTATTTTACAATGGAAAACAATATGGACCTATCCAGAATGGGGAATGATGAATTCCTGAATGCTCTCACTGTTCATCCTGTGACAAGTGCAGAATTTATGTATCGTCTGCACAAACATTTTACAGAAATAGAACTGCAGAAGACCTATGAAGAGATTGAAAAACTACAGGTTAGATTTTTAACTTCTCTTCAACAATATATGTTACTTTAGCAACTGTACTTTTTGTATATTTATACTTATTGAATGCATGCTACATTACATTTAGCTCGTCACTGGGGCAGTACCCTCCCAGGTACATCTTTTTACCTCATCTACTCATAATGTGGTGGTTCTAAAAAATTGTTTTTGATTCATTCAAATGCTTACTTTCCACAACAATACTTTCCACAACTATTAATTACAAAAAAATAAAACTCTTTGCATTGCAAACAAATGCTTTCTTTCCTTTATGTATTTCCCACACTTTTCAGTATGCAATCATATGTTTTGCTATTAAAGTTTTGCTTCAAGTTTGATAAATTTGTAAACTTGCATTTAAGCGTGTTCTAAAGACGATAATGACATTGGACAATGACGTGTTGTTCTTCATGCCACAACCCCGCTCTCTGTTCAGGACTGCAGTGGATGTGGCCAAATTATCGCACAAAGCAAGAGTGATCAATAGAAACAGGTATTTAATTCTGGTGTATAGTTACTACCCACTGAGATGTTGTTTCCGTCAAAAGCAAAACCTTTCAACAGATTTTAGACCTTCAAAAAATTACAACAAAACAGAGAGCAAAATGTGGTGGTGTGTAAAGAAAAGTGTGGACACTCCATAAAGGAATGATAATATAAAATGCAATAGTTAACCTTTATTGTTTTTTATTATTTCTATTTTGTTTTTTACAGTATAATTAGTTTTCCCTTTTTGTTGGACTGAATAAAAAAGACACAGAAGTAACTCCATACATACATTTTTTGTACTATATATTTTAGAACTTAGCATAACCACTGATTTTAAATGTTACTAGGCCACACTTTAATGTACTGATATGTATTCTTAAGAAACTAAAATGTATTAAAAAGTAATGAAGGTTTGTACTGTGATCCCAGTGACAAGCCTTTTCTCCTAAAGATACAGTATTGTGTTCGTTTTTATGGATTTTGTCAGCTTTTCATGAATCTTACTTTTCACACTTAGTCTGAGATAAAGAACGTCAGTGAACTAGCAGTGGATGGAAACAAAAGTGCTTTGTGGCCTGTCGGCATCACACCTCCTTTTGAACCCAAGAGTCGCTTCGAGGTACTCCGCTGGGACTACTTTACACAAGATTACCTTTTCTCCTGCGTGGACGGTGCCCCTAAATGCCAGCTCAATGGTGCTGATCGTGATGACGTGACTGACGTCATCAAGGTCGCTGTTGAAGAGCTCAACAAAAAATACAACCCTTTTGTACAGCTGACCGCTCCACAGCTGGTAAATGGTTACAGGCGCTTGGACCATACACGTGGGATGGAGTACACCTTAGACCTGCAGTTTCAGGCCACGACTGAGTCTGGTCACCAGAAATCTATCGCTCGTCGTGTACACCTTGTGCGACCCCTCAGCCAAGTAGAGATTATCCCCATGCCTTATGTCACAGAGGCTACACGTGTCCATGTCCTCCTGCCCCTCAACAGTTACGACTCCCACGCAGCACTCCGCTTCTTGGATCACTGTTCCTCCAACTTGTTTGAGACCGGTGAGAATGCAGTTCTTAACTTCCTTTTCACCTACGAACCCAGCGAGGCCCAAAAAGTGAGTACAAATGACGTCTTTGCAGAGGTAAAATCTAAGATCACTTCTGTCGAGCGCAGATATCCCAGCGTGAAGGTGTCTTGGATCAGCATAAAGACTGAAAGTCCGGGTCTCCTGCGGATCCTGGATATTGTCTCCAGGAAGCACCCGGTGGAAACACTCTTCCTCCTGGTCACAGTTGACACTGTACTCAACTCAGAGTTCTTGAATCGCTGTCGTATGAATGCCATCAGCGGCTGGCAGGCTTTCTTTCCCATCCATTTCCAAGATTTTGACCCCAGTGTAGCTTATCCAAAACAGGTTCCTCCTGCCTCACCTGACCTGGTCAGGGAAGCGGGTCACTTTGACCGATACACCTTCGAAGAAGCGTGTTTCTACAACTCTGATTACATGACCTCGCGCACACGGATGTCTGGGGATTTGCAGGAGAACGAAGAGCTGCTGGAGAGCCTGGATCTCTATGACGTGTTTTTGCAGTATTCGGGGCTGCACGTGTTCCGTGCTGTCGAACCTGCTTTGCAGCAAGCGTACCGCAACCGGACCTGCGATCCTCGGCTAAGTGAGGACGTGTTCCACCGCTGTCTTCAGAGCACTCTGGAGAGCCACGGGTCACGCTCTCAGCTCGCCTTGCTGATATTTGAACAAGAGCCAGGAAACAGCACCTGAGAAGCTTCCAAAGAAGCAACAGTGGGGTAACTGTAGACTGGCTGTCAACCAGTTCTCTAGTAAAAGGTGTCTTACTAAAACCAAATAGAAACATTCTGAAAGGAACATTCTGAGACATGTCTAGAGACATGTTTTTCGTGGGCACTTGACTCACAAATTTTAATGCACTACAAAATAATAAATTTACTGTGCCTTTCTGAGTCCTTTTAGATTTTATTTTATTGTGGCAGGTTTCATTAGGATGAATTGTCATTGTTTTTGTAATTCCTCATTTGTACATGCAGTTTACCTTACAGACTTGTGGAGTTGAGCCAAAAGTATACTTTGGTTCTGTCAGATGCTAGCATATGTCAGCGAAACTTTACAACCTGTCAGAGTATACTTTATTTGAAAGCATGCACAAACATGTTTTAACTTTGTTTAGTGTCTGCTCTATTTCTTCCACGAAATTATGACAGATAAAAAATGTCTTTGTATTCACTTGAACTAGTGTTGTGGGTAATAACCATCTCACACAAACACTAGTTATTGTAGGCATGTGCTGTTGTTGCCTTATCCAGTAGTTTGTTTTTTTTAACTTTTTTTTCCCCTGACTGTGAAACAAATGGCCAGTGTTGCCACCTTGTGGACAAATTAATAATGCAAAAAAAAGACTTGTGTGCAATGTAAGCATACAGAATAGGTTGGGTACACATCACTAGATAATCGGGCTGATTTAGTTTGTGGTCTCTCACATTTTGAAGATTTTTTTTTTGTACCTAGCCTTACTTGGTTAGACATATTTGCCAGCGTACATACATACATACACAGATTCTAACAAGGTCTGCAATTAGCCTATAAAGGAATGTGGAATCAGTGGAATTTGTGCTGAAAAACTACATTACCCATGATGCTGTAGAGAATCTGACATAATATGTTCTCATGAAATTAAATATTTATGTATATATTTATATTTTACAATACACTTAAAATATATAGTTCATATTTAATTAAACAACAACTTTTAATGAATATTGATATATTTTCGAACTCATGTTCTTCGTCAGTTGTAGTAAATTTTTTCACTAAAGCCGTTATATGTGTTGTACGGGGTTGTATTTTTGTCTGATTTTCAAAATGAAAGTTTGCAATGGTGGGATTCATCCTGTAGTGAGTTGGTTTTGTTCATGGCTAATAGTGCTTTACCCCCTATTATATCTATTATGAAATTTATGTCACACACACACACTGTACGAATAGCATGCGTCTCTTAACCTGTACAGCACAAATCCCGCCCAAAGCCAATTCTAAAAATGTATCCATTTTAATCCATCCATTATATTTATAAACTGAATCTGTGAAGTCTTTAAGGTTTTGTGCTTAACTGTTTCAAGTAAAAATAAAGAATACTTGGGGTTAGTAATGGAGCTAGAAAGGGAATGTGAATAGATTGTTGTTTTTGTTCAGTAATTGTTGTGAAAGGATTTGCTTTGCATTTTTATTGTGTCTGATGAGAGGATCAAGTATGTTTACAACAATACTGGACAGTTCAGAAAGGGCGAATGTATAAAGCTATTTCCACAATGTATTTTGCATTATTCCAGTTTTCTGAATCCACCCATGTTAGAAATACATTCCAGTATTCCACCCACACTTCCTTTTCCCGTGAGCTGTGGCTGTCTAGGACAACCTAACTATATTGTCATTGTAAAAATCTGTGCCTGCTTCTGCTTCTCAGCTATGCAACCAACAAACAAATGAACACAAAAACACTTTTTTTTGGGTTCAGTTTTGTTTTGCACTAAACCATATATTTAAGAATATTTATAATGTCAAAATGATGTTTAGGTGGTTAAGTTATTTGTTTTTCCCTTCCATGATGTTGTTGATGTTTTTTCTTACATAAAGACGTTTGAGAGCAGAGTATCAGGTGACGGGCTCTGTGGAGCTGACATGCTGTAATGAGATTATAGAGTTAATGCATCACACTGCAGATGTTTACAGTGTGTGCCGTTCTGCTGCTAACATAAATGGTTACAGATGAAGAGCTTAAGAGGCTCTAATTCTATTTGTTGAAAGTGTGTCAATGTAGGTGACAGAACATTTTCATAATTATTATTTTAATGTGGTCGCAACCTATTTGCTCACAAATTGGATTACAGCCATCATCATACCCATGATATATTTTGTTTAAAAAAAACTACTTTTTATTCACCAAATACTTCCAAAGTAATTAGCAGAATTGCACAATTATACATAACATATCTACCCTTGTATGTCCATTGTTGCGGAGCCATCAGATTTGAAAAGTTCATACAAACTGGTGTTGATAAAACATAATAGTTTTAGTATTAGGCCCACTAGATGGCAGTAAAAGAAAAAAAAAATTCTTGAAATTCTGTCCTCATGTACAAGGTTAATTGTCAGTTAATATTCAGTCAGAAGGCTCTGGCTTGTGACCAGTCTCCAATACTTTGTTTAAGTCATGAAATAAAAAAATAAAAAAAAGGAGAAGAACTCATGGTGGTTTTAAGGTTTTGTTTCATCTGTAGTCAGTATTACTGTGTATATAGTTCTTTCAAAATGTTTTTTTTTTTAATTATACATTTTTTTTTTAGATGGAAATGATGGATATTCACCAAAATGTTACTACAAATCGAAATGTGTTTGTATTTGAATACAAAATAAATATCAGCTCTACCTTTTTATATTCATATAAAGAATATTAGTTGTGTTTTTCTTTTCTTTATTTTTCACTAGAGATAATTTCAGCAAACAGTGCGCTCTAGTGTGGGGTTTTCCATGTTTCAAACCTAGAGACAGACTGTTTCATTATAAGGACCACAGCACAATGGAGAAGTTACATAAGACTGAAAAAGAACATAACACCTACTCACAGAGAAACAAGTGTTATATTTTAGCTGTTCTCCTACTGAGAAGTCTCATTATGTTATTAAGAAATATGAAAAGGTGAAATGGCGCAAGCACTGTACATTACCATAGGAAGAACTACACAGAAACCAGCTTTTTTCTGCAGCTATATGGTTGTGTCATCTCTTAAATCTTTCATTTATATAATATTTTTCCTGTCAAACATGTAATTTATGTGAAATGCAACATTCTGGCCAAATCTGATCCTTTCAGGTCCTTTTTCTTTGAAAGCTAGGTCCATCCAGATGGGAAAAAAAATCAACAAAAGCACATGTGAAACACATTGTGTGGTTTCTTCATCTGGTATTGACGTGAACAATAAGAACAGTGACGGTGTGACTGGTTTGAGCCGGTTTCACATGAGGTCCTAGATTAGGCTTTGGCTGAAGCTTTCATAAGTGAAAAAAAAAAGAAATTTGTATTTTAGTGTACAGGATCCATTCAGGATCTCAGTTTCAAGTTCAGTGATGAAAAAAAATATAGAGAAAAAGAGGTGTCCCTTAACAAGCAAGGTCCTGCTGTATGACTGCTTGTGCATTGTGATGATTTGGTAATATTGAAGTTGGATGTGCACTGTGCGGTTGAGCCACTTCATTAGCTGCCTGTTGACAAACGAATCACATGATGTGAGTCATCAGTTATTAAATGCAATGCATATAGGCCATCCAAAAATCTCTATCTTTCTCTGACTCACCTTGACTTTGACTTCTTCAAATCTGACTGTAGCTATAGTTCCAGCTGCCAGCTGAGCTTTCAGGTTGTGGTCTCGCAGGTTCTTTGTTCTCTGGATCTGCTGTTGGATCAAGTTCCGTTGGTTCTGTTGTTTCTGACTCTTTTTTGGTTTCAGTAGTTGCTTGATTTTGTATTTGACCACCTACAGAGATAAAGATTAAAAGCAGACTGAAATAACAAGACATAGTGTTTATTATGATAGTGTGTTTATGTGAATGTCATAGGACTGTCCTTTCGCAATGAACTGTAGATACCTCATAGATATAGTCAAGTATTTCCAGTATAGTAAGAATACTGGCCCCAATGAAGAGCCCCATCTGTCCACCAATGTCTCCTAGAAATGGAAACCAAACAATAATGACATAAATTAAGTCTTTTCTTCAGTATTAGTCATGTAGTATTTGTATTTACTTGAAATCAGGGTTTAAAATCTTTTTTTTTTTTACTGGCTACTAAATGTTTAGGGATAGTTCACCCAAAATTCTTGAACACAACATTATTTACAGAAATGACATGTTACATGGTTGGCAGCAGCAATATACATTAAATACATCAATAAATCCATTGTTCTCTTGTCTCCTCTGAGGCTGGAACTCTAAATAGTGTTCTGTGCTTGTCTGTGCATGTTTTGCTTAAACTTTAGCCATTGCATCAGAAGTCATTTGTGAAATTTACAGATCAAGGTGCGGTATTCTTACAATGAGATCCCTTTGCAACCTCACAAGAAGAGCAAAATCAGAAGCGCTTGTTTTTTCAGAAAAAAAAACGTTGCACGCATGTTCATTCCTCTGTTCTCGTAACTTCATAAAATTACGGTTGAACCACTGATGTCACATGAACTATTTTAACCATGTACTTACTACCTTTCTGGGCCTTGAACATTTCAGTTACAGTCCTGTCTATACAGCTCTTGGATTTCTTTAAAAATATCTTGATTTGTGTTCCGAAGATGAATGAAGGTCTTGTGAGTTTGAAACAACATGATGGAGAGAAATTAATGACAGAAGTTTTATTTTTGGGTAAACTAACCCTGTAAGTTACCAGCTATTAAGAACTTCTGCTAGCTAAAATAGCAATATTAGAAATGAACAAAAAGCACAGCTCAGATTTTATTTATACATTTATATATACATATACATTTATTATCAATTCAATAATATGATCAGTATGCTGAACTCTGCATATTCAAGCCTGTCCTCCATTGACATCCCTTAAAAATGCCTAATGTTTTCACTCCCAATGCAAATAGTGATGATATTAATGGCCAATATATTATGCCATCTAACTTCTTTCTACATGTTAATAACACTGAACTTTTGATTTCTATTAATTGGACTAAAACATGAGACATTTACTTGAAAAGCATCTTGCTCTTTTATTGCATAGTGGAAAGTGAGTGAAACAGGTATGAAATGACACAATTTTCATTTCCAGGGGAACTGTCCCTTTAATTCTCTTTGAGAAGATGGACATGTCATGTTTCTGATGACCATAACAGTTGTAGTACAGATTGTTTGTGGTGTGTGGGGATTGCAAACCTACCTAACAGACCAGCAATGTCATAGGCTTTCTTCTGTTCTATTGTCTCATAGTTAAGGGCCTCAAAGAAAATATCCAAGATGAGAAAGTTGTCTCTGCACAATGAAAAGTTTAATAAAAATGTTTAATTCCCTACAGGGAAACAGTATGGAAATGAGCCTATTATTTTTGTATTAAGGAAAGAAAAGGATTAGCACCAAAACTGCAAAAAAATAAAAAAAATAAAAAAAATTAGTAGAAACCACAGAATGTCATTATAGAGCAGTCTATTAAAATATTTTTTTCTATTATTGAGCCAATGAATGGAAGACCACAATTACATTTTTCATCCCATTATATAACTGACAGAAACTAGCCTCAATTTGGACAATAGGAATCCTGCTATAGTTATTAAAAAGGCTGATAGGATTGGTCAGAGAAGCAAAAATAAATAAATAATAAATACAAAATGCAGTGCAGGTATCCTTGCAGAAGCATATTTCGATTCCAATTGAAAAAAATGCTGTTTTTTTCCTCTCTGGTCTGTCTGAGCGTATAAACTATAATGTTCAAATATGTTCAGCAGCAGAATGAAAACTACCCCATGAGACTGTGTATGTGTGGCTGTTTATGCATTAGGTTTACCTGATGTATTCCTCTGATTTCTGGTATTTGCGAGAAAGGTAGCGAGCAGAGCCCCTGCTGGGGATTTTAACCATAGAGAGCTCTTTTCCATACCGAGTCAAATTACAGGGTGTCTCGCAGGGGCATGAGTCACCTGTGCTCTTCTGGAGTAAAGCTGCAAAAGAAGTGTCCAAGAAATATTGATGAATTATATTTGCTGAGGACAGGGACTGAAATAAATGATGGCATTGTTATCATCAATAATCAAGCTATCAGTGGTGTTTAATGTAGTTTTGAAAACAATAGGGAGTTTGTAAAACCTCAAATACTTCAAAAAAATAAATCCTGTTCTTCAAAATACCTTCCACAGAAGAAGGAAAATCATACAAATTACAGATTTATAACAACATGAAGGTGAGTAAATAATGACAGAATTTTAATTTTGGGGTGAATTATCCATTAAAACTTTACAATTAATTGAGACGATTAATCAGCATCAGTATTTATGTTTAAAATGTGTCTGTGATGATCTTACCTAAAGCCTTGTCAACACACTTGATTTTACTGGGTGGGCAGATATCAGCATTGCCTGTAGAGAGATATTTGATGTGTAAAAAATTTAACCAACACATCAGTAAGAGAGCTTGTTGATTGTTTACAGAAGTCTGCTCCACAAAGGTTTCTAAGAAAGCCACTGACTCGACAGTGAAACAAGGAATGCTGTGATGCAGCTGCCAATCTGTCAACAGCTAAAAGAACAATTTTAACAAGTACCAACACAGCTTATTTGTTCTTACTGATATAGACAGTTTTTATGACAACTCTCCCACTCCTACTACAGCACGCACCTGGCATATGCACCATCCTGCAGTTGCACTCTCTCTGCACCTGTGTGCTCTCACAGTGCAGTCTGCAAGCGCTGACGCTGTAGGTGTCGTATCCTGGGATCACAGACTCAGATGAAGCCCGACAGTTTCCCCATGGCTGTGGCAAGTATGTTAGCTAGAGAAACAGCGGACATTTAGAGAAAAAGTCTGTGTCTCTATATTATTGTCTGCCTGAGTGCACCACATGGCTCCGAAATACTTAGCACATGCAGTCTCAATTAAAAAAATATCCCAGTCAGCCCTGAAATCTTTTTGACTTTTTGTAAATTAGTGAATAATTTAAAATGTCTGGAATTTAAGAAAATACAGCTTGTTAAAAGTTTTTGGTGGTTTTACCTCAGGTTAACCTACCCTCTGTTCCTGACAGGAAACAAATGTCTGGAATCCTGGAGAGACCCCAAAGCCCAGCTGGTGGATATATGGGGGTTCGTTCTGACTATGAATCTGAACCCGAATACCTGCCTCCAGAGTCGTCTCATCTGAAAACGGACAGATTGTATTGGTAAAAAAATCTGACAGACATTCTATTTGTTTGCACTTTTGAACGTGAATTGATGTAAATTTGTCTGGTATATCAACCCGATCTCATGGCAGTTTGTACATATTTTACGAGGGGGCTAATTCATACAAATTCATAAGACCTCACTCATACAATATTTGCTAAATCGTACTTATTTTACAAGTAAAAATTCATAAAATACGGAATTTGTATGAATGACCTACACCTAACCCTAAATCTACCTGTCACTGGGGTTTACTGCGGCGTGATCGTATACCCCCCTTCTGGTTGATATATACGCCACAGTTTTCTGTCTGGACCAACACGTGCTGGTGCTGCAGTAGCAGCTGGAACCGCTGCAGGGCCAAGAGCACTGCTACCAGCTTTAGGCAGTTGATATGACAAAGCAGCAGGGGCCCTATCCAGAGCCCCGAAGCTGCCTGCCTGTTACATGCAGCACCCCAGCCCACACTAGAGGCATCTGTTGGGACCCGGGAGTTCAGCCAGTGCTGTAGTGGTATCATATGGAGTAATCCCAGTGGCGTTACAGTGGCTGCGAATGCCATATGCCCCAGGAGCCTCTGAAAATGTTTCAGTGGCACCACTCTTCTGCCTTCGAGGGAACTCAGGCAGGCCAGCACTGACTGAGCACGTTCCTCTGTGAGGCACGCTGTCATACTCACCGAGTCTAACTCCACACCGAGAAAAGAGATTCTCTGTACTGGACAGAGTTTGCTCTTTTCCCAGTTGACCTGAAGCCCCAACCGGCTCCCTGAGATCGCACAACTGCTCTCGCGAATGGGCCATAATGCACCAGTCGTCAAGGTAGTTGAGGATCCGGACACCCACTTCTCTTAACAGGGCAAAGGCGCCCTGTTAAGGGACAGGGAGAGCCCGAAAGTTTGCGTTCAACCCCCGAACGCAAACCGTAGCAACGTTTTTGTCGAGAAATCGAAACATGGAAGCAAGTGTCCTTCAGGTTGAACACTGCAATCCAATCTTGGAATTCAATCTTTGCGTCAACATTCTGAACAGAACTCGCAGGTCCAAGATGGGCCGAAGGCCTCCACCTTTCCTTGCCACAATGAAGTAAGGGCTGAAAAACCCTGCCTTCATCTCGGCTGGATGGACCGGCTCTATTGCATCCTTTGCCAGGAGGACAGCAATCTCCTCGCACAGTACAGAGGTGACGCCGGGCGAACTGAATCGCATAGCTGAACTGGATCGTCTGGAGGAGCCGCGACTGGACGTCATGGCCCATGCCTCTAGTCTCGTCGATAATGGAACCATTGGAGTCACCAGTCTGCCTGAAAGTGTGCAGCGGTGAACAGGGCAGCTGAGTTGAGCAGAGGGTTTCCCGTACTCGACACAGTGCTGCTGCTCGTGTCCCTGGAGGGACTGGCCGAAAGTCCGGGGGGAAGCACTGCATCCCTGAACCGTGACTTCCTGGCCGCTGGCAATGTTAGGTGCTGCGGGTGACAGTGAGGCGGTGGTTGACTGCTCACCATCAGGCCATGAGCACCTGGGCCCAGAGAGGGACAAGACTGTTCTATCTTTGACCTTTTGCATACCTGAGGCCTGTGGCGGAACGAAAACAAAAGGAACCCAAAGATTCTCCACCTGGCCCTCCTCAGGTGGAGGGAGCGGTGCGGTCACCGCCTCCTAAGACACAGTTTTACCACGGCCTGACCCCAGAAACCAGTCATCCAGCCGAGAGTGCTCAGGGCTAGGAGGTTTTGACACCTCCAGCCCGATGCTCTCAGCCGAGCGAGCATGGCAATCATCTACGAGTCGGACTCAGCTTGGGCTGCAGCACCCGAAGGCGGCAGTCCGGCCGAATCTTCATCCTCGCCAGATGAAAACTCATCCCCCGATGCTATGATCGACATACAATCTGTCCACCGAATCAAATGTGAGGACCGCCCGCAGACGGCCCAGACAAATCACCGGCAAAAAACTGTCACAAAACTGTCAGGGGCATTGACTCACCATGAGCACATGAAACCTCCACAAACGCGTTTTCAGCATGCTGGATCCCCAGACACTGAAAACAGCATTCGTGGCCGTCACTATCGGAAAGATGGTAACCACACCCAAGAGGACACGGCCAACCGTGTGAACTCCGTTGATCGCGTTTGTAACGCCATAGTGACTGACAGACAGGGAACCAAAGGAACCTACTGTATTGCGATTAAGCTCGCTAGAATGGGTGGCGCCATCAGATTAGAAATAGGCATTTCATCACAGCATCCTCAGATTTCTTCTCCTTTAGCGACAGTGATGTTCTATGCTGATTTTCAGACGCCTACTTTCCACTGTCACTCCTTGCAGTGGAACCACCAACTTCTCTCTGTTTGGCTTATCTGCTGAGTTTCAGCATCATAGCAGCTTTGGTCCCACTTCCCCTGCTGCTGTCTGGCGACAATTCTAAAAGACCGTTCTTAAAGAGCAAACTGGCGTTGTGTCAAATGCTGTGCCGTTTTTGCAGCACATGCAGGTCCCCTCTGCACACTGATGGTGGCCACAGTGAGTGCGTGAAATGAAATCCCATGCAGAAACTACGCTCATGGGGACAGATTGTTCTCATTGCGAGAACATGAGTATCGTTTTTCTGCGCTCACAGATCACTTTCTTTCTCTGGCCCTCACACCCTCCCATTTTCTTCATCCCAGTAAGGTGTGAGGAAAAAGCAGCGGGGCAGAGGACTTCAGAACTTGGATGCGAGCACGCTCAGGTCCCACATACCTTGCTTTTTCCACACAGAGAGGCTTTCCCATCCTCTTTAATCAACTTGACTAGCATTCCTCCATCAGCATGACCAACTAGGTTTCATTTGGTGGGTGTGAAGACCAGTTGCCTTATTATAACATGTCATTGGCAGCCTCAAAAGGAGAGGAAGCCCCCTTGCTATTGTCCGAGCAGTTGGAACAACTCTTTGGTAACTGCACTAAAAGGCACCCTGTCACGAAGCAGAGAATTTCTAGGTTGATAGTTGACGCTATTATACTAGCTTACACTTCCTACATTGCCATTGAGCACATTCCACCAGAGGCATTGGCTCGTCTTAGGCATGGTCTAGTGGTTTGGTGAAGAAATTTGTGTGGCGGCCTGCTGGGCCTTGCCATGCACATTTGCTTGGTTTTACAACCTGGACGTCCCTGCTTAAGTGGGCACACACTTGCTTTATGCAGAACCAGCTCTGAGCCAGTACAGAACAGTACAGTACAGAACCAGCTCTAAGCAAGAGTTTTGGCCATAAGATGCTTAAACTTGCCAGATCTGCTGAAGCTGTAAGAGTCCTCTTGAATGATCACTCAGGCCGGGCATGACCTCTGTAAGTTTAGCCTGTTTTTGCCTTAGATTTATTGCTATATTTTCCTCTGGGCCCCAGGTGCTTAGGCAAGTTATACATATATATATATATATATATATATATACTAAAATAACCTTGGTACTCTGAGATACAGGAATGAGTACTGCACAGTTGTACTATGTAGCTGCATGACTCAATCGTCGCTTAAGTCAAAGTAACCTGAGGCTCCTATGGTAAAACCCTCTTATATATATCCTGATAGCCTCACCGCTTATGTATTCAGATGGCAGGCTTCATCGCCACTGGTTCATTTTTAAGTTGATTTTTAACTGCATGAAACAAAAGTCATGTAGTACTCATTCTTATATCTCAGGGACCAAGGTTACGTTAGTAACCAAGCACATTTTCTGTGTTCCTACATAAATTGCTCATGAAATTTGATTTGATTTTCACAAAAGTCACAAATATCAAGACTAGAACAAAATTTCAAAACTGATAAAACAAACAATCATCATCTCCCATGTCATTATTGAGCACACTCATTAAACATACAGGATAGAGGATAGTGGAAAAAGTAAGTGAAACACTAGGCTTGTGCTGTCACTAAATCAATAAAATGAGGGAATAAAGTGTGGTTTAGAGCTTTACCGACTTATATAAACACCTAGGCCTGGTTTCACAAACAGGGCTTAGCTTAAGCCAGGACTTGCCATTAGTTTAATTAAGATATTTAAGCAACTTTTACAAAAATGCCTTAAAGGAAAATAGGTGTGCATCTTAACACAGAACAATGACACTGACATGTTTTAAGATATGTCAGATCAAGATATTTTCATCTGAGACAGCCCAAACATGCAATTTAGTCTGGGACTAGCTTAATCCTTGTCTGTGAAACTGGGGGCTAAAGTGTCAGTTTGCTATTCACAAGAGTTATTGATATGCATGTTGCTGGAAAGGGCTACAGAGTAGTCTCAAAGATATTAACCAGTCCTTAGTTGGGCAAATGGTTAAACCACAGAAGTAGTACTGTTGCTACTTTCCATATAAGTGGCATTACGCAGAATGCTCAATAGGGTGAAAAAGAACTCTAGAGTAAAAGCTTAAGACTTAAAGGATTTATTGAAGCTGGTAAATATCTCTGTTCAACCTCACGTAAAACATAGAACAGCCATAGTATCCATGAAAGGACACCACGAAGCAAGCCAGTGCTCTTCAAACAAAACATTGCAGTGTGCCCAAAGACCTTCTTGACACTCCACAACACTAATGAGAAAATGTGTTGTGGACAAATAGAATTTTTCGGGAGGAACATGCAGTGCTATTTGTGGTGTAAAAACGAAAAACAGCATACTGTACCAACACGAAAACATCCCTAAAGTGAGGTATGGTGGAGGGAGCATGATGATATGAGGCTGCTTTGCTGCTTCTGGACCTGGTCCGCTTACCATTATGAAGGGAAAAAGTAATACTAGCAAAAAGTAATACCTAAGTTTATCAGGAAATCCTACATGATAATCTCATAGTGGCTTTCCACAAGGTGAATCTCAGAGGACGCTGGGTGATGCAGCAGGATAATAGCCCTAAACCATGAAGTAAATCTACTTTATAATGGCTTCTGAGAGATAAAATCCACTTTTGGAGTGGTCCAATCAAGCCCAGATCAACCCAATAGAAGTACTTTGGAATGACCTCAAGAGAGCCATTTACACCAGAAGTACCAAGTACTCCTGGACCTTCTACAGGTCTAATATACAGCTACGGAAAACACTTATTATTTGTGGATATTGCTGCCAAAGATGTTTCAACCAGTCATTAAAGCAGTGTTTTACTTAATGTATTTTTTCCACCATCACTTTATATATGTTCAATAAAACGTGAAATATTATGACTGTTTGTGTTTTATCATCTTAGAAATATTGTTTTAAATATTGTTTTTTGCAAATGTACATATGCTTTTACTCACATCAAATGAACCGAATGTGACAGTGTGCATTTTCCTTTTTTATCTTTCTGTTTATTAAAGAATCATATACAGTATCACTTTTACCACAAAATAATGTGCTGCAATGGCTGCTGACAATTTAGCTTTGCCATCACAGAAATAAATTACATTTTATAATACATTAAAGTAGATTATTTTAAATTATAAAAATATTTTTTTAATAGTATTTATGGTCAAATATATGACTGCATCCTTGGTAAGATTAAATACATTTCAAAATCTTACTGATCTCAGTGTTTAAATGGTAGTATACTAAGAAAATTACATTGTGCAAAACAATCAACTTAGCAGTAAACAGTAAACTCTTCAAAGTTTTTCAGTACAATTATTAAGTGAGATGCCAAATGGCAGCAATTGTGTTTTTTTACTTACTGGTTTCTCTCCAGATAGGCAGATACTCGTCCTGCTGAATATCAAGCATCAGCTCCAGCCCGTTTCCTGTGCCGCCTTGCCTTACTCGCTTGGGTGATGTCTTGTTTCCATTAAATGTGTAACATTTCCCATACCGTGTATACACCTGCAGACCACAGATACAAACATATTACACATATTTGCACTACTGAAAACATCTCAACACCTGTGTTCTTTTTCACCCACACCACAATCTTTATACAAAGGTGTTACCAAACGGCACCCTAAGATTTCCTAACAGTACCAGCACCTTATGAAGTATTTTTTATCGAAGCAGCAATAACTGTTGCATCTTTCCCTTATTTTGACTCTCTGTTCTGTCTCCAAGTAGGCCTAGTTGGAAAACCACAAAATCAATCTTTATCAAAAATCAATAATTTTATCTCATAATTATTATATATATATATATATATATATATATAATATTGCAATTGACATAATGATTTGCCATAATTTTAAGTTTATAAATCAAATTTCATACTCAGAATTATGAATTAATACCCACAGAAACAGTGGAATTGAAAACACAGCCAATAAATAATGATCCTTCTGACTTTTTTTGATAACTTGCAATAACTTGCAGTTAAGAGTTAATATCTCACAATTTTGATGTTTTTTTTTTTGTCAAAGTCAAAATTCCAATCTTGCTGCAAAGCTTGACACTGCTGCCCTGAGGAAACTCTTTTGCACCTTGTACTCTACTCAACAAA
>JAUYWG010000039.1:4985977-5007993 GCA_034779775.1 Enteromius afrohamiltoni | reverse complement strand
CCCAAAAAAAATATAGCTCTGACAAAAATAATATTGTGAACATCCCACAACTTACCACTGCTACACTCACAGTTCAAATCACTTAATTGCAGTACACAACCTCGCATAAAGGTAATCAAAGGTCAAGCTTTATCTTGTTTCATTCATACCATTATAGGAAGCACTTGCTTTTTAGTAAATAGCTTTCCAACTTGATTGCATGCCATCTGTTGATAACAATGGTCTTATATGAGATGCTAAAGCAATTTTGTATGCTACCCTGAAAAACAGCATCTGCTAAATACCTTGAACGTAAATGTAAGAGAACACTTTTCCTTCTTCAAAAGGCTAATTTAGTCTGTTGAAATAGCTTTGACATTGTACAAAATACTGTGCACATCTGTCACTCAGCCACAGATTTTTAGATAAACACAGACACGCAGGACATCAATTATTTTATATCTACACAGTATAGCAGTAATTTTGCCAATGTCACGCTGGTTAGGGTTTTATTTATTATTTTATTTCAATGCATGAAACCCCAGAGAAAATCAAATACTCATGTTGAGCACAATACTTCACACAAATCATTCTAATAACAGACACGGGGTGTAAACGCCTAATATGACCAGAGATTGTTCACAAAAACAGATGTGGCTGATGGGCACACTATTATATAAATGTACACAAATATTGTGTAGAGAACATGACTAATAGACCAGCTGTATGAAACAAGACACATTTAAGCCTTGATATTGGTTTGCACAAAAAATATACTGTGTTGGTATGAATTAGATGTTGACTGATACTGTTTTTTGCTGACAGAATAATAATGTGTTTTGTGTTTTCTGAAAATGCAATAAAAATTACTCTGCTGACATTACCAATCATTATAAACAAGCCCAAAATTCACACAGACTTTTATTTTGAAAGTCTTTGCTATTTCCAGCTTTTTATAGATTGCTACACGGGTGACATATTTTTGTAGTTTGGGTTTTTGGTTAAATGCCTAAAATAAGATCTGTGGTAAACTCAAGATGTTGTTTTTTTAAGGGTTTTCTTCTCTTGAAAAAGTTACTAAACAGGACTACAGAGGTTATTGGGGACAATAAACATCATCACACCAGACAGGAAAACTCATCTACTCATTAATCAACTTTACATTCACACTCTTGCAAACTATTCAAATTCAAAAACTGGTCATCACCATTTGAAGTTTAATTATCACATTGGTCCATATGATATGCGTTTTCCTTTCCCAAATTTAATCTCTCTTATAATAATGAATTAATACTTTTGTTATTATACCTTTTTACAATATTTGCTTTTAATCTTAAATTGGACATTTTGACATTTGACAAATTACATTTTTAGGCTTTTTAAGGACCAGCGGGGACCTTTGGATATTTTGAAAAATAGATTTTTTTTTCCCTGCCCACTGCCTTTGACTAGTAATCAGCCACATGACAAATGTTACTAGGAACTAAGTGCCCAGGAGCCAAGATGGCAGCATCCAGGTCACATGCCTCTGAGGGGCCATGCAATTGCTGGGTAACTGTCATTAAGACGAATGAGAATGTTAATGGAAAGCTTTCTTCAGGCATTACAAACTTCCGTGGTCAGTACATATGAAATACAGTGGGAATGGAAAGTATTCAGACCCCCTTAAATTTTTCACTCTTTGTTATATTGCAACCATTTGCTAAAATCATTTAAGTTAATTTTATTATTTTCATGAATGTACACACAGCACCCCATACTGACAGAAAAACACAGAATTGTTGACATTTTTGCAGATTTATTAAAAAAGAAAAACTATATATATACTATAAACTATAAATATCACATGGTCCTAAGTATTGCTCAGTATTTAGTAGAAGCACCCTTTTAATCTAATACAGCCATGAGTCTTTTTGGGAAAGATGCAACAAGTTTTTCACACTTGGATTTGGGGATCCTCTGCCACTCCTCCTTGCAGATCCTCTCCAGTTCTGTCAGGTTGGATGGTAAATGTTGGTGGACAGTCATTTTTAGGTCTCTCCAGAGATGCTCAATTGGGTTTAAGTCAGTGCTTTGGCTCGGCCATTCAAGAACAGTCACTGAGTTGTTGTGAAGCCACTCCTTTGTGATTTTAGCTGTGTGGTTAGGGTCATTGTCTTGATGAAAGGTAAACCTTCGACCCAGTCTGAGGTTCTGAGCACTGTGGAGAAGGTTTTCATCTAGGATATCCCTGTACTTGGGATTTATCTTTCAATCTCTGGGGCTCAGCCATAGTGATCTTTATCTTCTTTACCTCTCTCACTAAGACTCTCACTAGGCTTTAGGAAGGGTTCTGGTCATCCCACATATCTTCCATTTAAGGATTATGGAGGCCAATGTGCTCTTAGGAACATTAAGTGCAACATAAATTCTTTTGTAACCTTGGCCAGATCTGTGCCTTGCCACAATTCTGACTCTGTGCTCTTCAGGCAGTTCCTTTGACCTCATGATTCTCATTTGCTCTGAAATGCATTGTGAGCTGTAAGGTCTTATATAGACAGGTGTGTGGCTTTCCTAATCAAGTCCAATCAGTATAATTAAACACAGCTGGACTCAAATGAAGGTGTAGAACCATCTCAAGGATGATCAGAAGAAATGGACAGCACCTGAGTTAAATATATAAGTGTCACAGCACTGAATACTTGTGAATACCTGTCTGACTACCATGTGAAATTCCAGTTTTTCTTTTTTAAAACATCTACAAAAATGTCAACAATTCTGTGTTTTTCTGTCAATATGGGGTGCTGTGTGTACTTTAATGAGGAAAAAATGAGCTTAAATGATTTTAGCAAATGGCTGCAATATAACAAAGAGTGAAAAATGTAAGGTGGTCTGAATACTTTCCATTGTAACGCTCAGACAATGGACACATGAGTCAGGACTGAATAAACGTAACTGAGTTTATTAAAACCCTTTTAAACAGAACATCAACTGAGGATCATGGCAAATATCCAATGTAAAGTGTTCCTTCAAGTGTAGTATCAGTTTTGCTCGCTTTCATCGTAGTTGTCTCATTCAACACAAGTAATATTCAAGGTTAGTATTCAAAGTCAGTATCTTATGACAGGTGAGTTCACAAGATCCATAGTGCTTTGTGTAGGTTAGTGACCCATTAGGCAGGCCGTCGCTGGCGATCTCTGGATCGCTATCCTTGTACTGTAGCTGCTCAGTGCAGGTAAGTGAATCATAGAACAGGCACTCACAGCTTCGGGGAAACTCTGATATTCCAGGTAATGCAGAGATACAGGTTATAGAAAACCAGAGGTGAACAGCTAGTGGTGTTACCTCGAGCTCAGCCGCCAAGCTACTGGAGAGTGAGGCTTTTAACATGTGCAGGTGTGTCCAATTAGTCATCTGGTGACTGAAAGCGGGTGTGAGTGACTGTGCGGGGTCAGTGGACTAATCCAGGTTCAGAAGACTGTGAGGAGCATGACATCCGTACACCCTGTATGTACACTAATTCTAATTATTTAAACTTTTGTTTTTGTGTGTGTGCAGCAAATGTTTGTGTGTGACCTGCATGTGTCTAGACAGTTTATTATGTGCATCTGTGGTAATCCAGAGTGAGACAGTAGGTATTAAAGTACACTTTCTGCAGGAAGACAAAATATTAACCTATTAATCTTTTACCCTTAGATCACACTTTTCTTTGACAGACAAAGTGATATACTTTTCCCTAGTTGAGAATCAAGAGCTTGAGGATGTAATATATGTGCAACTCTAATAATTTTGTCACTTTTTGATATCATATGTATTTGTCATCTCCTATTTCCTTGTCAAAGTGCAGCTGATTTTCATTACACACTGTTGTTCTTCAGGGTTATTGAAAGGACAGGAAAGAAAAGCTTAACCTAAAGTTTGATCTAAAGGTCAGGAAAAAAGCTTCTGTACAAAAAAAAAAGAAGAATCCTTCATACAAATGCTATCCTCGCTTTTGTATTAAACTAAACAGTTAAGTTACTCCAGTAGACTATTAAATAAAATACTAAGATAATTTAAACAAAGAAATATTACATTATAATAAAAACTTTCACGCTGACTTAATATGCATAAGGAATAAAGATTGAATCAGGTTAAGTGTAGCTGCAGAAGTGTGGGTATGAAAAACAACATGACTCTCATGTACTGTAAAATACAAAAAGATGGATGTGAGATGCATATTTCATGAGTAATCTGCTAACTAGATAGAGGTTACATGCGAATGTATAAGTCAGAAGAAGCTCAGGTTCAAAAAAAAGAGAAATGAAACAAGAGAGAAAAAGTCTAAGAGTAAGATAAAGAAAGAGAGTGTAACAGAGCATGTGTGTGCGCTTACATTAATTCTTTTTGACAGCAGACTTACTTGTAGTCTTTAATTGTGCCTGCGGCAATGCTTGTTATTGTTACTGAGCGATTTTACTTTCGGGTGTTTGTGAAGGTGCTGCTGACGATAAATACCTATCACAACATCAGTGTCTCACTGCAAACCTCAAACTGCACAACATTTCCTCAGCATCTAAGGCCAAGACTGTATTAATTTTGAGTCCTATAGTCTTTACTAATAAAGTACAAAAAGGGGGCACAGTAATGGCATTGAGATGCCATTTAGTTATTCAAAGTTAGTTATTCAAACTTATCAGTGAATTTATTATTATTACTTTTTGGTGGAAGGTAAACGTTCTTCATGGAACCAGTGTATTCTGTGAACATAACTTAACAGTCTTATATAACCAAAGCACAACATTCAGTGTAAACACTGCCTAATCTTTGATTCTCATTACCTGTATGCTGCATTTGAGCATATTCTCGTAATACACCATATATCCTTTTTTAAGTTTTGAAATACTGTTTTCATGGTTATGAGTTAATTGACTAAATGTAGTTCCTGAAAACAGGCAAAAGTGAACACAGAAGACATATGAATTCTGTATGTGTGTGTGTTCCTAACAGGACACCACTGTTGCCAGTAGGTCTGCCTCAGGCATTATCTTTTGTTTGTGATTTCCTGTTTCTAATTAACTCGTCACATTTATTAACACAGCATCGCATTCCTAGCTCTTTATTACAAGCTGTTGTTTTTCGTTCAATTCATTGCAGTCTATAACAGCTACATTTTTTCTTTTTTTTCATTCCTTTGCAAATTATGCAAATTAAATATAATACTTTTAAAAGGTTACAAGTTGGGGTTACATTTCTTCTTCTAAAGTATTCAAACCCAAACCATTTCAGATACTTTTATTTTTTTAAAACATTAATTCATTTTACTGATTAAAAATAATTAACATAGTATATAAATATATATTTCACTAGTTCACTCTTACTCATTAGTAGTGAAGAGGGGTCTAATCCGGGTCTTATGGCTAAGTCCGGGTCTAATGGCTGGATGAGGCAAGGGACACGGTTTTTCTTTTGCAAATCCTTTCCTAGGTGGATCTTGAGAAGAGACAACATTTCCGCTTTTGTAGAGCGCCACGAAAAGGTGATTCCTGCCACGGCTTGTGTATGACAGAGGGCGGGGATGGTCCATTTTCCTGCTGTAATGGCTGAAGATCTAGCGGAGGTGTATGATGAAGCCGGTGAGGGTTGAGGTTGTCTTTAGCTTGTGGCCTCTTGTTTAAAGGCACGGTTTCCCATGGTGAATGTTGAGGGGCAGCGGCTTGGTTGGTGGCAGGTATGGCATGAGGCATAGGGTCCTCATGGCCATAATCTCCTGATGAAAGGTCTAATTCTTGAAGTCTTGAAGCAATGATGATGCAAAGAATTAGATGCCGGAGGGGAAGCCCTATTTAAAGGAGAATCTCTTAGCTCTTAGCACAGCCGTCAGCTGTGGTTAATCATTTGTACATGCTTCTCCTGAAATGTGTTTATATCTAAACTAGGGCTGGGACTTTAACATGTTAATTTAGATTAATTAATTACACAAAAATAACGCGTTACATTTTTTTACGCATTTTAATTGCACATATTTTTGCACCGTGGAATGTTTTTCACTGGATGTGTTTCGGCAGACCGGTTATACTGGAGCACCAACTAGCATTCAGACAAAAACAAACCACAGTGAACATGGACAAAGAAGCTGATGAGACCTGATGAGCGCTGATGAAGCTTTGGTTTGCCCTGTGGATGGGAAATTTTGTTATAAAAAACGAATGGATGGAAGCGTCGATAAGAGCATGGTTGTGTGCAAGCTATGCAAAAAGAAATTTGCATATCACCACAGCACATCGAGCCTTAAGTATCACCTCAATGCTAAACATATAGCAGCTAGCGTAGATGCTAGCCCGATTCCGACTACAAGGACCCACACCCAACCCACACTCCACCAGGATGGCTGGTTTAAGGACCAGGATAACTAAGTCCACGTCTAAAAAATTATATAAAAATATCCAATGGCCTGGTTCACTGGATTGCACTTGACTGTAGACCACTTGGGGTCGTAGAAGATAAGGGCCTGCAAAATGTACAGTACTACAGATTGCTTCATCTGACACAACATACGAGCTGCCATGCAGAAAGATAGTGACAAAAAGAGTCCTTGAAAAGTTTCTTTATGAAAATGAAAAGGAAAATAAAGAGAATTTATAGGGTAAAGCCCAGTGTGTTACCTTGACTGGGGATCACTGGACCTCGTTAAGCAATTCAATTTATCTCTGTGTGACGGCACACTTTATTGATGTCAAGTGGCGTCTTCACTCATTTGCCTTAACTATGCAGAAGACCACCACTAGACACTTTGCAGAAAACGTGGCAGAAGTTTTTGAGTCTGTGTCAGATACCTGGGAAATCAGATAAAAGGTCACCACAACTGGAACAGACAGAGCCTGAACCCAGAGAGACAGCTCACATTCCAGAACATGCCATGTGTTGCTCACGTGTTGCAGAGGACCATCACAGTTTGCCTTGCTGACGGTGGGTTCACAGCCACACTGGCAAAATTGTGGGGCATTTTAAACATAGCCCCTCAAACACAGAGGAACTGCACAAGGAGCAAACACAACTAAACAAGACAAAGAGTCACTGATACAGGATGTCTCCACAAGGTGGAATTCAACACTGTGTATGATCTCTTGTCTCCTGAAGAACAAAAAGACTGTGAATGTTACTCTAGCCAAACAGAAGCACAAGCTCACCATGTTAATTACAGCAGAGTGGGACAGATTGCAGAGGCTCGAGACCCTCCTTAAACCATGCAGGTAAATACCCACCTGTTTTAAAATTTATTGTACTGAATATCAACATCACTATAGTATAAAGTTTCTACTGTTTTTAATATACTATTAATTGGCACAATAATTAATGAATTTCCAAAAATATCCTCTGCAGATATGTGACTGAGCACCTTGGGGGTGAGACTTATGTCTTATGCTCTGTTGTGTTACCTGCTCTCCGCCACCTGACCCACACCATGGAGGTCTCAGATGACGACCCAGCCTATGTGGTGAGGTTCAAGGGTGACTTTAAAAAGGACCTCAACTCCAAGATATATTCAACCATGGATGGCTTAGGGTAGCTACAGCGCTCGACCCATGCTTTAAGGTAACAAGTGTAATGCTCTTCTTTGTTTTTCTTTTCTCTTTCTTTTTGACCCCCTTTCCCCTTTCCCCTGTTATGGCCTCTGAAGCAACAGAGATGTTTTCTACAGTAATAGTCAGGGTTTCCAATGTTCTGAATGTACTTGAAAGTATTGTGTTTTACTTAAAAACAGTTTACAGAAGGTCTACCTACATAATTCTAGGGTACCTGAATTTCTGAAATGTAGGCTACTATATTTCTAAATATCCTATTGCTACACTTAATGGCAATATTGCACTGGTCTGTTGGACTTGGTTGAACAAAAATAAACTTATGGCTTATGTATTCAGTAATTATTCAATGGTATACTAAAAATCCATATGAAAAAACGTACTTCTCAGGTCAAATATTTATATGCGATTAAAATGCAATTCATTTCAATTAATTAATTACAAAGCCTCTAATTAATTAGATTATTTTTTATTCCCGGCTCTAATCTAAACAAAATTTATTTATGGGCTTTGGAACACATTGCACATTATGGGTTATGAAAGGCTCATATTTTAGTTTTAGGAGTCCCCAACAACAGGCTGACTTGGATGTAAGGTCAAAAATACACTTTAATTTTCTTGTAAAATGCATTTATTTTTACTTTATTTGTTCAACGATTCCCAACGATTCATTCAACGATTCATTTTCCAAAAACCTCCGGTGATTGGTTGATATAATTTAAAGTAGTGTTTGTAAGCTTTTAATGCTCCAAAACCTATGAAAGCCCATTTCATATTTATTTAAAAATAAAAAAAGGTTATTGCAACTTTTTATCTTTAAATTGTGACTTTATATCTCGCAATTCTGACTTTATAATTTGCAATTCTGACTTTATATCTGTCACGCTCAGAGAGGACTCAGACACAGAACTGCAATCAAAGTGAATATTTATTTACAGTAAATAGAAAGTCTCTTGTGGAACTGAGGAGTGGTGAATATCCAGGTGAGAGTGATGAGGCTCTACGGTCCGTTGACAGGAGTTGATCATCCAGGTAAGTAACAGGGTAAGTCAGAGGTCTAGATAGGTATAGCACCAGTCACAGTTAACTCTGCACATAGGAGGAACATAGGTGAGTATCACAGGTACATTAGATTGTAAGATACTTGCAGTACGTTGTTGATCAGGAGATCGCTGATTGGTATGCAGACAGGTAGGTAAGCTTAGACGTGTCTGTATGACTGAGCGCATATGGTGAAGCAACACTTTCTGTGAAGGTACGGGCTCTGGGCAGACACCAGCAAGAGAAGATCTCTGAGATATTCCGACCTTGAGCTCAGCCGCTGAATGACTGGAGAGAGGGGTATTTGAAGTGCACAAGGTGATTAGTAGCAGGTGTTCAGAATGAAGGTGATTGAGAGCGCATGAATGTGACAGGTCCTGGATCAGTGGCTGGTGCAGGTGAGTGTGAATATTGGGTGGATCCGATTACCGGTTCTTGTGATGATGTGACATTACACCCCCCTCTGGAAAGGTGTGTCTTCGATGAATACCACTGTGGTATTCACTGTGAGGGAGGAGGGCGTGGGCGTTCTGGAAGTTTCGTTGCCTCCAGAGGTCGTGATGGATCGGGAGCTGGCTGTGGTCGTGGAGGATCAGGATCTGCATGAGACAAGGGTGATTCGGGGCATTGGTCGTGGTGGATTGGGAGCCGGCTGTGGTTGTGGCAGGTCAAGGGCCGTCTGCGGCTGTGGCGACTCAGGGGAGGCCTGTGGAGGATCATGGGTTGCCAGAGGCTCTTGCGGGGTGAACTCAGGGGAACCCTCTTGGAATCGGAACTATAACTGGAATCGGGATCGGCTCTACTGGCCAAAGATCAGGAACTGGGATCGGCATTGGCACTTCCAGCCATAAACTAGGGACTGAAATCGGGATCGGCTCTCCTGGCCATAAATCGGGGACTAGAATTGGGATCAGCACTCCCGGCCGAAACTCTGGTACTGAAATTGAAATTGAAATTGGGATCGGCTCTACTGGCCTAAGATCAGGAACTGGACTGGGGATTGGCACTTCCAGCCACAAACTAGGGACTGGAATGGGAATCTGCTCTTCTGGCCGAAGATCAGGAACTGGAATCAGGATTGGCTCTCCTAGCCGTAAATCAGGGACTGGAATGGGGATCGGCTCTCCTGGCCGAAGATCAGGAACTGGAATCGGGATCGGCTATCTGGGCTGTGGATCAGAAACTGGAATTAGGAATAGTTCTCCTAGCTGTAACTCAGGGACTGGAATCAGGAACGGCTCTCCTGGCCGTAAACTATGAAATGGAAACTGGGATTGGCTCTATTGGCTGTGATTCTGGAAATGGATCTGGGATCGGCTCTATTGGCGGTGATTTTGGAACTGGACTGGCACTGTTGGCTGAGATGTGCAGACTGGACTTTTGTGAATCAGGATCTTCGTTCTTTTCGCTGATCTCACCGATAGCATGGCTGGGTCGAGAATTTTTTATTCCAAGTTGTTAGGTTGGGAAACTGGCACTCCTGGCTGGGACTCTGGGACTAGACTCGGAACGGTTCTACTTGCTCACACCTTGGGACTGGAATTGAGAGTGGCTCTGCTGGCTGTGATACAGGAGCTGGATCGGACATTGGCTCAACTGTCAGAGTGGAACCTCCCAGCCATAAGGCCCAGTTCATGAGCTGGATGAGTGAGCCTGGATTGTCGGTTAGAGTGATCTTTTTGGCCAGATCCTCATCCAGCCCAAACCAAAACACAATACGAAGTGTCTGTTCACTCCAGGGCACCAAATGATACAACTCCGCAAACTCCTCAACATACTCGCCAATAGGACGGCCATCCTAAGTGCAGGTCTGAAGGAAAGCTGCCACTTCCTCCAGAGATCCACAGACAGATCGGCATGGAAGAGGAAACGAGTAGTTACCTCGAGCTCAGATGAGAAACTGTTTGTGACTGCTGCTGAAGCGCTCAGGTAAGTGAAGACAGGTGATCCTAAATAATAGGTCGGCGATTGCGAGCGAGTGAATGTGGCTGTGCTGGGATTAGGAGATTCTGAGGAAATTTTTTTTTAGCATTTTGACGTCAACGTAAAACGGCTTGGGACTCATTTTAAAAATTACTTGCTTCAATTCAAGTCAACTCTTTATTTATATACATGTAAACGTACTTATATTATGCAGCATGATTTCATTCACTTAGCATCAGTGTTCACATTGTTACAGGTAATTTACAAAAAAGGATTGCTTACCAAAAAAAAAAAAAGGTACAAATATAACGTCTAGGTTACCTATTGTAACCCCCGTTCCCTAATGGAGGGAACGGAGATGTTATGTCGTGACGACAGACTGGGGTCATTGCTTGGGAGCCTTGATTCGCTCTGATATAGAGAAAACACCAATCAGAATTCATTTTGAATGGCTAGTAGAATTTGCATGCTAAGCCACTCCCTGCCATGCGGGTATAAATAGGCTGCAGACACGCGTTTACTTCCTGGGAAACTTTCACTACTTTCACTACAGGAGACACTACTGGTATGAAGGGGCTCACATCCCTTTTTAGGGGAAATGGCGCAGCAAGCAGGACACCAAGCGGGCTAATCCTATCTGTTTTGCAACAGAGAGGAAGAGACCGGTAAAACTTGGAGGTTGTAATACCGTGCAAAGGTATTTGGTGTCGATCAGCCCGCAGCTCGACAAATATCTGCCAGCGAGGCCCCGTGTGCAAACGAATGTGAGGATGCTACACCCCTAGTGGAGTGAGCGCGCACACCCAGGGGACACGGCTCGTCTTGGGATTGGTAAGCCAAGATGATGACATCCACTATCCAGTGGGCCAACCTCTGCTTGGAGACATGCGGATCAACACGTGCTGGTCCTGTAGTAGCAGCCAGAACCGCTGCAGGGCCAGATGCACTTCCACCAGCTTTAGGCAATTGATATGCCAAAGCAGCTGGGGCCCTGTCCAGAGCCCCGAAGCTGCCTGCCCGTTGCATACAGCGCCCCAGCCCAGACTGGAAGCATCTGTCGAGGTAATTGAGGATCCGGATGCAAACTTCCCTTAACGGGGCAAGGGCGCCCTCCACGACCTTCGTAAAGACTCGTGGGGACAGGGAAAGTCCAAAGGGGAGGACCCTGTACTGCCATGCTCAACCCTCGAACACAAACCGTAGAAACGGCCTGTGTCGAGGAAGAATCGAGACATAGAAGTTAGTGTCCTTCAGGTCGACCAATGCAAACCAATCCTGGTGCTAAACGCATTTGAGAATGTGTTTCTGCGTCAACATTCTGAACGGCAGCCTGTGTAAGGTTCAGAACTCGCAGGTCCAGGATGGGCCGAAGGCCACCACCTTTCTTTGGTATAATAAAGTACGGGCTGTAAAACCCTGACTTCATCTCGGTTGGAGGAACCGGCTCTATTGCATCCTTTGCCAGGAGGACAGCAATCTCCTCGCGTAGTACAGAAGCGGGCTGCCACCACAGTCTCGAGCATGTCACTGAATCTGGGAGGACGCCGGGCGAACTTAATCGTATAGCTGAACCGGATCGTCCGGAGGAGCCATCGTGACGGGCTGGGAAGCGCAGCCCACGCCTCCAGTCTCGTCAACAATGGAACCAGTGGAGTCATCAGTTTGCCAGAAGGTGTGCAGCGGTGAGCAAGGCTCTAGGGCTGAGCAGGGGAAAGGCCCTGACTCGACACCGTGCGCCTGCCCATGTCCCCTGAGGCCTGCGGCGGAACGCAAGAAAAGGAAACAAAAGATTCTCCACCCAGCCCTCCTCAGGTGGAGGGAGCGGTGCGATCACCACCTCCCAAGAACAAGGTCCTCGCCTCTCAGCCATAGGGTCCCATCTCAGGGTCGCTTAGCTGTCTTCCTCGAGGGCTTAGCACTCACTGGAGACGGGGCCGCCTGCCTGTGCTGGGCTTGACGCTGAGGCTTCGACGTGGTCGGGGCGCTCTGCGGAGCTACCTGCACAGAGCGAGGGTGGCTGTGCAAAATTCTCCACGGTGTCACCGAACAGGCCAGCCTGAGTGATCAGGGCATCGAGAAAGCGGACTTTCTCTGCTTCCTTCATTTCAGCCAGGCTGAGCCAAAGGTAGCTCTCCTGGGCCATGAGTGTGGACATCGTGACCTTTTTGTCGGTTGGTCGCCGAGCACAGCTCCTGCATCAACCCCAGGTCAGCACTACCCTCATCTAGCTCTTTTAGCGCTTTCGTCTGGTGCAATTGCAGGATGGCCATAGCATGAAGAGTGGAAGCAGAGCTGCCGTGGCTCTACAGCGACCCCAGAAACCAATCATCCAGCAGAGAGGTCTCAGGGCTGGGAGGTTTTGACACGAGCGAGCATAGTTATCATCTCCGAGTCAGACTCAGGATGGGCTGCACCCGAAGGCGGCAGCTCGGCTGAGGCCTCACTCTGGGAAGATGAGAACCCGTCCCCCGATGCTGCAATCAACATTCGATCCTCCATTGGTCCACCGAACTAAATGTGAGGACCCCCGAAGGCGGCCCAGACAAATCGCCGGCAAACTGCACGGGGCTACTGCTGCGGGAGTTGCGAGAGGGCCTCGAGCTCGTAGCTGGAGGTGAAGCTCTCGCAGTACTCAGGCCAGCGACCGCTGACTCACTCGCACTCCCCCAGAGTGAGTGCATGTCCCTACCCCGAATGCATCTTTAGCATGCTTGAGCCCCAGACACTGAAGTTGGAGGAAAGTTCCAACCGTGTCAGAAGCTGTTCTTGTTTGTGAAACGCCCAAGGGAATCACTGGTTTTAAACAGGAAATCCATTGAATGCGTCGTATCGCCACAGCAAACAGCCTCCGCTCAGCTTTCTCCAATGCAGCACTGCGTTCAGTAGGAGAACCACACATGGGCAGCTCTCGGCTCCGAAATCTAAAGTCTAAGAGATCTAAAGAGTGGATGCTGCTGCAGCAATGACCCCAGTCTGTCGTCACGACATAATGTCAGAGTGACTGACAGACAGGGAACACATCATTTGTTTGTTCTTGTGCATCCAGTAAGTACAGTTGTGCTTCTCTTAACCATATTTGATGTGCTTTATTAATCATTGTTTATATGCAATAAAAGCCTAAACTAAACATTTTCATCAAATAAAATGATCATATCTCTTCCGAAATCTTGGATTAAACCACTTTTTTTCTAATTGACAGAAATCTTTTTGATAAGAATTGTTAATAATATAATTTTATGTTATAACTAAATTAATTTCAATCTAAAATAAAATTTATCATGAGTGAATAAAATAAAAATGTAAAATGAATACAGTACAATGTCCTAAAAGTAAATTTAGGAATCTTGTTAATTTCAAAATTTCTTTAAATTGTCTTTAAATTTCTTTAAATGGCAACATCATCCAGCACTGGTTCAAATATCCTCCTAAAACAGATAAACAAACACACACAGGCATGTACACATATCCACAGCCATGCAGTCTTGCCTCAGGTTTTCTGCTCCAGTGATCTGAACAACTAATGAAAAATGGTAGTTCCATTCCATGCTCTCTAAAACCCGCAACAAACACAGATATGTTCACCAGCTGCTTGACTGCCCACAGATTTGTGGAGACAGACACGATATTGAGCCCTGCGATTTGAAAAAAGTATGCATCTTTCACTCTTTCCCCTGCTTATACAGTATAAAAGTCTCAAGGATTCCAGAAAGCAACCCAAACGAAAGCATTCATCACCATTCACAGCCTCAAGTGCATGCATGCTGAGGTACAGAACCAATTTACCATGATGAAAATAAATGTAGATGTCCAATTAAAGTTTAGATTTGTGAATGTTCATGGCCATGCAGCTTTGTAGTGTAAGTGGAGTCATTTCATTCACATCATTTGGGTCCCTACTGAGAGTCATGGCAGAAATGTGCAAATAAGACATGTATAAGTAGGCATATCTGATTAATTAAAGACAGTTTTAACTAATGAACACCATTAGGCTAAAAGCTTGAACGTCTAAGGAGAGCAAAATGGAGTATACTGGAGGTGAACAGCCTTAAGATTTTGTCGCAATTGTACTCGCATTCCGCCTTTCTTTGTACTGTTCATTAAAAAAATAAAGAAATACATTATTAAATCCTACAAAGTAAACCAGTAATCAATTGCAGCACAAGCCTTCTGGCCCCATTCTGCTTGAGTGGGCTAGCTGTTAATCATATCTGTCCATCATACACACCATCTGTAAAGCATGTATGTGTCTGAGAATATCTGCAGGAATATGTGTGCGTTAACTTTGTTTCAGCTTGGCTAACATTGACCTGTTTCATTTTCCACCAGTGTGTGGATGTTTAAAGCTGAAGGTTATCTGGAATATGTTCCATCATTCTCTCAACCTCATGCTGGGGTTAATCAATGCACAACATCACACTTAATGATCGCCTGATTGATCCCCTGCTGAGGTTAGAACCTCTCTGTCTCTATGCCATCCTGAGTCACACATCACGCTGTGTTTAGCACCGCATCTGCTTACCTTATATACAGCGGGTGCTTTATACATTATAGCACAACTACAGAAAATGCTCCTGATGTGTTTTTTTTAATTATTATTGTGCATGATTATGGAGGTTGTTTTGGTATTTATTTGATATTATTATAGTTACATATAATGTTCATTTTTATGTTTATTAACTGTTTAAAAGTTTGGCCTTGGGAAGATTTGTCAATAAAATGTTTTTCATGCTTATCAGTGCTGTAATTATTTGATCAAAAATACAATAGGAAAATTGTAATAATTCTACCCACAGTTAAAACATTACACATACACACACACACACATATATATATATATATATATATATATATATTGTTAGGAAGCGGACACAGGAGGTAAATTAATAACAATAACAGTTTGTTTGCAGATGAGGACAATGAATGGAGATATCAGATGATAAAAGGTGAGTTGAGAAATGGATGAATCATTTGGAGAGAACTGAATTTGGAAGTTACTAGAATATATTTGGTTATAGCAGCGATGGAGCATTGGAGAATGGAGGGAGGCAACGGAGACACAGAGACGGAGAACCACGACTACACACCACTACCTGGAGATAAAGAAGACATAGAGAGGGATTCCTTGGAGCCTGTGAAGAACACAGAGATCACAGATAACACAGGGGTAATTACAGGCTAAGTAAAACAAGTAAGTCTTTCAGAGAGATCTTGCCAGAATTGAGTCCAACTTGTAATAAATGAGCACAGACAGTGACTGAAAGGTGGTGTGTTTTTATGTGGCTTGTGATGAGTGTGGAGAGTGACTGCAGGTGGAGGTGACAGGTGTTGATGATTAGTTGATGATTTTGATTTTGTCAGTGCTTTGCTACAGTCTGTATTGTTAAAAGCGCTATAGAAAACACAGGAGTGCAGTGAACACAAACCCCCGAAGGGTGGATTTATTGAAGTACTGGGCGTCTCACTCACGGTGTTTCGTCTGCAGGAGGAAAGACATGCAAGTAAGTCAATCGCCAAACAGAATGGGGTCGTAGCTCAACACTTCCTGGTTCGGGTGTTCCCTTTATACCGGTCCTGCCGTGAGCGATTAGCCCGGATTGATGAGTTCCAGGTATGGATCCTGATCGGTGCCCGTCACACTCCCCCCCACTAAGCGGCGTCCTGGTCCTGGAAGAGATGAGAGGGGATGACAGGGGAGGGTGGGGAGTGACCCCTAACAGACCTGCGTAAGCTGCCCCAAGCCGCGAGAGGCCGTCTGCGCTGGAGTTCTCTTTTCCGGCTCGATGTCGCACGTCGAAGTGGAATTCCTGGAGCATCAGGAACCACCGAGTCACCCGGGCGTTAGTGTCTTTCGCCTGGGCCATCCACTGCAGGGGAGCATGATCTGTGAACAATATAAATTTACGTCCAAGCAAATAGTACCTGAGCTCCAGGACTGCCCACTTGACGGCGAGGGCCTCCTTCTCCACCGCGGCGTAGTTTTTTTCCACTGGGGTCAGCTTATGGCTGATGTAGATGACCGGATGCTCCTCTCCTTGATGCTCCTGGGAGAGCACGGCTCAGAGTCCCGTGTCGGAGGCATCGGTCTGCACCAGGAAGGGGCGGTTGAAGTCTGGGGCAGTACTGGCTCGGATGTGAGAGCCTTCTTGAGGGCCTGGAAAGCCTCCTTCGTTTGATTGGTCCACTGGATCCGTTCCGGGAGCCCCTTCCTGGTCAGGTCTGAAAGGAGGGCAGCTAGGGAGGAGAAGCTGGGGATAAAGCAGCAATAGTACCCCGCCAACCCCAAGAAGGCTCGTACCTGGGTTTTCGTGGTTGGCTGTGGGGTGTCCCGGACTGCCTGGACCTTTTTCTCCTGTGGCCTGAGGAGGCCCCGTCCGATGGTGAAACCCAGGTACTTCACTTTGGTCTTGGCAAGGTGGCATTTGCGGGGGTTGGCGTGAGTCCAGCCCTTCTGAGCTCAGACAGAACCCTCCGCAGCCTCTCCAGGTGATCCTCCCATGCCTCCGAGTGAATCACAACGTCATCTATGTAGGCGGCAGCGTACTCTTGATGGGGACAAAGTACTACGTCCATGAGCCGCTGGAACATGGCCGGTGCCCCGTGTAGGCCGAAGGGAAGGGTCTGGTATTGCCAGTGACCTGACGGCGTTGAGAAGGCAGTTTTCGGCTTGGCTTCTTCAGAAAGGGGGACCTGCCAATACCCTTTGGTGAGGTCCAGGGTCGTGATGTACCGGGCCCTTCCCAACTGTTCCAGCAGCTCATCCACTCGGGGCATGGGGTAGCCGTCAAATTTGGACACTTCATTTAGGCGACGGTAGTCATTGCAAAAGTGTAGGGTTCCATCCGGCTTCGGGACCAGGACAATAGGGCTGGACCACGGGCTGCGTGATGGTTCAATTACCCCCAGCTTAAGCATTTGTTGAACCTCCTCCTCAACAGCTTGCCAACGGGCTTCGGGGATTCGGGAAGGCCGCTGCCGGACAAGGACTCCTGGTTGGGTGAGGATTTCGTGCTGGATGACATCTGTGCGGCCCGGGGTCTCCGAAAACACATCCTGGTACTGACTGACCAGGTGCCTCAGCTCCGTCTTCTGGGCAGCCGACAAGTTGGGATCCATATCAACAACCGCAGGATGGGAGACGGCGAGTCCTGCCATCTGGTCCCGGTCCCCGACCCAGCGTTTCAGGAGGTTCACATGATAGATTTGGGTGGCCTGTCTTCGGTCGGGCTGCCGCACTCGGTAGTTGACTGGGCCTACTCGCTCTTCCACCGTGTAGGGCCCTTGCCACTGAGCCAGGAACTTGCAGGCGGCGTTGGGGACAAGGACCATTACCCAGTCTCCCGGCTGGAACTCCCACGGTTGGGCCGCCCGATTATAGTGGCTTTGCTGGGCTTGCTGGGCCTGAACCAGGTGTTCCCGGACTAATGGCACTCTGTCGATCTTCTCCCTCATTTCCTTCACATGTTCGACCACAGTGCGGTGGGGTGCCGGCTGCTGCTCCCAGGCCTCCTTCGCTACGTCCAGTAACCCGCGGGGCTGTCTTCCAAACAGTAGTTTGAAGGGCGTGAACCCAGTGGAGGCTTGGGGTACCTCTCTGATCCCGAAGAACACATAGGGAATGAGCTGGTCCCAGTCCTTTTGGTCCTCTGCTGCCACTCTCTGGAGCATTTGCTTGAGCGTTTGATTGAACCGCTCTACCAGGCCATCGGTCTGTGGATGGTACACAGAGGTGTGGATCTGTTGGACTTTCAGCAGCTGGCACCAGTCAGCCATTAGCCGGGACATGAATAGAGTTCCCTGGTCAGTCAGAGGAATGAGAGGGCTGGGGGGAGGTTTAATTGGTGAGGTACGTTGGCATGGGGGTGAGGGGCTGGGAAGATTTCTTGGTCATCGATGGTCCGGACCTGTTTCCAGCAATTCTTGAGATGTCATCCTCCCTCTGGGCCACTCCAAACGCTCCCCCTCCCGTGACCTGCTGGAATACATCAAGGAAGACGTTAGCATTACGAGAGGGGGACTAACCATCTCTCCCGCTGTCAGTGTTAGCCAGCGCCGGTCGAGTTCCCCGGGATGGCCGGCGGCGGCGGTGTGGTGGTCGGACAGGCTGCGCGGTAGTAGTGAGTGCTTCTTCGAACCCCGGCCAGTCTCGTCCCAGCAAAACGGCCACTGGTAATTCCTTTACCACTCCTTTACAACTTCTACCAGTTCCTCTGTTCCTCCCCTCCGAATGATCAACATTATCTCACATGTTGGCACCTGTTGACCACTCTCCGGGGGAAAGATGGCGCTCTCTCCCCAGCATCCCGGTGAAATGCAGCGTCCACCAACTCCATCGCCTTGACCAGCTCATCGACGGTGCGGGGTTCCCTCATGCCGGCTGCCTGCCGCATAGACCTGGGCAGGACGCGTAACATTTTATCAATCACGACTTTCTCTACTACCTGTCAAATGGAGGCTCCGGCGCCAGCGCGCCTGCCCAGGTCTCCGTTGGCCACCCTTCCGCGGTAGCTGTCGCCTCGAACATCCGCAGATTCGATTCCATATCATCAGTTTCAGGAGCAAGCAGGCGGCGTGCTCGTGGATCTGGCAATGGTGTTGTCTGGGCGGCGGCGAAGCACATCTGGTTCATTCGCTCTTCTAGCGTGGCTTGCTGCTCAGCCATGTGCTCAAAATATCTCTGTTGGCGGACGGTGATTTCCGTGAGTTGTTTGACAAACTCTTCCATCTTAATTTGAAGGTTGGGGGAGAGCAGCGCGCGCCTGTGAGATGACAGGGGAAAAAAAGGTGGTTAAAAAAAATCCGGAGCGAAAAAAAAACTGATCTTCGTGATGTGTTTGTCGGTCTCTAGGCCAGGTGTGATGCCCGCATTCTCCTCCAGTGTGAACCGTGGCGCTAGAGAACACGACAAAACACAGGAGTGCAGTAAACACAAACCCCCGAAGGGTGGATTTATTGATGACAACAGGTAAGTAATTCTGAGGTGATGGTGCTCGTGTTTCGGCGTGCTTCACGTGAGTCCTTTTCTCTCCCAGGTCGCGGTGAATAGTGCTCCAGTGGGGGTGATCCAGGCGTCTCGCTCACGGCATTTCGTCTGCAGGAGAAAAGACATGCAAGTAAGTCAATCACCAAACAGAATGGAGTCGTAGCTCAACACTTCCTGGTTCGGGTGTTCCATTTATACCGGTCCCGCCGTGAGCGATTGGCCCGGATTGACGAGTTCCAGGTGCTGGTCCTTTGTTCCCAGGGCGACGCTGATCGATGCCTGTCACAATATATATATATATATATATATATATATGTATATATACACACACACTCACCTAAAGTATTATTAGGAACACGCTTCAATGCTTCAATGCATTTAGGGCTGTGGTCCTGGTCAAGACAATCTCCTGAAATCCAAGTCAGAATGGGAAAGAAAGGTGATTTAAGCAATTTTGAGTGTGGCATGGTTGTTGGTGCCAGACAAGCCGGTCTGAGAATTTCACAATCTGCTCAGTTACTGCGATTTTAACGCAAAACTATTTCTAGGGTTTACAAAGAATGGTGTGAAAAGGGAAAAACATCCAGTATGCGACAGTCCTGTGGGCAAAAATGCCTTGTTGATGCTAGAGGTCAGAGGAGAATGGACCAACTTATTCAAACTGATAGAAGAGCAACTTTGACTGAAATAACCACTCGTTACAACTGAGGAATGCATCAAAGCATTTGTGAAGCCACAACACGCACAACCTTGAGGCGGATGGGCTACAACAGCAGAAGACCCCACCGGGTACCACTCAAATAGGACTACAAATATGAAAAAGAGGCTACAATTAGCATTTTTACAATTTTCCCATTCTCTGATGGCTGCTTCCAGCAGGATAATGCACCATGTCACAAAGCTTGAATAATTTCAAATTGTTCACTGTACTAAAACGGCCCCAACAGGCACCAGATCTCAACCCAATAGAGCATTTTTGGGATATTTTTGGGACAGGAGCTTGGTGCCCTGGATGTGCATTCCAAAAATCTCCATCAACTGCATCAATATGCAGTATCCTATCAATATGGGCCAACATTTCTAAAGAATGCTTTTAAGGCAATTAAGGCCTGAATTAAGGCAGTTCTGAAGGGGGTCAAACTCTATTAGTATGGTGTTCCTAATAATCCTGTAGATGAGTTTGTGTGTATGTGTGTTTATTGTGTTAGTTATAGCTGTATTCGTATTATTATTATTATTATTCTAGCTAATCAAAATAACCCAGCTGAAATTTGATTGAGAGTAAACATGATCTATAAATTAATATTATAAATTATATACTTAGCTACATTTTGGTATTTTCAATTATTTAACATCTCTCTCTTAGCATTGTATACATCAAATATAACATACAATCTCCACAAACTTAAGCAATCAATTCTGTCATTACTGCAATTGTTTGTTAGACCCAAACAATAAAAAAATAGAAAACAATCATAAAAACTCAGTTAGTGTAGTGGTACTAACACACTGTTCTGTCGTCATGTGTACTTGCCATTGATGTACTGTTCCCTTTCGCTAACCTCATTATTCTGATGCTGCCTTGATGACAAGACCAGATGTGGATTAATAAACACTCAGAGGCCCTTTGAATGAACCCTACATTTTATTTTATGCAGTTCACTCATGAATACATCTTCAAGGCATCGATGCAAGCCTTTCTTAAAAACTGAAGACCAGAAATAGCATGTGGGCTGCTCATTGCATGTTTTGCATTAGAGATACCTCATTTTTCATGTCTCTTTATCAGGATGATGGCTAGGCTCGTCTCGGTACGCCGACAACATGAAGTTGAGCTAAAAATACATTCATGCACAACAGCCAGACAACAATACGCCCATTGCATGTGATGAAATGATTTAGCATGGATTGACATTACCTGCTAATTGCATTTCTAAATCGTATGTATTGCAAATTACATACGTGTTTCTACTCCAAAAGGAAGATATATATTCTGAACACTGACCTCAAATAGACATGCGTTTCTTCTGATTAACTAACAGTTTTTATGCAAAGCAGGATCTGACCTGCTGGGAAGAAGAACAATTATAAGTAAATCATGCTAAAAAAAAATAATCCTAATTTAATTTAGTGAAAGAAATATGCATAATATTACATTTTCATATGCAGCCAGACAAAAAAATAAACAAAAAAATAAATATAAAAAGTGTTGCAGTAAATTATACATCCGTCCATCTCCTATTTCTGTCGACTGAACCAGCCATGCAATTAATTATGAGTATTCAGGGGCAAATTTACCCATTAGGCAAAGGCAGGTGACTTCCTTGGGCCCCCAAAAGCCAAGGGGCCCCCAAAATGCTTTTCATAGTCCGTTTCCTGCAGAGCGTGCTTCAGCTTCTGGTGAATATCCTTCTAACAGCACACATTTATGCAATTTAAACATTCAAACTAACACTTTGATATGCTTGAACTGTTTTTTATCTATAGACCATAGAACAAACAATCCAAACCTTTTTCTAAATTATGTTACATAGTTTAAGCTCAAATTAGGG
>JAUYWG010000039.1:4972369-4985877 GCA_034779775.1 Enteromius afrohamiltoni | reverse complement strand
TTGACTGGGCCTACTCGCTCTTCCACCGTGTAGGGCCCTTGCCACTGAGCCAGGAACTTGCAGGCGGCGTTGGGGACCAGGACCATTACTCAGTCTCCCGGCTGGAACTCCCGCGGTTGGGCCGCTCGATTATAGTGGCGTTGCTGGGCTTGCTGGGCCTGAACCAGGTGCTCCCGGACTAATGAAATTATTTTAATATGCTGCATTCAAAAATGTTAAAAACAGCTGTTCTGCTTAATATTTAATAACATTATAAATGATTTTATTGCCACTTGTTAATGCTCATCACTCACTCACTTCAATTCATCACTGCTGATTAAAAGTAATAAAAAAGTAAAACAAATTCAGACTTTTAAAATGTGTACATACTGTAACATTTATTAAATTATTAAAGTACAAGGAAAATTAGGATTTATTTTTAAAAGACAATGGGGCATTTATAATTTAAAACATTGCTGTAAAACTAAGGTGAAGGAAATATCAGTAACACTTTAGTATAGGGACCAGTTCTCACTAATAACTAGTTGCTTATTAGAGTGCTTATTATAAACACATTAGATAAAAGAGTTAATAGCATGAATCCATCATTGTTAATACCAAGAATTGGACCTTAAAATAAACTGTGACTGAAAGCTCATTTTCATTTGAACTTTGTCATGTGGACAATAGAGTATGCACAAACAGCACTGGCTTATGTTTATTAACAATCATGATCTCCTACAGACAAATTATAATGAGACTATGGAAAACACTGATGGATTCTCATAACTTAATAACAATAAATGCTTCAAACTGAGTCTAAACAACCCATGATCAAAATTTGATTAGACCTGTCTGATTGTTAATGAGTGTGTCGAGCATAAGCGTGTGTGTATAGTTTTCCCCTCTCATGGCAGGTTTAAATCTATCTGCATGTTCATATCCTAGAGCTGAATGTTTTGAAAGTGTGCTCTCATTTTGCCTTGGGCAGTTTAAGACACCCTGGAACTCAGAGACAGATGTTGCATCAGAGCTGGAGGGCTTGTCTTTAGTTCATTTTTTACTGCTCAGAAACAGGCAGGTGTTGACAGAAACACTACTAAATTTGGAGACATTGTTTGACCAATTTCTTTTTATTTACAGTTAGATGTGTTTACTTGCAGTCTGAAACAAGAGATTTGTCAACTTGCAATTGGAAAGATGGCGCGATGTACAAAAACACCTCAGTGTCCCACTTTGAAACCACCTGGATCACATTCCCTCTCCTTTGCTGTCTCTCTCTCTCTTCCTGTCCTTATAATGACCTCTCACTGGGACAGCCTGCCATTACTCACATATCTGTCTGTGTTTGTTGTGCATTTTTTGGCCATGTTTTCCTGAGCACAAAGATCAGCGATCATCTCATCTGTCAGTCTCAGCCCTCAAACCTTTCATTAAAGAGATAATGTCCCATCGATTGACGTAAAGGTTACACCTAACAAAGTGTCAGTTACATCTCAATGTTTGTTACACACACACACACACACACATAATGCTATGGTGCAGACCAGAAACAGCAGGAATAAAATTCTACACATGTATTGTCCTGTCTGTTGGGACCAACCAATCGGGACACTGCACTGACATCACAGAGAATCAGCCTAGAGTCAAAAGACATGTCAGCACTTCTGTCCTGTCGCTGGGAGGAGGGAAAATGAGATATGGGCCGAGCACATGAATCACATCTGAGACTTTTACATATAAGACCATAAAATCTCCACATTTACTGCTACATGCATAGAAGATAACAAAAAAAAAGAGCGCTCTGTATTGCTTCAATTCCTTCTAGTGAATCACATACTCATGTCTGACTTCATCAGAGCTCCAAACATTAAAACTGTCTGAATTGTTTTGATCTAAAAATGATTCAGCAATTTAAAACCTGTCTGAACAAGAGTGTTTTCCACCAAATATCAGGAAACAGATCAAAGCACCCAATGACAGTGTGGAATCTTTTGTGTTTGTGTCGTGCATAATGCGTCTGCTTGGTGACAGGTCATTTCTGTGTAATTATGACAGCTCTGGTTGGTTACGGCCATTTGGGTGACAGAGGGTGTCAGCATACTGCGGTTCCCGAACTGCCATATCTGTGATATAATGGGTTATTTACACTGATATCTAAGGGGGGAAAAGATTATTAAAAGAAAGGATGATGAGAAACAGAGCAAAAAGAAAACAGATAAAACAAAGTCAGTGGAAAAAGAGAAAGAAAACAACAGTACACTATTAAAAACCATTGATCTTATGGTATTAGTTTCATTTATTAGTTTCAAGTATTTAATGATTTATTATTTAAATAACATTTCTGTTCGTTCACTACCTTCAGAGTTATGGGGTCAGTCAATTTTATTTATTTATTTAATTAAAGGAGTTCAAACAGAACAACTGTGAAATTATTATATTATTATAATTTAAATAAAACATTTTAATTTATGACAAAATTTTTTATTTATTCATGTGATGGCTGAATTTTCAGCAGTCATTGCTCCATTCTATAACGTCACTTGATCCTTCAGAAATCATTCTGCATACTAATACTCTGATATTATTAACATTTCTTTTGCCTCTTTCTTTCTTTTTTCTATTTTTCTTTTTCCTTTTGGAAACAGATATATTTTTCTTGTGGATTTGTTGAAGAATTGATTAAAAGAACTGCATTCAAACAAAATAGAAATCTTTTTGATTGACTTATACAGTAAATCTTACTGATCCTGAACTTCTGAGTGTTAAAATTAAAGGATGTAAAAGACTAACTAACCTACAATGCTTGTTGGTTCAACCAAGAAATAAAAACTACATTAATATATAGGAAATAACCATTAACCAGTAATGTTGTTTATCAACATTATTTATAGTTCTCTGTATCATTGTACAACAAGAGACAATTTTTAGAGAACAAAGAAACTAAGGGACACCTGCCACAGCATTTAGTTGATGAATTATTCTCAGTCACATACATATGGATGCTGTCAGGCTTATCACAATAAACAAAAATGGACAGAGCAAAGATAATTGAATTAAAATATCTCTGACCGCAGCAGATTTCTTGGAACTGAAATAATGTTAATAATGTAGTTGCCTATTCAATTGTTTTTCATGGAATGCCAGCTTGTTGGTTTATTAACAAACAATAAAAACATGCAATAAACAAATTAATATTTAATCAAATTTTATTTACTGCTTTGTTCATATCTCCTTGGTTACATATTTTCTCTGATATATTTGACATTGAGAGTTTTGGTGATTAAACAGATGAGCGTGATTGTGTGATATTAAACGGATCTGATATATTGTGCCGTTATTGCTGTTTATTTGTTGTGTGTGTGTGTGTGGTTAACTGTTCACACATGCTTCATCAAACAAGCAATCACAATTGAGGAGCAGAACATTTGTTCAGGCAGTTAGTTTGCGCATTCAGAACTGTTTACACAGAGAATGTCAATAAACCACTTTAGATGCCACACAAAAACAAATTTCAATCCATTGATGAGTCTTGACAAAAAAAAAGTATGTGTTCATATTCCATAGAAATGTCTATAAAGGCTTGAACATTATACTACAGAATAAACTCTCCGGACATCTCAGATAATGAAAGATGATTAAACATTAATGAGATGCCAACTGAAAATTGTAAAAAAAATCCACGTGCAGCCGCCGGCGGCATAGCCGACCCCAGGCGGTTAATAAAAGCGAGGTGATTTCCTTTTATCTCAAGCACTCTTTGATGGGATGTGATTAGTGTTTTAAATCATCTAAAGGCAGTGGTAGAGTTCATCAGATCTCTCTCACACACTTTGCTTATATCTATCCATCCATCTCTTTCTCTCTCATCCTCTTGATGCCCCTCAATTTGCATGTTGCTGAGTAATGGGAAACGTTACATTCATACTAAAGCAACTTCAAACACGCAATTGATTTTAGAACAAGCCCAGAATGTAATCTCTAAATCCTGTTGCTATACTGAGTTTGCTTTTGAAGTTGTCATGAACGAAGAGAACCATCTAGGAGGAATCATCATAATTCCAAAGTCCAAAACAGAGGGAAAGGACAGGATACGGGATTCACTGCTGCCCTCTTACTCCTACTGCAACTGTACAGAGAATTGTACAGCAATAAATAATCCAAATTAATACATTTTGTCCTTTCATCCCCTGATCTAAAATCATTACATAGTACTGTGTGTTTTTACTATGTTATATTTCCACGACTGTGCTCACAACGAGATAAAATAACAATAGCCTCTGTGTGATTTCAGTTAGGTTATTAAAATCAAACGTTGAGCATTTTGCAAACCTGACCTGCATTTAACCTTCTGAGGATTTGTTCTTTATTGCTCCATCTTTTTATAATCTGCCCATATTCATCATCTCTGTCTCATTTTTTCATATTTATCATATCTATCTCACATCACTTTTTCTTGATACTACAGCACCCAGAACTCAATAGGTAAAGTCATTTTGACCATACCTGGCCACAAGTCACTTCACTTCACTTTCTTGATCGAAACCGTGAAACATTGCGGATTAATTATATATATATATATATGTATTCCTGTGATGCAAGGATGTGTGTACACACACATATATGTAATATATAATATTTTTATAGAAATTGTGCTTCACTATTCAAACATTTTGTGATAAAAAAAAGAAAAACTAATACTTGTATTCAGCATGGATGCATTCATTTGATCAAAAGTGATAGTAAAGACATTTATAATGTTACAAATAAATATATCTCAAATAAATGTAATTTATTGAACATTTCATCATTATTCATCAGAGAATCCTGAAAAAGATGAATCACAGTTTCCAGATATTAATCTATAATCTATCTATAAATATTAATCTGCAAAAAAATAATAAATTGAGCATCAAAATTAATTAAAGACCAAATCAACATATCCTAAAGGATTATGGGACACTAAATACTAGAGTAATGGCTGATAATGGCCTAGGACCAAAATACATTACAGATATGCTCACTGAATATAATCAGTTAGAAATACCAAAGGTTCACACAAAACAAGGGGAATCCGCTTTTAGCTATTATGCTGCCCGCAGTTGAAACCGGCTTCCAGAAGAGATCAAATGTTCTAAAACAGTAGTTACACTTAAACCTAGACTCAAAACTAGCTGTGCATTTACTGAATGAGCACTGTGCTTTGTCCGAACTGATTGCATTATGTTTTAACTGTCTTAAAATTATTTTAAATCATTTTTTAACCATAATCAATCAGTTTTTACATTTACATTTTTTAGTTTTAATGTTGTGATAATTGTTTTTATGATAGTTGTACTTACAGTAAACCGCATTTTAAAATATATTCAAATAGAAAATCTTTATTTTAATTTGTAAAAATGTTTAACAATATTGCTGTTTTGGAGTATTTTTGATCAAACTGATTTGTTTCAGAAAATATTTAAAAAAATGTATTATTCCAATCTTTTGGCCCCCAGTGTATAAAATATCAAAATATTATAATTTTCTTATAAAATATGTATAATTTGTTCAATCATGTATTTTTTTTTTTAATTTAAGGTTGCACAAAACCCATGAGGCTTTAGGATGTGTGCCACATTGCTCAAGGGAGTAAGAATCCAGGCGAGATCAGTGTCTCCCTCACAGGTGTAATGCAGAAATACCTCAGTAATGCAATAAGCCTGTCTCAAGGACTTACCTAGTCGCTAATGCTATCACAGTTCCCGCTGAGCCAATCAGAGACACAATGAGTCAAAACACCAGTCATCTACCTTCACATCACTGATTTGATTCTACATAGCTTCATATTGGCTATGAGAATCAATAGAACTATAGAGTGCTCAGTGTGCATCAACAATGTGTAGATTACACACCACACCAGGCGTCATCCAAGTGAATAACTGGGAAATAAGCACCTGAAAGCTTGCTGTTTCAGCCCAGTTTCTGTCTTAAATTGTGAACACATGCACTGTACTCTGAACACATTTGTGTTTTTCTAGAAACTACAATGTTTAAATATTTCATGAGTTATTGTGCTCCTTTCAACCACAAAGTCTGTTGCAAACTAGAACAAAAAGGCACAATAAACACATTGGTTTCTGAAAGTGTAACTAAAGACTACTTTGTTATATTTAAAAAGCCTAAAATGTCCTAAGACATACAGTACAAGAACATATTAAGTCACAGAAGTGCTTCACTCCCTACAACAAGCAGCTAATAAAATTCCTAATAACAAGAAATCTGCATGCGTGCAAAGACATTCACACTTCAGTAGCTGCAAAAGCAAACAAAACAATCAGTTCAAGTTTTGAAAAAAAAAGCTCAGAAGCTAACTAACCCTCAAGCAGTTTATACTTGTGATGTGCAGTGTGAATCGTGTAAAATGGGTGTGACACACAAACGCTAATTGTTTGAGTTCTGTCAGAGACGAAACAAAGAGATTCACTTGATAGTTGAGGGGGATCAAGGAAGATGAGAAGAGAGTAGCTGCTAAACATTTATCTGTTTATATATACAGTACCCTCCACTAATATTGGCACCCTTGATAAATCTGAGCAAAGTGGCTGTGAAAATAAATCTGCATTGTTTTTTATTGTTCTTTATTCAAAAAATTCGAACCTACCATTGAAGTAAAACAATAGTAAAACAATTCAAAATGGGTAAAAAAAAACTCATGATGAAATAAATGTTTTTCTCCAATGTCTCCGCTGCCGGCTCCGCCCTGGAGGGCATCTGTTGCCAGCCTTTGCTCCCTCAAGGACTTGGCCCTGTGCCCCTTCCCCTGTTTCTTCTCCACTCCACCTCCTTGTCAAGCGTGTCTTTGTTTCTTGTATTGTTGCCGAGTGGATTTCCTGTGTATCATTCTTTCCTTTGTTTGGATTTTGGCCCTGTCTTGCCCCTTTGAATACTGTACGCCGATCGACCAACCCTCGCTCTCACCCTGGACTATCTTGTGCTTTGCCTCCTGCATTCCTGTTTACTGCTGTGTTCGACCCTGCCTGAATGCCCATGCCTTTAAATAAAAGCCAGCGTTTGGAACCACACGTCTCAGTTCCCTTCGTCACAGTTGTACACATGGAGTACTTTTTATCTCTGTGTTCGCCAAACCTATTTTGAGTGATTGCTGCTAAAAAACATTTTTTTTAGTTTCATCTGATCATAGAAGCCAGTCCCATTTGTAGCTCCAGTCCTGTCTGACAACTGAACATGCTGGAGATTGTTTTGGATGAGCGAGGAGAATTTTTCTTAAACCCTTAAAATAGTAGGGGCTATTTGACTATTTTTTTTAAAGGTTTTCTGACCCTGAGACTCAACTGTTTCTCTACTAGCTTAATTATCTTTTGCAGCATATAAGAAATATATTGATGATTAAGGGATTTATTTCCCTCCTATATATATATAGATCAGGACGCCAGGGCTGAATATTTTCATGTTCATAATCACCCTGGAGTGCTCAAAATTGTGAATATGAATGGGAATATACTTCAGAGATATTTTACTCATAAAAAAATTATAGGGGTGCCAATAATTGTGGCCAATACATATTGGACAAAAACATTTATTTCACAATGAGATGTTCTCCCCATTTCAATTGTTTTAATTCAATGATAGGTTAGAATTTTGAATGAAAGGATGAACAATGCAGATTTATTTTCACAGCCACCTTTGCTCAGATTTACCAAGGATGCCAATGTTAGTGGAGGGCACTGTATATACAGTACGTATATATATATATATGTATAAATAAAACTTTACATTTCCAAGTGTACTTTATAGTTCTATATGAGGCAAGAAGGCAGCATAATACATAATTTCTAACATATTTGCATTGGTAAAAATCAATTTATTTAGCTGTAAGCACAAAAAAATAAGAAAGACGTCAAATATCTTTGACGAAGAATACTTTTATTTCAGCATAACAGTGACAAAGAACAAACAAGTTGCTCCTGTTGTAACAGCTGTGCTCTATATGTTGGTCTAACATGGCTTTGTCTAAGATGGTTCTTGGGTGTCCACATCCTCTTTCATCCTAGAACTGGTGACCATTTGCTCAGGATGTAATCATCCCAAATGGTCTTCAAACAACATAACTGTTGACTTATGATAATTAAGCCGTTTTGATAGATAAGCAAGTTGAAACACATTATGGAGTGGAATCTGAGCCTAAAGTATGTAATCATTAGAAGATGCGCTAGTCTTCGCAAAACTGAAGTTGAGCCACTGATGTCATATGGACTGTTTTACTGATGCATTTAGTAATGTTCATTTTTAGGAGCTGGGAAGATTTCAGTTGTGTTGCTGTCTATAGACGGTCAGACAGCTCTCTGATTTCATTAAAAAGATATTATTTTGTATTAAGAGTTTGAACTTCCTAAATGTTGTTTAAATGCAGCTGGGTTCTAAATGATCCCAGCCAAGGAAGAAGGGTCTTATCTAGCGAAATGATCAAGCAAAAAAAAAAAAAAAACACTCAATTTATATACTTTTTAATCTCAAATGCTTGTCTTGCCTGTGTGAACTCTGTTTTTGCCATTCAAGACAGTTAGCTTATGTCGAAAAACTCTTCTCATCTCATTTTGTCCTTCAACTTCAAAATCATTCTAAATCATCCCACATCGTGATTTTACAATTTTTTAAAAAGGCATTTGACCTTATTTGCATTTCCCTTGTAAACACTGGATCAGTACTTCTGCAGCAATGTAGGCATTTTCTGAGGTTGGAGGAAAAAATAAGATAAAGTTTGTAGACCTACCCTAACTGTCATGAGGAGGAAAAATAGTTAGCTATTTTGTAGTTATAAATTAGTGACTTCCCTGCCACTTTTGGGCCTTTTTTTTTTCTTTTCAAAGTTTAGGGACAAATATAGCAACTTCATGGACAAACCTACAATTTTAAGTTGTCATCTTCCCAATTATCTATATTCATCTTTATACTGTATAGATCACTAAATTTGCCATTGTGATGTCACCTAGCGACATTTAGCTCCCAGTCTTAACTACTTTCCGTATCTGTAGATGTTTGTTCTAGAAGTGAACTACACCTTTAAGATAATTTATGATTTGCTGTATGCCTGAACCAATGCAAATTATTTAGGCTACCATATTGAATTGCATGGCATAATATTGTTTCCATTGCATTGAATTGCTTTGTATATCAGATTGTTAACAATCGGATCACACATCGTAAAACAGGTCGTATCAAAGTTTTTAGGTTAGACTCCTCCCCATTACACACTAGAATGAGACTGTCCAAATAGAATGAGAGTCCAAATGCAAAGGGAGAAAAAGTCAGCATTAAAACTTTTTTAAAAACTAATTTGGGAAAATACTTGAATTCAAACATGTTTACGACTTTCTATTAATGCAGTACAGTCACTAAAAACTCTCTGGTAGCACAGAAGTTAACATCAAGGGCAGTATGATATAATTAATTTTAATCCTAATTAATTTTAATTTTGTTGGAGCCAATAGTCTTTTGGGCTGCACGACGTCCTTTACCACCGTTGTGCTTTGTGCATCCCATGTTTGCGTCCTTGCTCATGGACCTTTCCCAGTATTATCCCCCGCTCTCTCATTTTCTTTACTGTCTGTCTATCACAATAAAGCTACATTTTTACCAGTTCTTTTTCATGAATTTAAATGTGTGCAAAAAACTGTGGGTTGATTGGAGGACACAAAGGATACACTAGAAGCATCCTTCAAAAAATGAAAAAGGAGGCAAATGTCAGGGTTGGGGTAAGGGATGAGGCGAGGACAAGGCAAGGAGCAAGTGAGGAGGGTAACGAGGTAAGACAGGTGGGCCAAATAAACCATTGATCAGGAAACAAGATGGGTGGGGTTGAGACAATTAAAACGAGAGCACATTGCAAACAGGAAAAAAAAGACAAAAGCCAATCACTGGGCATGTGCAAAAAAAAAGACATGAACACGCAGCTAATAAGTACACTCATAAGCCGCTTGTTTACACAAGACATCACAACATGAAAACACGCAGCCAATGAAAAACACCAGCATCGAGCACCCCCTGAAGCCACACGCACACATAAAACAAAGACATGACGGGAGTGTCAGGGCTCTGTCACAAAACCATGAATAACACAAGACCAAAGTGACAGAACACTGAGAGCAAATTCCCAATTAAAGGGGTCATATGAAGTTATTTTAAAGATAACTTTTTGGTGTATTTGGTCTAACAAAATATGTTGACATGCTTTGATGTAAAAAAAAAACCAAAATTTTTCTAATACATTATTGTTGCTCGTCTATGCCACGCCTCTCTCAAAAGTTTTCTACAAAGACCCTACTTCCAACAAGCACAGTGTGCTCTGATTGGCCAGCTGACACAGCATTGTGGTTGGCTGAATACCACAAGTATGTGGTGGAAATGTAACGGCCCTAACCATAAAAATGTAAAGAATAAAATCATTAGTAGTTTAACCATCAGTTCAAACCCGAAAGTGTAACAGAGTCATGTGAAAGACACAGCACTTTGTATTTGATCTACATAATGTGAGTAACCTTCTCTCTCTCTCGCTCTCTCTCTCTCATTCAGACACAACATATTGGGCTATACTTGCACCGTATGATTGCAAAACTCCACATATGAACAGTTAAAATTTTTTTTGGGTCGAATATATATTTGAGTTTTATAATAAATAATAAATGTATTAATAGATCTGTTGTAATTATTATTATTATCATCTTTTATTTTATTTTAAAAATGCATGAAACTGAATTTGCAATCGCTTGTTTGTTCCTAAGTGAATCAGTTTTTTTAACGAATCAGTTGAACATTAAGTCAGTAAAAAGACAGTCCCTTGTTGCCACCTACTGGTGTACTGTACTGGTGTGTGATACAAGCAGTGAAAAGTGAAATCTTTTTACCAATCAGGATAGAGTACTCAACTGATCTAAAGACTAAGTCTAAAAACAGTTAGCCCTTTTTTTTTCTTCAGTTTCTTGCGTACATCACATTATCACATTGCATGTTAATTAAAATCTCTAAAATACAAATCACTTAGGATTTTTACACTTAAAATATGCATGTATAGTCATTCTTCATTGTTTTTATTCACCTAAATTAAAAAAATTAAATGAATGTATTAACAACAATAAATGACTGCAATAAATTCCTATGCCAGCAACACAGTCTCACTCCAACTCGTCACATTTGACGCTTGGTTAAGACCCTTTTGCGTCACTTTTTGAAGCTCAAGGTACCCCTTTTTAGTCACTTTTCGACGTGAAGGGTCTTCAATTGTTTTCAGTTGTTTGGTTTAATGTAATGGTTTGCATGCATATATAAATATATATTTATTATAGAATTTTGTACTTTTATTGGAGCACCAAACCCCACCCCTCCCTAAACCTAGCCACCTCTGAACAATATAACAACACACAGGCAAATGCAGTCACAGGTATTTACTGCACAAATGGTAGTAGTATCTGCCTGCTTTATCTTGTGTTTTATTGACAGATGGTAGGTTTAGGGGCAAGAGTTGGGTTACATGCTCATAAATGTGTAAATAATATAATTTCACACCCCTACATATATGCAATAATGCCATTGTTTTATGCAATATATATTTTAATTATGACGATAAAACAATACAATTATTGCATCTGCATATTGGCTCTAAGGCTTTCCTATATAAAACAACAGAGGACCCTTCACAAAAAGTGAATAAACAGGGGTACCTTGAGCTTCAAAAAGCGACGTAAAAACATGACAAGTTGGAGTGAGTCTGTGTTGATGCCAGTCATTCAAAATTATACTCTCCAATAGCATTTGTGGTGTCAATTTTTTGTTTTGTTTTGTTTTTTAAATCAAGATTATCTTTTATTTTCCTAAAATGAGTGTTTGGCATTCTTTTTATATCTATTAAAAAATCAAAACATCACAGAACACTTTGATAATCCTCCTCTGCCAAAAAAAAACAAAAAACAAAACAACAACAACAGCAGAGCATTAAAATCAGAGAAAAATAGCAGTCCAATAGTTCACTTTCGTGACGTTAATCGGAAGAAATGATTCACATTCCCTGGACTTAGACCAGAAGCCTTCAATTACTCCTCCATGTGAAAACCTGTTTCTGAGATGAGAAATAAAACAAATGAATTTAAGTAAAATCTGTTTCTTGGGTGGGGAAATGAAGGAAATGAAACATTATCTCAGTTTGATGTCTCATGTTTGAACTAACTGAACTGTAAAAGCTCTGTGAAAGCCAAAGAGTTTGTTAACATCACCCACTGCGTACACATTAGTCATCCGCAGTCTGAGACTACAGCTGACATATCTGCTGCTGGGAGATTTTGTTGTTTTCTTTTCTTTTCTTTTTTCTTAAAACTACATTAGAGATAAAGTCATATATTTAAGGGGAATGGAGAAAGAGAGAAAAGAATGTGTGAAGTGAAGTAACTCTTCATGGTATATCACATCTGAGATCTGTAAGTTATTTGTTTTTGTGTAAAAAAAAAAAAAGGAAAAAAAAAAGCATTTACAATTTTCATGATTGTAATGAGATTTTTGTTGAATGCAAGATAATCTTGCTTTAAATTTATGGTCAGCAAGCATAAGTGTTTTAGTGTGGAGTATTAGCTAAATCCAGTGAGTGGCAGGAAGGAGCCATTCATTGCCATCTCAGTGGCAGGGAGCTCTGATGAATGTTTCATGTGAGTTTCACTAATCTATGCCACTCTATTGTGGAAAATCAAGCATGCAAAATCATTACCGAGCTAAAGAATGGAGGAAAAAGGGAGAACTGATCCATTGACCTCCACTGGGCTTGTTTATTCTTGTTCCCCCAAGGTCGTGGTGTGGTCATTATTTACAGAAATGATTACTGCTGACTTTCTTGTATGCCAAAAATAGTAATTACATTTATCTCTGACAACCGGGATGTTGCAACCTTCGCACCTGAACCACTGGCTGTTTTAAAAACTTCTTCTGGTCTGATTTGAATGGAAATAATGGAAATGCAAATCGGAGTGGCGCTATACAGTATAAGCAATAAAATTATAGAAAATGGGTTTACATAAAATGCATTTTTTTACTATTGGATGAATAATATCATAGAATTATAAAGCATCTAATTATTGTTGAGTGCATGAAAATTATGTAACAAGTTTTAATTTCTCTCATAGTTAAAGGGGAAACTACAGATGTACAGAGCTACTGACAGACATGAAAAAAAAAAAACGTGGTGACACTTTATGATGCAAGAATATTTCCCCTTTATGCAAAGAAATGTGTTTATATATTGATATCCATGTATTAAATTACACAATATATATTGAAAATATATGCAATAATTTATTAATTAGATATTACAATAGTCTGTAGTAAGTAATACATAAGGTACTGCGGTATTTGAAACAGTGAAAAAAAAATAACAAACCATAACAAGGGAAATGTATATATGATGTGTGTGTTTGTGTGTGTGTGTGTGCACCTGGTATTTATCACCTTATGGGGACCAATTGTCCCCACAAAGATAGGAATACCAGTAA
>JAUYWG010000039.1:4953292-4970642 GCA_034779775.1 Enteromius afrohamiltoni | reverse complement strand
GTTTCCTGTATGTTAATGTATTATTTAATATAGCTTCATATATTCCAGAATATTCGTCTATGTTGAGTAAGGGTAGGCGCATTAGTGTCACAAGAGGCTGGTTGTTTGTTTAGAATATTTAAGACATATATTTACATAAATATGTACATAAATGTGTATTTAAGATGCATTTTGATTAAAAAAATAGTAATGCATTATTATCCTTTTGTTATTATTATTACTATCTAATGCACTTGAAAATTACTTGTTTTGCTTTAAGTGGCAAATAATAATCCTGTTTAACCTGACAGTTATAAGGTGTTCATTGATTCTAAACAAGATGATGGTCATACCTTAGTAGTGCCAGGTGGACTGCATAAGGTTGAATTACACATATTCTTTTATGGTCAGTGAGGTGTCAACGAATAGTTCATGGACAGTTTGTCACCCTTAAGCATTTACAGCAGTCTATTTTTGGTACTGAAAAAAATTGATAATGATTTTAAAGGCTCTTTAATCGGTTCATTTGAAGCGACGGACAACCAGACAGGCGCAATTTCTGTGTAAGAGCCACAAAAAGGGTTATTACAGTCTCTGAAGACAGGAGAACAGATAGATCAACTTGAAACTTACAGAGTATTTTGCTTGTAGAAAGTCTATCTCACGTCTCTACTGAATATCGATCTAAAAAGCTTAGATTAGGCACATTTATTCTGCCCCAGATCATCCAGTATAAAACTGGCTTACGTCTGGTTAGTGCCAGACATGGCTGTGGTTTACCATAACACAGAACAGACTTTTGACAAAAGCATTATTCTCAACAAGAACTGTTCGATTTCCCAGGAAAAGGGTGATCCAAAACTGTATTAAAACCATCAATCATTCTTCCTTCCATAATTACATGACAGGTACATTTTAAAATAGATAGGCTGTAATAGCTCATTGCAGTAATGGCACAACAATCTTAGCTAATGATTGTACTGGTGACACAGAAGATTTTTATGTTCGCTCTTTCTCACATGCACGGAAATTCTCACAAGCACTAATTTACAGACACTAAAATTAATTTTGACAGAATGCAGTAATGACCTAATTTTTAAATAACAAACAGTATAGTAGCACTATATCATCTCGTCGTGCAGTGAGATGTCTAGAGATGCATTGCTGCATCAAGCAATCTCAAATTCTGCAGACTTCAAGACTATACCATTCTGCTGCAATGTCAGAGCATAACAAGGACTTTATGTCAGAACTATGATGTGTTAACCTCACAGGTACTGTATTAAATGTTTCAGCTACATGACCTGTTGACAAAACAGGAAATCATAACCGAGCAACAAAGGAGCCTAATAAGGACGGTTCAAGATCTGAAGACATCAGAGAGATCACAGCTGCTAGTGACTCCTAGATGAAACGAAAAGCATGAAACATTAAACTAAATAGAATGTCAACAGAACAAACATACCACAACACTGAAAACGAACTAACAAGCACCAAATGTGAGTAAAAATAATGGGAATTGGATAACACAGCAACTGGGAGCAGTTTTAACAATTGCAACATAATAAAGGGGTTAAATCCCAAGTCCGGTGACCAATACATTCATACTGATGTGTCTAAATGAGTAAATCAAGCCAAAGAAATACAACCAGACAGACACTTAAAGGTTACTACTTCCAAAGATTTTGCTAAATGCGAGCTTATTTAAAACACTGTAAATCTGTAAAATGGGATGATAGGCTTTTGACTATATAGCTCTCTATGTACACATGGGAAAATACATCGATAACCGCATGTTACGATGTCAATCACTGACAAACAGCAATTGCGAGCAAAAGAAAAAAGCAGAAATTCTGGTAAGTCCTGGCTCATGGGACACAATGAAATTTTATACAAATTTAATTTGTGAACAGGATAATAAAGTAAATGGACTGCCACTGCTGAATCCCATGAAATCACATAGTAAATGATTATATTTCAATTCTGCATAAACCAAGACTAAACTGAGTGAAGGAGGCAGCAGAGAGGAGGAAAGGAGTACATTAGTTATATGAGGAGGGCTTGAACTCTAGAGAGAGCTGATATCCTTGACAGAAGTCTCACGGTCTGTATCACAGACATCTCTCCTATCTAATTCTGTTTAGACTGATAGCAAGAGCCTGGAGAGGAAATTACTGACTAAATTACAACAACACAGCAAAACTAAAGAGAATTACACTATCGTGACAAGCAAAAAACATCAACTTAAGAGAAGGAACTTTCTTCAGAGAGTTGAGCGCATGTCTCCTCAAGGCTGATTGGGCTAATGCAGGAATCATGTCGCTTGTCCCTCTCCTGAATTTTTCATCCATTCTCTGGCCAAAATAAGACTCGGCATCAGATGGGACAGAATATGATGTAACAGGAGAAGAAAGCAGGGAGAGAAATGTGGCAGATCTTGAGTTGAGATGGCAAGTACTGCATCGTTCTACTGTCTGCTGCCCCAGCGTGGAGGTTAGACACAGATGAATGGGGCTTAATTTCCGCTTTCCAAACAAATCGTCTAGCTTTTAGCTGTCTCTCATAGAGAAAGGACTAAAGGAGGTGTTCCCAAAACAAAGAGAGGTATGCAAAGAGTAGATATTCAAGTCAAACAAATTATCCCCTATTCTACTCACCACGCTGAAGTCTTCGCTCGAACAGTTCTGCCCGCTGAAGTTGCAACTCTTCAGCATGTCTTCCAGCTGGTGACCAGTCCTCTGGAAAATGTCTAGCATGTTAGGAGGTGGGTACTGGAGCTCACTTGGCCGGTGTCCTTTACGGCTCTTGGGCGGCAGGCCGGTGAGGTTAGCCAAGTGGTAGATGTCCGCATCGGTGAGGGCTGAGAAGCGGAACCGGTTGACGTTGCAGACCGTGATGGCAGGGAAGGTGAGCTCACGGCGGGTCTCTTCCCTCATAGCTGCGAGGTGGGGTCGCTCTAGATAAGTCGCCGTGCTCCATGTTGCCTGGTACAGGAAGAGACCAAGCGAGGCCAACAGCGCCAGTCCCCAGAGGGTCTGTCTGAAGCCCAAGCGCCCGGAGGTCCCCAACACCCGAGCCAGACCGTGCAGCGAAGAGGAGCTTGCAAAGGACGCCAGGTCAGCCATGCCTCCTTTTTTCCGCCGAAGGCCTTCATCTAGCATAACGGTTCCGCCACCTTCTGTCGAGGCCCCCTTGGCTTCGTCACCCTCAGCAAACTTGATTTTACAAACAAATTCGATGGGCATGTGGTTGGCCAGGGCTGTCCTCTGCAAATGAGTCTGATCCCTCCTGCTGATCACTTCCTGAGCCTTTGCTCTTTTTCGTTTCACCAGCTATATTCTACCACGCTGTAGCTGTAAAAAAAAAAATCCCCCTTAAATCTTTTTTTTTTCTCAGAGATTGTTAGTCTCTCCCGAACTCAGCTACGCTCCTATTTATAACAACATTCACCTTTGTCAGCTCCGCATTCCTCACATCATTCTTCCAATACTATTTCTTCACTTACTTTTTCCACTCTGTCCATCAGTCTCTCCTACCTCCGCACTTTCCCTTCAGATTCCCTTCAGATTCCCATCTCTCTCTTCTTCTCTTCCATCCTTTGCTTCCACTCTCTCCTTCTTTTCTCCTTGGTTTGTGCCGTTTGAGGAGCAGAGTGCAGATGGTGAGAGGAGGTGCTTCGTACGCCGTGTCAGTGCCCCAGGATGTGCCACAGCCGCAGACTCCAGAGAGAGAAGAGGCATGAGCTGGAGACTATGAGAGAAAGATGAGAGAGACACACACACACGTGAGTTCCACAGCTCTCCTCAGCTGCTCGCTGACGGCTGACGTAGCTACTGCCCGAACTCCTCTCGCACACTCAGGGAAAGAGAGCGAGAGAGCGATGGAGAGAGTAAAGGAACCGGAGAGAGCGCTGATATGAAAGACAGGGAGTACAAATACTGCCCTCTCTACATGCCCTCTACAAGAAAGAGGAGGGGAAGAGAGAGAAGTGGAAGGAGAGATGTTTAATATTACATGAGCAGAGAAGGCAGGGGTTATTTCCCCTTCAGTGGAGAAGAGCCGTCCCAACCCACACTAGAGCTTTTATTTCTCTCACAGCAGCAGGTTGTTACATCCACTTACAGCGGTCACTTACTGTCTCCACCACGTTGCTCTCTTTCTACTACTCTCTGGGCTCTTTCTTTATATTTCTTGTACTCAGCAGGTATGAATGTGAGTGTACTGTAGGTAAAGTGGGGTGCAAGAATCCGCTAGAAAAAAATGCGTCACATTTAAGTTTGTTGCACAAATAAAACTCACAACATGGTTTGAGAAAATATTAATAAAAGTTGACTTAATCCATTCTTTCCTGAGGCAAAAAACTACAACAACAAAACATCTGACCATTTATACAAAGAAGTCAACAAAAAATGAGTAGTTTTGTTATGGTTAGCAACATTCGTATATACCATTTACACAACATTTTTGTAAAAATTATTTTGATGTTGTTTTACCATTTTTAAATCCCTTTTATCATGAGGTGAAAAAAAAATCCTGTCAATTCTGTTAAACTCCTCTTGTGTAGACATTTATTTCTATTAGTTTATAGAGTGCAAACATCAAAACCCAGAACAAAGATTATCCTATGGGCTTTTATAATAAGGTTTTTTAGTTTATGAGTAAAATAAACTTTACTTATACTTGGACAATTTGTAAAATATAAAAAGCACACACTCACACCCCAAATGGTTATATTTATATGGTTACTTATTACAAACCAACCTAAAGAAAGCATAGCTGCGTCAAAATTTGTGTTTTCAGTATGAGTGTGTTTAATCTAGAGCATTGCATCGTCAAGTTACCACAGACCTTGTTTTACTCATAAATTAAAAAAAACCATTATAAAAACCCATAGGAAAATTATAAGGGAACCCAGGGTGAATAAGACTTCTGGGTTTTAACGTCACGGTTGCAGAACTCTGCTGTACTATAAATATTTTTGCTTCTCATGACGTGATGTTCCTCATTTATAAGTTCCTTTTTGCTAAAAGCAAGCTGGATGAACAAATGTGAATGTATGTATCAAATGAAATCATACACCTATACTGTGTTTTATCTGTTTTTGTATATGTCCATTTATGTCCGTGCATGCACATGAGTCACAAAGTTACATCTATTCCCAAGTTGTCTATTCTGCTCTCCCCATGCGTACTGTATCAAGCGTTGTTTGTGCTGTTGTGTTAGAGAGTAACAATGTGAGACTAATGGTGGTGTTAATGAAGACTGAGAACATTGTAACGAGTGTGAGGCGACTCCTGAAGATCAATCTCCCTCCCTGCCGGAAAAAAAAAGAGACTGACAGACCATTGATTAGACAGATGCGAGAACAAGTGATTAAGGAGTAGCGTGATCACACACAAACACACACACATACCAAAGCTCAGCTGCACACACTAAGGCCCGGTTTCACAAAGCCAGGACTAAGCATTAGTTAAAGTTAACTTTTACAAAAATGCCTCACAGAACAATGACACTGACATGTTTTAAGATATGTCTGAGCAAGATATTTTCATCTGAGACAGCTCAAACATGCAATTTAGTCTGGGACTAGCTTAATCCTTGTCTGTGAAACTGGGGGTTTCACAGACTCTTTGGAAAAGGTATATTAGATATGCCAACACAGTCTCACAAGCAATTTGTACATATTCGTACGAGGTGCCAAATTTGTGCTAATTCGTACGACCTCACTCATGTCTAAAACCACGCGATGGGTAGGTTTAGGGGCGGGGTTATGTTTACTGTAGGTCATTCGTACAAATCCATATGAATTGGCATCTCGTAAAATACGTACAATTTAGAATAAATCATATGAATTTGTATGAGTGAGGTCGTACAAATTTGTACGAATTAGCCACCTCGTAAAATATGTACGAATTGCCGTGAGATCAGGTTGGAGAAGCATACCACAAAAATTAATGCAATAATCATCAACGGTCTTTAAAACTCAAGAATAGTACGAGATAGAAATGCGCGGTAAATAGTTAAGAAGGATGCTTTTTTATGTACGAAGAGAAATATAAAAACTTTTCTGTGCTTAGAAAAGTGCTTTCAAACAACGTTGACTCGTCACCCGTCATCTGAAGGAAAATGCTTTGTGTAATATGTATTATATACAGTTCTATACTACAACAAAACTGCCTACCTGGATTTCTACTGAACAAATGCATCCATCTCAACAGAGAAAGCATTAGATAATTAGAGGCCACCGGGGTCTGCTTTCTGATGACCAGCTATTCAAAAGCAGCTCTGGGTTTTGAACAGAAGTGGTCCTGTGAATCATGAAGTAATTTAGTCAAACAGCATTTCATTCAAAGAAAAACACTGAGGTGAACCTTGGGGGTGATTTTTTGAGGACATTTTGACCGCGTCCCAATTTTGTTTAGTCTGAAAATTAGAATAGCGCTCATTGATTTTTTCTTAAAAAAAAAAAAAGGTTGAGCAGCAGCCTGTCTAACACACTCGAGACGTTCCAAAGCTTCAGCGGTGACAGACCTGAAGACAGAAAGTCCATCTTATATTTATGAAGAGATCTGAGAGCAAAAGAGAAGTGGTCCCATCATTTATCCTTGCTGTGAGGGGAATGTTACGTGTTGCGCTGCGGCATACAAACGCGCAAAGACGTGTAACGAAGACTTGACACACCAGCCGAAACTTTGAGTCTCACCAACCGTCTCATGAATTATTAATCTCCCCCCAGGAAGCAACGCTGACAGTGATCCACACCTCCCCCCTCAACAAACACGTAATCATACACACACTCAGCTTGAGAAAGATTTAAGGTGAAAGTAAGTGCTGCTTCGCTTCTCCTTCGTGCTGCTCTGATAGCGCCCCACTTCTGACTTCTTTCCACGCATCAACCACTCTAAGCCACTTCGACTGACAGAGAAGAAGTTTTAAATGCCTCTCACACATGATTTACTTTGCGATGACTCTCCCTGAACGGCTGTCCTCAAATATATTTGGTAAATACAGAGTGCGAATATCAGATTTGGAGCGTGCTGTGTGTATACTTCATACTTCATGTCCCAACAATGTAAATAAGAGTTTAATTGAGCAGCGTAGACTGTGTCATCGATTATAATGGAACAGTGAAAGTCAGTGAGCTCACCCTTTGTGATTGACAGCCCTGGTGATTATAAACAAAGGTTTTTTTTGTGTGTGTGTTTTAATAAAAACCCAGGAGTAGAAAACAATTTGAGTAACACTTTTCAATAAGGTTCGTTAATTAGTTAACATGAACTAAGAATAAACAATACTTCTACAGCATTTATTACTCTTAGTAAGTGCTCATTTCAATGCATTATTAAAATAGGTTGTGTTTGTTAATATTAGTTAATGCATTGTGAACTAACACGAAAAAACAATAAACAATAAACTAACATTAAGAAAGATTAATAAATTGTGTAATAAATGCATTGCTAATTGTTTGGTAACACTTTAGTGTACGGTTACACCTATTAATTGCTTATTAGCATGCATATTACTAGAATATTGGACATTTATTAGTACTAATTAAGCACATATTAATGCCTTATTCTAAAAGAACTTTTTCTACAAACCTAATCCAACCAAAAAACCTAACTTAACAACTATCTTACTAACTATTAATGAGCAGCAAATTAAGAATTTATTGAAGGAAAATTCGTAGTTAATAGTTTACAAGTGTTACTATTCTCAAGGTGTTACTGTTTGTTCATGTTAGTTAGTACATTAGCTAATGATAACAAATGACACTTTATTGGAAAGTGCTTCCACAATTTGTTTTGGCAGCTTGGTTTTTAATAAATGCTGCTTTTGGACTAATGGGAATATGTTTTATAATATAGTGTCAAATGATCAGGGACATTTTTATTTTTCAATTCTCTAAATGCCAATATTTTTTTCATGCTCTTCTCTATATTTCCTGCTAATTTCTTCTGGAAATAATGTAGATGCTCTTGTCATTTATTATGCTACAGTTGGGCAGTAATTTAACCAGCTCATTAATTCTCATTCATGTCTTTAACAATAACTGACAAGAGTGCAATGAATTGCAGAATATAGTTCATGAGTCTCTTGTTCATTGAACAGCTTGACTTCTCACACTGTCTGTAACTACCATCACCCAGAGTTACCTTTGGATATGCACAGGTATGAGTGAATTTTAAGTTCTAAATAAGCTGTTCCATGTGGATGTGCATAAATCAAGTACTCAAAAATATTTTTATTGCTTGTTCAATTTTTTTTTCATTATATAAATTTCATTACATGTTAAGTAATCCACTTACATTTCTAAAATAATAATAATAATAATAAAAAGTTTATTTAATCCAATTGTTTTAGGACTAAATTAATAATTTCTTCTAAAATCAACTGACACTGGGCAGGGTCTCCATGAAAACTGATGGGCAAAGGAAATGAACGCACTTACAGTGCATGCACATGTACTATAATCTATAGTCACATTACATGTATTTACATTTCGTGTTGCATTGGAAATGATAGGGCTTATGCTTATAATAGTGAAAATAAACAATTTAATAAATGGCTTTAAAATAATCTTATAAATGATTTTACACAAGTTTACAAAATGAACATTTTGTCATTAATCACTTCCCCGCTATGTCATTCCAAACCCCTAAAAGCTTTGTTTGTTCTCGGAACGCAATTTATGATTCATATTTATGATATTAGTTTATGATTTATGTCCACCAGATGATCTACAAAATGGTGCTATGGTAACTTTATGGTGCCAAATCATTAAATAAACGTGTTTTTTTTTTTCTCTGTCTGTAGAAAGTATTCTCGTAGCTACATAATATTACGGTTGACCCATTGCTGGCGGATGGAGCATTCAGACAATGTCTTTCATACTTTTCTGCACATTTGGCAGTCAATGGGACAATCACAAGCCTCCCGGTTTTCATTAAAAATATCATAAATTACATTCCAAGGATACACAAAGCCTGAAATGACATGGGGGTAAGTGATAAATGACAAAATTTTCATTTTGGCGTGGGGTAACTCTTTAAGCATGTCAGGGATACATCCAAAATGAACTATTTATTTAGGTCACTAATTCCATTATGCTTAATTTACAAGAACAATTTTTTTGCAACCTAATGGTCTAGAAATTCATAACACTTTTTCCAGCGCTTTTGTTTAAGGTGCATATTTCAAACCATCTTGTCCACAACCTATCATTACCAATAATCTGAATGACATGTGATCTCAGTCAATGCTCTTGTTTTGGTTCCTTGCTTCTTCCGTCATGAAGAACAGCGAGATGACTCAGAGGGAAGTAGCAACAAGAAAAAAATGAGTTGCAGAGGAACTAAAGGAGTGAATTATGAAAGGAATGAATGAGTGTGGGGAAAAGCAGAATGATGTGTCCTGCTGTGTACAGAGGGTTTGAGTGAATTGTGACCCTATATATTAAACGCAATTTACAAAACACATAAAAAGCTTTAGTGCAGTTACGCAGATGTCTTTGCTGTAAGACAGAACCCGATTTCCTTTTTGCATCATCTGGGTATTTTGGGAGAGTTGTAATCACTTTGATCAACCTAGACAGCTCACATAGAAAAATGCATCAGGCTTTGGCCTATTCTTTGATCAGGGAATGTGCAATTCCAGGGTAAGAAGATTCTCGTTTCTCTCGGGAGAGAAAATCAGTTACTATCAATCACACCTGAGACGTACAACAAAGCAGCTATGAGGAAAGCTACTTCTGAAACTCTGGATTTATATGTACCTGTTATCTGTAGCTGCTCCCTGCTCATTTCCAGGTGTCTAGGTGTGAGATCGAAGACTGTGAGCTGAAGGATGCCTAGTGCACGCAGGTTTCCCTGAATACTAGATCATGGTACTGCGATAAAGGGTATACAGCATGAGCACTTAACAAACATGTTTATCACCGATAGGAGGTAATTAATCTTGAGTTAAGTGAAAGCCTCTGTTTGTTTGTTAACCAGACTAGCATTGCATCTTAAAATGGGTTTGATTTTGAAGCCCTTTTATAGTCTGACTGCAAGTTTGGAACGCTTCCAGAGTAAATAAATGATAAAGATGCAACTCTACTCAGGCAAAGTAGATATATATTACACACACTTAAGAAACATTCTATACGGCCTCCTCAGTCAGAGTGATGGAAAACAACCTGTCTGTCTAATTTAGGAATCAATCTCCTTCTTTCCTCACACAGGAGAAAAAGGGTTCATTAGATCACCCCATGCCACTCCAAAACTAAGGTGTTTCATATTTATGCAAATGATTTCTGTTTATCGGACTGCCTCAGGCACCATGTCTAAATGAGAAGATGAATGCCATTATTGATGCTCGCAATGCAGGAAAAAATAAAGAGGTGCTGAAAACACATGAATATATTAACTAGGAAAATCTTTGTGGACAATTTAGCTCTAAACACACTTCTAGCCTTTCTCTGTGTGAGTGAGAATGCACTCAGGAATTTGATGAGATCTTTTCTTTTCTAAAATCTTATTGTTTTACAGGATAAAATCACAACAAAACGTTTTTGATTAGTGGTTGTTATTAGCGCTCATCTTGCTTGTGATCTTATGCTCATCTTTTCTCACTCTGTAATTGAGATGATTAGAATTGTTAAAAGCAGAATTTATTCTCCTGTCTGCTTTTATTTTATAATAGCAATACTCTGGTAGAGAGAACCCAGGAGGACAGTTGACTGAACATGCCATAAGTATATATTGTACAATGTTTGCTCACACTCATCAAAATAGGTCTATTTTTTGCAACCACATCTGTAGCCTACATCTTTCTGCACCTTGGGGGACCATCTCATCATCCTTTAGGTTACAGAAGAAGACGAGTAAGATGATTTGGCCACACAAAACCATTTTGATTTATACAAGCCTGTGCAGGGCTGGCCTGAAGATTTTCCCTGGGGTGCACTGTCAGTTAAAATATATTCCCCTTTCCATCTACCTTCTCTTCCAGTCTGCTCATAGTCAGTCCAAACTTAATTTGTGTGGACACAACAGGCAGAGAGAGGATACTTGACTTTGGACAAGGTTGATGATGAAACTGTATTTTGCAGTGGCCTGTTGAAATGTTTTCTGGCCTTGGGCATGCTGTACTCTAATGCAAATCATTTGACTTATTTATTCTAATATTGAATCTATGTTTTCTATAACTAACAATGCTGATAAAAGTTGTAATTTTAAGTGTATCATGTTGATGCAAAACAAGTGAATAAAATTTAATTAACCTAAGTAATGACCTTTGAGACAGATTACAACAAGCACACACAGTCCACTGCATAATTTATGCTCTGTGCATTCCTAGAAAATGTTTGCTCCTTTTTTTTATTCTACCTTAAAACAACAAGACGAGATCTGATATTAATCTGCACTTTTAAGGAATAATTTTTAATAAAGTCTCGCAATTATTATTATTTAAAAGGTAGCCTTAGAAGAATAAGTTGTTTGAGTTTCAGGAAAACTATATCTAAAATTCACTGTGGAAACACTAACCACTTTTATTCCTTTTGACACAAATTACAATGCAGATTGTAGATTAATAAACACTATTTCCTATGAATATGACCTCAAAACCATTTTGCCATTTAGTGCATTATTTGCTAAATAAAATATTTTGATATTTGCATAAGCTTTTCTGCTGAAGTTAACTTGCTCAGTAGCCCACCTGGTATAGTGTTACACATGCCATACTGATCAGGGGGAGTTACGCGAAACATATGTTACAGTAAAAGACTTCAAAAACTTTAAGAAAAAGCTAAAATGGCATGTTTTTTTAGCAAATGCATTTCACCTCACTTTTGTTATTGTTAACACTATTGGTTAGATTTTACGTAGATGGTAGGCTACATTGTTTTATTGTTGCAATACATGCAGCAAAACACGCCAGACAATTTATTTACAAACTGCCATGATACACACATCAACCAATGTAGAAAGTCACTGCTTTCATTCTCTTTGGGATAAAATTTAACATAAAATTAGGACAACTTACTAGACATTTTAAATCGAAAATGCAAGAACTATATGTAATATTTTGCACAAATGATGCCACAATCAGGCCTTTACTTCAGAACCATTCACATTGCACACATTTCTGCAGTTGCATCTTTGCATGTTTTTAACTATACCATTAGAAAACAAACTTTTAAAAAACACCTTCACAGTCATTATATTAATTTGTCCACTAACAATGTCAAACAGAATAGCTATTTAAAAGGAGAATTCTGTCATGCAACATTTCAACAAGTTTCCACATTTCAGTTATTTATTGTGTTTCACAGCACATAGCATCTTAAGCATGCTCTTTGCTGATGTTCACGGGCACTCTAGCTGACAATTGTGACAGCTGACACTTTTTTGTCCTTGTTAACCAAGTACACTTTATAATATATCTTGATGAAACTACTAGAGGCATATTTGAGACCTGAAAGACATTGGTAATTTAAAAAAAAATGTTTAAACATTAAATATTTAATATCGGTAATGCTTATTTTATATACATATAATACATAGTTTTGCGATAACATTTTGATGGAATTTCATATTTTACAAATTAAACATCAAGAGTAAGCTATAAAATATTTGTTAAACATTAGTTAAAACGTGATGTGAAATATGTTAGTTTTAATAAAAACTAATAAATTTGAATCATTTATACATATATAATAATGTTGATATTTTCGCTTGTTTTTATTTTAAAAGAACATTATGATCTAAACAGTGTCTTGTTGCATGTAAAATATAACACATATAACGATATATATTTGTATATAACTAAATATAAATGATCATCAATTGCAGTAAATAAGTGTAATTTATTATGATTTTTCAACAGTATTTATTTATCAATCGTTAATTTTTAAAAGACACACTCTCTTTTCTGACGGTGGCATAATAAGATAGCCATTAATTTATTCAAAATTAAGTAGCATCATATTTTTAATATAAACATATTTTTACCATGAGTTACATGAGTGGGAAAAAAATTAAGGATAAGCTGAAAGAATAAACAGGCTAAAATGTACAGTATTTCAACACAATATTGAATCATTAAGGAAAAACAAAACATTATGTGACTGCACACTACTTTATGGATAGATTATGATTCACTATTCTGCCTTAAGAAAAAATAGTACAACCAAATATAGTTAGCTACACACTACCGCAGCTGGTAAGCCTCTAATTTGGACCAAAGAGTAGTATAGCACTAACTAAATAGCAAATAATGACAACAAGCTGGTATAATATGTGTAGAACTGACATTAATACTAAGTAGCTTCCTGGTAAATCTATATCTCAAAGAAGGCTTTTTCTTAGCACTACCAGGACTCATGCAATAGAGGGCAATGGAGAACATGACGACACACACCTGCACACTAACAAGCACCAAGGTGCAACTTCTTACATCTTTCTCACTAGCAGTCCTTCCGCACTTCTGCAGGCACCTTGTGCTGTAAATTGTAAGCTATTAAGTGAGTCATCTGCCTGCTCTGATTTCACTGACAGGAAGTCAGTCTGTGGGCACGATGAGGGTTAGCATATGCACAGAAAGACTGCTTCCAGATCTGTGACCTCTAAGGGAGAGATTCTGGCGTCAAGCCCCCAGATACTCCCAGCGTTCTCTCTGGTAATGGCTTTCACATTGGGTTCAGAGACACAAAGCGGACATTACATAACGCAAGCACAAGCACTTCATCTCCGTCAAACACCTATAAGCCAAACCAATCACAGCCGTTGTGAAACGCGCAGACAATAAACAGTTAAAGTGCTGGTCCACTAGTTCTACAATGGTTACAGAAGCAAGAAAATCAAACACATGTTAAATCAAGCACACAGAGTGCTGTGTTTGGAAACGCTCAAAACAACAATATATCTGTCACTGTTAAACGTCTTCTCAAACATGTCTCTGTTGTACCCTAAAATCATTTTTCAGAAAACCGCAGCTCTAGGCTTGACCTATTATTAAGATCAAAAAGAAGGAGTGGGGGACAGATTGAAAGAAGGAAGAGAGCACAGCGTGCAGAAAAGCGTGGAAGATGTCATTAAGCTGTTGCGTTATATTGAACAGAACAAGCTAAACTCGCTCATGGTCTGTTCTTAAAGAAAAACTGTCAGGCTGTCAGTTTAAAAGGTGAAACTTTCAGATATGTTCCAGTTAGCAAACTACTAAAGCCTTGTTAAACACAGCTTTCACTTGTGTCTCAATTATTATTGATGTTTTAATGGATAGTGCAAGTTTTAGTCCAGGTTCCACATCATAAAGTGGTCTTAAGTAAGGTGTTTTGGGAGAAGTAGTACTTGAAGTGTTTTTGCTTAAGCCAGTAATGGAATAAAATGTCTGAGAAAATACAGCAAGGAGAGAGAGATTCACATACTCTTGATCTAACGTGTTTGACCTCTTCTCTCTATCTGCGTTTCCATACTCAGTTGCTGGGCTTCAGTGCTGGGTCATTGACTAAAACAGACACCCAGTTTTCACAGCATGCTGCTCTGACTGTTAAACAGTCACTGTGGGGAGAAAGCCATCGATTTTCTGTCACAGAAACACACAAACAGCATCATCTCAACGCCCTGATGACTGATGGACTTCTCTTGGGTGCCCCAAGGCTGGTGTGCAGAATCATATACACCTGGACGTACACATACACAAGGGTACACAGAAATGGATGTGTAATAGTTCTCGATCATTTGGTTCCCCCCACTATTATGATATCTGATTTACCATTTTCTCCTGTTACTGCAAACTGTGTCTAGAGGAGGAATCTTGTGTCTACTGAAAAGCTCTGAAACGCCAAACATATGATAATTTGACATTTCATGCCTGCGATGCAAACTGATCTATATTGACATTTGCCATGAAATGTTACGCAAATATGGGCACAGCTGGACCATCCATATCAATGCAACTGTAGATTCAATTAATTTTCTCATGAATAAAACTGATCTTAACCCAAGATGACAAAACATAGCTTCAAGCTTCAAGCAAATTAGAGGTTGCTAAAACACTTAATAACTTGCAATTACCTTCCTAAATTATGCCTATGGGCAAAGGCAACACGCTAAGACATAAAAGAGGAATATATATGTGTGTGTGTGTGTGTGTGTGTGCAAATATGAATATAAATTCATTTTTACAAGTCCAGACAGAAAGTTTTAGGTTTTTAATGTTAAAACAAAGAAATGTTACCTGAACAAAAAATATTTAAGAACTGGGCTGATTTCAGTTTGCTAATGAATAAAGCTAATTTGTGCAAAAGGCCAGATTTCTTAGCATCAGGAATATTTGTGATATTTGAGGAGACTTCTCAAGTGTTAGATATATTAAGTTTGTTCACATCAGTGCTTTTGCTCACCCGAAATTCCCTTATCATCATTTTGCTTTCCTTGCTTGGCTGCTGTTCCTCCACGCCTTCAAAAACATTCAAAAAGCCAGTAAAGATACTGGTGGGAAATGCTCCTAATCCAATCACAAGTTGTAAACTAGACCCAAGGCAAATACTTAGTGAGCTCACTATCAGGTGTTTTCTTTAACAACATCTGCTACAAGGTCTTTGGGGATTTGAATCCTGCTCTGAAACGGCATACTATAGAGGCTAAGGGTTTCCTAGTTCAGTCAGAGTGCTGGCTAGACAGCCATTTCTTATGTTCTAATGTACTGTCAAAATTATTCCATTGCACTAAAAATTTTTACCCAGGAATTCCCAGAATGGAGTATAACCAGTGAGCATTGGCCATTTAGTTTGATCTTAGAAACTTCATCCTTGTCTCTCGAGTAGCCAAAAAACAAGTGCAAGTGTAAAATATTATGAAATAAAACATGTATGAAAATACATTAAAGTGCATGCATAAAGTAAATATTATGGCTTTTTTATGAAAAGTTAATATTTTGGTTTTGGGAGTCCCAAACAACAGATTGAAATTGCAAGATCAAAAAACACACTTTCATTTTCTTATAATACAATTGTATTTTTACCTTGTTCAAGAGTTTGCGCTATCTCATTAATGCGAGAGAAGTTAGTGAATAGATTAAAGCAAAGAAATTAAAGCAAATTTGAGAACGGCAGGCCCCGAACCCTAGTGGCCTGAGCCTCTGTGGCTCTGTCCGACTGACACCAGCGGGAACCCTCTCCCGAGTATTAGGGTTTCCACCCAGACTTGTTTTACCCTCACACCTCTGCCTGATTACCGCTACAGGTGCAGATCATTATCTCACCCTTTATAAACTGGGGCTTCGAACTAGTGAGACGCAAAGTCTTGTTTGCCCTGCAGCGTTATTCTTATGTTATATTATTGTCTACTTGTATATTACCTTTGATCTGCTTACTCCTCTATGATGCCTGCTGTCTGCCCTGAACTTTCTGCCTATTTACCTTGATATAGCCTCTCCTCTGATTTACCTGTTTGTTGTGTCTTAACCCCGCCTGTTGACTATTTTAAATAAATGCCTGCAAATGGATCCTACTGCCTATGACACCTTGGGGCTTTATTATTTAAAGTGCCCCTTTTATGCCATTTTAAAGGTTGCTAATATTGTTTTATGAGTCTCTTCAAAGACGTTTACATCTATGCAAGGTCAAAAAACACTTTAATTTTCTCCAAAAATAGATTTAATTTTACCCCATTTCCAAATTATTTGTAAACGACTCGTGTGAAGCAGTTGGAAAACTCAGTCTATCTAATCCCGCCTCTCCATGAGCCCTCACTGCTGTGATTGGTCAGATGGCACAGTCCTTTATGATTGGTCTACCGCCGTCTTTCTGACATTTCTAGGGATGTTTTCAGAGAGCATACATAAACTATAGTTAGCACAGACTACCATGGAAAGTGCTCACAATTTGCTTTTGTAAGCGAATCTGGCACACCTCTACATTGTGAACTTCAACACTGTATAATGCATAACACTGCATTAAACATCGTTTACCATTACTTAAACTAGTTAGCCGGTTACCAAGACATGTGCAGGGTTGTTGCACAACATAACATACACAAATATGTATTTTGAACGATCGCTAGAAAATACAATCATCAATGATTAATTATACTTACAGGTAAAAGGCGCAAACCGGTCCAAATAAACTAGCACTGATCCATCTTTTAAGACCAAGCATTTGGTGAATATCGCGTTGTACTCCAAGATTGAAAAATAAGTCATCAGTAAAATGATGTTACTTACTTAAAATATGTTACTCAGTGACGTGGATCCATAACAGAGAATGATTCGAATGGCTGACGACTAGTTTAGGCGAATGTGAGCCGACTCTTTTTTATGATAGACAGAGGCGGACAGAGTACACAGGTTCATTACTTGAGTAAAAGTACAGATACTCCTTTGAAAG
>JAUYWG010000039.1:4936363-4947093 GCA_034779775.1 Enteromius afrohamiltoni | reverse complement strand
ACGTGAATAATCCCGCCCACTATAAAGCGGTACTAAACTGCAGTGGATACGCAAACCGAGCCGAACTGATCTGTGCCATGCCGTAACGAGCCGAGTCGTACCACGCAGTGGAAAAGCGCCATACAACTCAGGTTCCCGCTGATTGCAGTCGGACAGCACCACAGAGAACCACCTGGTAACACTAACACCGTCTGTCTTCAATGGCCACTTCTGAAAGACACAGAGCTCATTTTGGAAAGCTGCATTGTTTTGTGAACTGACGTTAAAATTAACAAAGCTAATGTAAGGTTTTATTGTCATATCCATATGTTTTAATTTAAGCTAAAAGCAGGCACTTCCTGCACAATCATGCCATCAGACTTGTGTCTGTTAAAAGCATTTGGTTTGTTTAAAAGCTCAAATGGTACAGAGACAGGTAAGGCATGAAAAAACAGATTGTATGAATCTCAATCTAAGAGGATTAATTGAACATCCCAACCTGTTCTTTCAAATCTTATGAGAAGACATTTGTTTTTATTCCACCAGCTTTCCACATTATGTATGCTCATTTATGAAAAATGTAATGAGGGATGTAAATTTGTTTATTTTACATAATATCCTGCTTTCACCTATCCCATCTTCATCTCTCTCACCAACAGAGGAACATATGACGAAGACTGTGAACCAAACACTGGCTGCACTCTAAATTTAATTAAGTTCTCGTTTAAAAGGGTTTCTGATGGGCAAGATCACATTATTATCAGAGAGACAATCTTTAAATAAGAGTAGATGTTCCAGAATTTCAAAAATTATTCCTCTGCTTCTCAATAATGCTTTAAGTGTATATTAAGAGGATTTTAGTTCGGTAGAAAAGAACTTTAGGGTAAGAGATTATAACGAAGATGCCAAGTCTGTGGAATGTCATGTTAAAATGCATTCAGAGTGCAGATTCTCTGGCTTTTTTCACTTGTTGTTGAGTCTGACTGCAACAGTCAGATAAGTCTATAATGCAAGATAAGTCCAGAGGCTAATTGGTTGATATGTGTGCATAAATACGAAGCATCTCACTAATCTTTCACATTATACCAATTTACATCCATTGCTCATTCACATGGAAAAATCGTAATGCCAACATTGGGTATATTTAGCACTAATGAGTGTATTATTGATAGGTAAGGTTTTTAAATTGGCAAATTATTTAATATTTCAGAAACCATAGGCAAAGGTTTAAAAAAAAAGTAGACTAATTTGCAGATCTCTGTTATGCAAGCTATTAGATGAGCCAGTTTAACCTACGGCTGTCCTGTCTGCTGTAGAAAAGACGACAATGCTGTGTAAGTTAGGCCCTTACGCATCACTGCTCACTCACTCTCTCATCTCTCTCTTTAAGTGCTGTCACCACTTTAAAAACACATTATTTTCTCGTCAGCAGACAGACGGACACAATTTATATTTCGCCTTCTACCTTCAACTGAGCCATTAGGAAAGGCAGTGAGTGGGTGAAGCAGGAACTACAGTTAATGCTCCATTTTAAATCTTTCAAAGCTTGTGTTATGAAACAGTCAAGACAAGCCTTTTGTTCTTACCTCCTGCTAGTTTCCTAAGGGTTGCTGCCGAAGTGCTGTATTAGACGCTTTAATTCCTCTAATGAAGAGTTAAAAACAAAAGTAATGGATGAAGATTCGTCTCTAGGGTGCAAGCGTACAACGTTCAATTATCCTGTTACATTCATTGACCCACAAAAGTAAAGATGCATGCAAATGTGTTTGCATGCACATTTAAATGCATGCATGTGTGTTTAAAAGGAACAGTGCCATGCTTTGGGATATCATGCAAACAAGTGCCAAAAATGTTATACCATGGCTCATTAGATTCAACTACAGTGGTATTTTAACCAATTAAAGCCCACTGAATTATTACAATAGCAAAAAAAATGTATGTAAGTTCACTTCAAGATCAGTGTGTAAGACTAACAAGGCAAATGATTCCTGTGACCTAAATCAAAATGCTACTCCAGACAGGGACAGGGGTATGATGTTTCTGCTAATCATACAATGAACCACTGAATATAGGATTAGAGCTGATGGATAAACAAACTGCCAGTGGGACAATATAAAAGTCTCACTAATGTGTTCACTCTGGCAGAAATGTCCTCAGATAACACAGAGCCTTATTAACATAGAACCCCAATTAATGAGGGAATATGTCCAAAACAGTTGCATATCACATATTTGAAAAACTGATGTGTTTTTTTTCTTTAAATACAAATCATATCAAAGATAATGTATACGGGTTGATGTGACAGGAGTTTTGTTTATTTATTGTGTAACGCTTAAATTAAAAATCTTCAAATCTGTATTCATGAAAACCACTGACAGTGAATAACATTGATTATAGCATTACAAGGCACCCCCGTCAAGGGGTGTCATATTTTACCCAGCATGTGAACAGTATGTTCTTGAATTTAATGTTTTGGAGGCCGGAAAAATGGCCAAGCAAAAAGATATTGGACAAATAATGATAGCCTGATGGCTGGGTCAGAGCATCTCCCAAATGTCAAGTCTTGTGTCAAGTGTTTACGCAGTATTCCGTTAATACCTGCCAAAAGTGCTGTAAAAAATGAACATCTGGTGAACTGGCATCAGGTAATGGGTGCCAAAGGCTCACTAATGCACAAGGGAAGTGTAGGCTAGTCCATCTGGTCCATTCACACAGAAGAGCTGCTTTAGCTTGAATTGCTGAAAAAAGTAATACTGGTCATAATAGAAAGCTGCCAGCATGCATCACAGCTTGCTGAGTACAGCTGCAGACCAGCCAGAGTTCCCATGATAACCCCTGTCTACTACTGAAAGCACATACAATAACCTTCTGAGCATCAAAACTGGACCATAAGAAATGAGTGAAGGTTTCCTAGTCTGATTAATCAGATTTTATTTTTGATCAGGATGGCTGGGTGATGTGTATTATTTACCTAGAGAAGAGATGGCACTTAGAAGGGAGTAAGGTAAACCTTGAGTCCTGGGATTCATTTGGATGTTACTTTTACACATACCACCTGACCTACCTAAAGATTGTTGTGGAAGTTGTTACACCTCTTAATGGCAGGATTTACTCAAGACAGTAACAGTACATCCTCTAAACCTCAGGATTTAAAATTTATACTGGTACTGTCTTGGGGCCAGATACCACAGATCATGTTCACAGGTCTCACTTAGTTTATTTTGCATCAGAGCTGTTTTGGCACTAAGAGGACCTAATATATTAGTAAGGTGGTTTTGTTGTGACTGATCAGTGCAAATGTTTACAATAAAGCTCAAATTAGCTTTAGTACTCCAGCGATACACCACACTCATGTTCTCATATGTCATTTTAAAAGACAATAATAAGAAGTTGGTTCACTATTTACTATAGCTTACATTTGGATGGCTTTCAAATATTCTGAAACCTGGTTGCAGGGCTTTTTCTCTAATCCTTACAGACACAAAAGCTTCAGTGAGGTCAGACACTCGTGTTCAGTGAAAGACCTGGCACAGATCTAGTGTTCTAATTCATCCCAAATGTGTTCAGTAGGGTACTCAAGTTCTTCCAAATTCCAGATTTTTAAGAAATTTATTAAAACATCATCTTTTATAAACAGAAACAAACAAAGGGTAATCATACAGGTTTAGAATGACATGAGTATTCCTTTAACTGTGCATACTCTGGGACACCTGACCATTACACAAACATGGACTTTTCAGTTATAACACTTCCACTCCTCTGGGAAGGTTTTCAACTTTTTTTTTTTGAGTGTTTCTATGGGGATGAATGCCAGTTCATCCAAAGGAGCATTTGTAAGGACAGACACCGATGTTGGATGAGAAGGCCTGTTCCAGTTTATCCCAAAGGTGTTTGATGAAGTTGAGGCCAGGGCTCGGTCTGGGACACTCAAGCTCTTCCAAATTCATCCAGCCATGTCTTTATGGACCTTGCTTTGGGCATTGGGGCATAGTTATTCTGGAATATCAAAGGGCCTTTCTCAAACTGTTCCTGGACATGCAGCATCATCCAAGATATCTTGTTATGCTTTACAGTATGTACAGTTCAGTCAGGCAGGTAATGTTCTAATGACATCTGCCAAACTCAGACTCACCCATCAGTCTGCCAAACAGAAAAACATTCATGATTGCTACGAAGAAGAGGTTCGCACTGTTCCAGAGTCCAGTGCTATACGCCAATTCATCCGATGCATGGCATTATAGATGTGAGGCTTGGTTGCAGCCATGCAAACCCATTGCATAAACTCTTCAGCTATGGATCAGCAGAGCATTATCAACTTTTACGCACCATGCTCTGTTGTCTTCTTCTTCAAGGCTGAGTTGTTCCTGTTTCTAAACACTTCCACTTTCCAACAGTTAACTGTGGAAAGTCTAACAGGGATTAAGTAAGAATTAACATAGTGCAAAAATGGCATCCTGACCATGACTGAATTTACTGAGCTCTTCACAACAACCCATTTTTTCAATATTTTGTAAATGTGTACGGCATGATTAAAACATCTGAATTGACAATGCTTTTGTCCATGTAGTTTATATATTACTACCATTCAAATTTTGGGGGTTGGTAAGAGTTTGAATATAGATCATATTTTTAAATATAATGTTAATGCTCACATGGCTGTATTTCTATTATACAAAAAATATTCTTACAATTTAAAATAACTAATTTCTGTTTTTGTAATATATGTTATGATGTACTGTTCAATTAAGTATATATAAATGTAAGTGTAAGTACTGTATTTTTTGGCATTGGCCACCCAACAACCACCCGCTTTCATTTTTAATCTTATTCATTTCACTTATTTCTTCTCATAGCGGATTTACTTTCTATTATTAGAACACAAGTAGATGAATAGAACATGCCATTAAAAGTACAAAGCTGGGAGACTCTAATTAAAGTTCAGACTGAGTCATGGAAACTAAAATCCTTACAACTCAGAACTTTGACAGGGACCACTGACGAAGTTGAAGGGGGGAGTTAAGCACTGAAGACTAAAGTTATTTACTCTGAGAAGAAGATAATCGTGCCTGACACCTTCAGATCTCTAATCAAAGAGAAGGAGATTGTAAATATTCTGATAGGGAGAGATTCTCCTCCCAACTTCACACACTTGGAAGCTGTCAGATTAAGTGAGTAGCCTATGTGGAGAAATGTGCTTAAAGAAGGCCAGAAAAAGCTATCTCATCAAAAGAGGACAGTGAACCCAAATGAGGACCACTGTACTAAGCTAAATGCTAATAAATTTACAGGCTCCGAACGTAGCTCGTGTGGACTTATATGAAAAAAAGATGAGGTGTGCTGATGCACCAGTACTTAACTGGGTTGCAGATCATTTTAGCTCCAAAGGGAAACTAAAGGAAAGAATGCTAATGTTACATACTGTACAGTATCCAAGATCACAGATATTTATTTTCAAGGTTTAAGATTAATGTGTGTTTCAAACGCATGTTTTATTCTCAGAAATGTTCCAAATATGTCCTGTTTAATGCATTTGGTCAAACTTTAGAATACGGAACTCATATTCACTATTAACTATGACATTTTCCTCAATAAACTCCTAATTTGCTGCTTATTAATAATTAGTAAAGTAGATGTTTAGGTATGGGTTAAATATGGTCGTATGGAATTAGCCATTAATATGTGCTTTATAAGTACTAATAAACTGTAAGAATGCCAATAGTGTGCAATAAGCAACTAGTTAATAGCGAGAATAGGTCATTAAAATAAAATGTTACCATGCATTTTTGTTCAGCCTCTTTAAAGTTCCAAGAGTATTTTTTTTTTTTCACCTGCATTTTGTTACTTACCACTACTCAAGTTAAAGCATTATCTTTTAACATACATTTTCTCAACTATAACCATATACAGGGATAATACTAACAGATAAGGCATGGACAAAACGCTCTGCACATGCATGGTAGTTCCCTTTGGATGTAACACACTCGAAGGTTTAAGTGGTTATGCATTTAAAGCCATTCTCTACTTTTCACATGTTTTTCTCTCAACAAACATAGCCAAATAGCCACTAGGCTATTATGTTTTTATAATCTGACATGAAAAGGCTTTGAAAAAGACACAGAACTCTATTTCCAAACTGGAATTATGTGCTGCGTCTGAGGAGAGTGAGAGTAAAGATAAAGCTGCAAGAATCCACTCACAAAGGAGCCATTAAACCTCATCTGACCCGCTCCACTCTGTGAATAATCAGCATGTTTACGGAGGAAGGAGGAGGCTGTCACCTTTCTGAATTACATATTATCTGTATAGCAAAGAAGCATTATTTCAAATTTATAAGGTACTCTGTGTTTTATTCTAAAGGAAGGAAAAAAAGCAGAATCCAATCTTCTGTCAGAGCAAATGCAAGCCTGCGTAAAATGCAGTGGTCTTCTGTTGTATTAATTTATGTATCCTGACTGTGGGGGCAAGTTAAACATATTTCAGTGTAGAATTACTCAAAAAAGCCCAGTGGTCAATAAAATTAACTACAACAACAAAGATCTACCTAACATATTCATGTCACCATTTCCATTCATCTCATTGGCAGCTGCTTGGATGGTGCAGATTCTGTACACAATTTTGGAGCCAGTCAAATAAGTAGGGTTGCACTAGGATATAAAATTGAAACTAAGGGCTTAAAACTAGTTATTTTGTAGCTCTATATCTAATTTGACTGAACTAATTTGTTCACAATGCAAAATTTATCAAGTAAGCTGAGAGTTCATCAAGTAAGTGTGGTTGCACAGTATGATGTTTGCCTTTTATGATCCAATAACCACCAAAATTTCAACTGAAATACAGGAGGCTACATAATTATAACGATATATTAAAAAGTATTTTGTATATAATAAATATTCCAGAAAAACTGGAAAACTTTGTTATGCATTTTGGCCATTTATTTACATGACAACAGCATTCTGGGGGCCTAAAATGTGTGTCAAAATGCATGTTTTTGGAAATTTTACTGTTGTTATTTCTGTGTAGACTACAAAAAAGTGAAGGTGTGAAAGTATAAGGTGTGTGCACAGCCAGGTGTTTTTCTTTACAAAGTAACATTGCCAACTACTGGTCTGATATGCATATTACAGGGTTTTAGTACTTTTTGAGGATCTCTGAGAACTGGGATTGTTTTGACAAAAGTTCTCAAAAACACAAAATTATTTATCTTTTTATTTTTAGTATGTCTTTGTTTAGTAATTGCACGCTCAATGCAATACTTTTCACAATATGCAATTTCCTGGACAAAAGGGTTATTAGCTTTTACTGAGAAATTCTATTTAGCCATTTCTCACAACATTGCGTTGCTAAATGAGTCAGATAACAGCAGAGTGCATTAGTGCAGATTTCTGTATTTTTTTTTTTACTGTATTTACTTTTCCTCTAAGGAATTTTTTAGAGACTTTGCTAAATAGTAAAAGATCAAACCTACAAACATCGAGGTGAATCACAATATTAAAAAAAAAACTTTTATATGAAGCAAACAGCAATTTTTCTGTTGTAAACTCCAAATATAATCTTATATTCTAAATTAAAATTTTCTTGAAAAAAAAAAGTATGTCAGTTTAAGTGATGATATATAGATGCGATAAGGTGCTTCCTCACAAAAGAAGTTTATTAAACATATTGAAGCCTCTTTTTCATTGACATTTGTTGAAAAAGCGTCTTGTCTCCTTGCCAGTGTACTGCTGCATTACGCTTTTTTGATAACCTTGAAGGCTACCCCTTGGGGAAGGGCTGTACTGCAGAGGTCCTTTGGTGACATTAGTTTGCCCCACTTCTGTGATTGGTGGATATTTTTCTGCAGGATCATGGGTAGCATAGTTCTTTACTAGGAATTGCACTGTTGAACTTTATTTATTTATAGTAATTGTATTCTTTTATTGTATTTTTTGCAGTGATGCAAAAGTGTATATTTTGATTAACAATTTTCGATAAATTCTTAGTGTTAGAATTTATTTATAGCTGCAAGACATACCTCTTTGGCCTGAAAATAACCATTAATTCAATTTTGATAATTTTGATTTATCTTTCATAAACACCTACCCTCATTTAACCATATAGAAAATGAATGTAAACATGAAAACAAGGGGCCTGTTACTTGCAGCCGGATTAGCTGGCTAGCCAGGTAAGTTTAGGATTAGTTTGCACAAATCCTGGGTTTTAGGTACCATGAAAGAAACTCGGCTTCAGTTGGTGTTAATTGCCATGGTAACTTGCGCTGCACAGCTAACCTGCTCCGGGTCAAGTTATGTTCTGGGTTAGAGATATCAAAACGAAATTTGACCAATCAGCTTGAAGCAAGGTGACACATGTCTGATGCAATAAAGCCACTCCTCCAGCTTCTCTTACTCCAAATTAAAGGACGCTGCAGTAAAACACTGTTTAAAGATAAAATCATCCGAAAATATTTATTTCCCAATAAATGGATTTCTGCACATTTTAGAACACCTATATCCATTTTATTAACTTCTTTTTTTTATTAATCAACAATTTATGTTTAAAAACTTCCATCACTTTCCTATGATATTCTGCAGATGCATCTTAAACCAATATTAGATGACATTGTTATATTTTATAACACAGATACTGTATAGGTATGTATTAAGGTAATAGTAATACTTTAAGAATAAGATATTTATTTAAAATATATCTTATCAGTTACTGATATGTATATGCCATTCTGCCAGACAATGTATGATAAGACATTTTCTTTATGTCTGGAAAAACGTGGGGAAGTCAGAAAACCTTTTCTGCAATTAAACTTCCATTTTTAACATACAGTAGGAACACTTGCAACCAATATCACCTTTGCAGCATTACTACTTTGGTCATCAAGAATAAAGAAAAAAATGGTCATAATAAACTCCACATGTTATGTTGTTTCTATTTTTCTGTTGTTAGATGATTTTAAATACATGGTTGCAACAGAAAACAGAAATAATTCAGGGATAAAGAAAACCCTGTTTTTGTTCATTTTCTGTTTTTTGTTAAAAAACGAAAACTTACCACCATCTTTTCCATTCCTGACAAAAAATATCTGTCAGTTTCTAAACAAAAAAAATGTCTCACTCTTAATTTTAGTGAAAAGGCAATTCAGGTATGTGTTATTTGGAATAAAACTAAAATAAAAGTCAAATCTAGTGTATAAAACTATATGTGCATAAGGTTGGTGTATCCACTTGGAATGAGATATTAAATACAAAATGTAATATCCTATTAAACCATATTATTCATGCTATATAAATTGACCGCATAAGTGGGTTCGTTTTCTCTGAACTTACCTACCAAATACATAAACATTAAATAATGATGAACATTAAACAATACTTTGTGCAATCTTTAGATCAGGGGTAGGCAACGTCGGTCCTGGAGTGTCAATGTCCTGCAGAGTTTAGCTCCAACCCTAATCAAACACACCTGAACAAGCTAATCAAGATCTTCAAGGCTACAGGCAGGTGAGGTTTTTTTCCGGGTTGGAGCTAAACTCTGCAGGACATTGGCACTTCAGGACCGACGTTGCCTACCCCTGTTTTAGACTATATACTTTACTTTCTACATGACCCAGTGTACAGTACTTATTCAGAAAGACAGTAGAGGAAAGTGTCTTCTATAGGATAATCTGGTTTTGGAAGCTCCTGTTGAGATCTTTATGAGGCAAGACGATAGCGTTTCGAATGATGACCTCCGATGGAATATTCACATTGCAGCCTAGAAGGAAAATAATAGAGTATAAGGTTGAGGAAAAACTGTTATACACATATTTATGTGGTAGCAAGATGATTGTTATAATTCCTAAAGGAACAGCTCCACCTTCTGGAAGAAACCAACCAGTACATATTTATGTGTTTAAAACACTGATTAGATTATTGGTGCAGTAACTACATGGCTATATTGTATGTGTCCCTGGAGCACAAAACCAGACAGCATAGCTATATTTGCAGCAATAACCAAAAATACATTATTTGGGTCAAAATTATACATTTTTCTTTTATGCCAAAAATCAATAGGATATTTTAGTTAAGATCATGGTCCATGAAGGTATTTTGTACATTTTTTATCTTAAATATATAAAAACTTAACTTTTGATTAGTAAGGTGCATCGCTAAGAACTTGGATGACTTACTGAAAAGTGATTCACTTAATATTTTGATTTTTTTTTTTTTTTGCACCCTCAGATTCTTACATTTTCAAATAGTTGTATCTTGGCCATATGTTGTCCTATCCTAACAAACCATTTCAGACAACGTATAAATCTCAAATTTACAAATATGGACCCTTATGACTGATTTTATGGTCCAGGGTCTAATATTATATTATCATTCAAAAGTTTAAAATCAGTAGAATTATATTTCAGTGATGCTTTAAACTGATCAAAAACTGCATTTTTTAACAATTTCAACTGAAAAAAAAGACATTTATATTGTTACAGAGATTTTAAATATTATTTTTTTTTTTTATGTTTACACAAGAATGAATAAAACAATAGTTTATTAAACAGATAATACAAAAAAAAATGTTTCCTGAGCACCATGTGACACTGAAGACTGGAGTAATGGCAGCTGAAATTTCAGATTTGCCAAAGGAATAAACTACATATTAAAATAAATTAAAACAGAAAAGAGTTGTAATAATATACGTTACGTTACGTTACGTTACGTTACGTTACGTTACGTTACGTTACGTTACGTTACGTTACGTTACGTTACGTTACGTTA
>JAUYWG010000039.1:4851934-4926292 GCA_034779775.1 Enteromius afrohamiltoni | reverse complement strand
TGAGCTCCAGAGATGCAGTCGGGAGATGGGAGAAAGTTGTAGAAAGTCAACCATCACTGCAGCCCTCCACCAGTTGGCCATAATTCTGAGCGGTATGTGTTGAGAAAACCAGCACTGCCCATCTCCTGTCCAATATAGTCCCAACAGTGAAGGTGATAGCAGGATCATGCAGTGGGGGTGTTTTCTGCTGCAGGGACAGGACGACTGGTTGCAATCAAGGGAAAGATGAGTGCAGCCAAGTACAGGGATATCCAGGATGAAAACCTTCTCCAGAGTGCTCAGGACCTCAGACTGGGCCAAAGGTTTACCTTACAACAAGACAATGACCCTAAACACACAGCTAAAATAACGAAGGAGTTGCTGTTCTTAAATGGCCCAGCCAGAGCCCTGGCTTAAACCCAATTGAGCATCTCTGGAGAGACCTAAAAATGGCTGTCCACCAATGTTTACTATCCAACCTGGCAGAACTGGAGAGGATCTGCAAGGGGGAATGGAAGAGGATCCCCAAATTCAGGTGTGAAAAACTTGTTGCATCTTTCCCAAAAAGACTCATGGCTGTATTAAATCAATAGGGTACTTCTACTAAATACTGAGCAAAGGGTTTGAATACTTAGGGTCATGTTATATGTTTTTCTTTTTTAATAAATCTGCAAAAATGCCAACAATTCTATGTTTTCTGTTAATCCAGTCATGTCAGGCCATGCCTTATAGTCATATTCATTCATAAATTAGAGCTGAGTGAAATATACTTTTTGTCATGATAAAAGAAAAGATATTCTATATATTGGTCTACATAAGTGTATGCGGATAAATGTGGACAGAATTGAGGACAAAGCTGCAATTATATATATGTTATATGCAATGATATAGTGATATTGTGTTAACAATCATACATCTGAGATTTGTAGTATATATTTCTTTATATATAGGAATCCATTGTTTATATTAAAAATCTTGTCTACAACAAATATCCAGTCTTGGCATAGTGTAAATAGGCCTTTTGTTTGTTTTACCCCACTTTGAGGTCTTCACAGTTAATGTCCCTTTTCTCCTTGTGATGCGCTTAAACATCTGGAATTGTTGGCACAAGTATTTAGTCCTTGATTCTGTTACATATTTAGTGAACATTTCATTCCAATTTCCCTTTCAAAAATATTTGTCATGTGAGAAGCTGACCTTATAGACAGGAACAATAGTTATCACACGCACTCTATATAGACTCCCAAAGAGGATTTCCATCACACAGTATCTGATGGCAGATTGTATCTATAGTGCTCAAATGGTTTGCCTGTTTGTTTTGTTCCGGCTTTTAACACAACGGTCACACTAGATCCTACATTTTAATCCATGTGATCACGATAGAGTAGAAAATAAACTCAGCCGATTGTGTTTTGGAACAATGGGCAACCAGTTGTACTGCTGCATTTGGTCTTCTAGTATTTCATAAGCATAGCAGCCTCTAAGTGGCTCACATTTACATTGCAGTCATGTTCTTAACAAACAATGTCAAAGTGATTTACAATTTAGTGCACAGAAAGCAAAAAGTGACAAATACCAAAACAGAGAACATTGTATTCCCACAGTGCTTGTAGAAAAAGCTCAGGTGTGTCCAAGCATAAGAGAAAAAAATGAAAGAGAGGAAAGAAGCAATTGAAGACGAAAAGAAGGCCTAAAATGGAAGACTTCTGTGAGCTGAAACACATAAAGATCTGACTGTCCTCTCTGTCTTCCTCACCCCGTTCTCCCCCTTTCTCAGTCTCTCTGTTTGGAGTGTGCTGGAGTATTAGTAGGGTTTACTTGTTGCATTGTTTCTTGACGGCGATCAAACCTTAAATAAATAGTGGAGAGAGAGCCACTGCTTCCTGGATCTTGGAGACCCTATATTTAGCATGTCCGTATAAGGGGAATTCCAGCAAGTCAGTGTCCACACAGACACTCTCTCTCTGGATGCTGATCGGGAGCAGCAATTTCCTTAGAACTCCTGTCAGTTATTAGAAAAATGTTGACTATAGTTAATTCCTTTGAAAATGTGTGGAATGAAATATCAGTTATGTGGACAGCTTGCTGGAATTTTTTACATCTACGTTGCTTGGTTTTTTAACTGAACAAGGAGTTTATTATTTATCAATTTATTTATTATTTACTATTATTATTAATAAGCAAGAAAATAGCATTTTAAATTTTTGAGATAATAGCCTCCATAAAAAATCATAAAAACTAAATCTTGCTATCATAAAACAAAATCTAAACCTTCTTGAATAAAAGATATTATGTTTATAATATGTGCAAAATGTCTCTTTAAAAAACAGCCTAACCAATGTGGTACAAATTCCATTATTAAAATTTGTTTTGAAAATTTGGTATTTGAATTCAAAATTGTTAAATCCTTCAAAAAATTATTATTTACGCTTGTACGTAGTAGAAATTCTGACATGTAATTCCAAACCTGTATAAAAAATAGTTTCTTCCTTCCTTCATTTCTTCTTTTTTCCATGGAACTCAACAGTAATTTAGAAAATCTTATTTTGTGTTCCATAGAAGAAAGAAAACTAATTTGAGAGCCAACGTGAGGAAGAGTAAAAACTATGGTCATTTTTGGCTGAACTATCCCTTTCATGAAATGTTTATTTTAATAATTATGTTTAGCTAAAAATATGCAGTAGATGCTATCTTATGTCAATACATGATCTTTTGCAGATGAAGCCAGAATAAAGAAGAAACCAGCTCCCCCCAAACAGGGTAAGATTATTCTCCCATTATCCCTTACATAACCATACAGGCCCAAGGAAAATTTGGCCTGAAGGCCTTGTACAGAGACACTTTCTTGTGTGATAAGCTGTCTTGCAGAATACTGATAGTAGACAGAAAGAGAGAGAAAATACGGAATAACTATTTTCCATGAGAGTGTTGAATACGAACCTATGTTTGCTTATGATGGCATGCAGGTTCTCCGCCACAGTTTCTGCAGTTCCCTGGAGATCAGAAGATCAGGGCAGGAGAAAAGGTGCAGCTGTTGGGCAACTTTGGAGGGACAGCACCCATAACTTGCACCTGGCTCAAATTTAAAAAGCCGGTAAGAACAGAGAGTTTGTACAATGACAAATCATTGGTAAATCTTCTGAAATAAAGGCAACTTTTAACTAAATTTGTCATGTGAGCTCTGAGCACATATTTAATCTAAAATTGAGAGCACAAATACTTACTGTAAAAATACAATTTTGGAACAAAAGAGTACTCTGATCAGGATTTTTATAGTTTCTTGTCATCTTGATCAGCAGAAACTTTTACAGTTAACAAAATTAACTGAATCAACATTACATAAACTACTATTGGTCAATTAACTGATATTTAGATAAAAAGAAATATGTTTAATCGAACTATCAATAGTCTTTTTACTGTAATAGAGAAAAACATATTGGATAATTTAATTTTAGTAGCATTATTGTATTGCCTGCCTTTTAATTGACTGTCTAAGACAACATGCACTTTTATTTTAGAGAATAGTTGTGAAGATATAGAGCATGTGTAAATTGAACAGCTGCTACTGTTAATATAAATTGAAAATTATCTAAAAAATTTCAGGGAACCATTTAATTTAACACTTTAGAATATAGGGAACACTTATTCACCATTAACTACGACTTTCCCCTCAATTTGCTGCTTAGTTAGTAGGGTAGTTGTTAAGTATTGGGTATTAAGGATGTAGAATAAGGTCATGTAGAATTAGGCATTACTACTAATAAATGGCTAATATTCTAGTAATATGCATGCTAATAAGTAACTACTTAAGAGACCCTAAAATAAAGTGTTACCAAATTTATTATAAATTCTCAGAAATAAAGGTACAAAATCTGTCACTGGGGCAGTAATACAGTAATATGTACCTTTAAGGTACCAAAATGAATCCTTTAGGTACAATTCTCATTATTAACAAGTTGTTTATTAGCATGCCTTGTTATCAACATGTTGGCTATTTATTAGTACTAAAGTGCATATTTTTTGCATGACAAAATTATACGTCCCTAATTCTACCCAATAAATAAACTTACCAACTACCATACTAATAAACGGGCAAATTGGGAGTTTACTGAGGCAAAAGTCATAGATAATGATGTTAATGGCAAAAATTGGCTCTTAAAATTAAGTGCCACCAAATTTTGCTGGTTGCATAAGCCTTTTATATTTACTACCCCTCTCACACTGTGAGCAGGCTTGCATTGTTATGTGTCATTAGCATGATTGGTTTTTGTGATTCGTCAAGTTCAGAGACCACTGACTGATTCATTGCTGATTCACTGAAGCATAGTATAAAACATATAAAATGATATATCAATGTATAAAACGAAGAAGAGATTATGCAGAACTCATGTTGTGTTGCACTTTGGGAACTAATGTTAGATGATGGTGAAATGAGAATTGGATGGCTGTTGCCTATTGTGATTTTTGCATGTTGTTTTCTAGAGTTTAGGCTGACTGAAAAAAATCTTTGAAAAACCTCCTAAATAATTACAGTATTAAGGATAAGTTTAGATTTTATGATTACTTGGTGTATATGTTTAGCATAAAAAAAGAGTTAAAGGTGAAGAGGTAAAAATGAAAAAAAGAAAGCCTAAAGTCCTGTATTATATACTAATATACATTGTATACTCTTCTCCTGTTTAGATCCAGCCAGAAAGTGGGGGCATTTCCATAGAGACCACAGAGAACAGCAGTCACCTGACAATTGCAGCGAGTGACCAAGATCACTGTGGTTGCTACACTCTTGAACTGCAGAATAAATTTGGTACCAAGCAGGCTTCACTCAACCTTACCATCGTAGGTATGGGAGTAAGCAAAGACAGGAAGAGACATATAATGAAAAGCAGGAAGGAGGAAGATTTGATTATGAGATTGTATTTACCACTTTGATGCGACATACTAACATAAAGTACATTTACTGGTAATCTCCCTATCTTTCTATGTATTGCTTTCTGTATAATTAATGCTGACCTCTGCGATGTAAATCTTTGTCCCAGATAAGCCAGATCCCCCAGCCGGCATCCCTGCTGCCTCTGACATCCGCAAGTCCTCGCTCACCCTCTCCTGGTATGGCCCCACTTATGATGGAGGCAGCATTGTCCAGTCCTACAACCTGGAGATCTGGAATTCGATTGACAACACGTGGATTGACCTCACCTCCTGTAACAGCACGTCATACCACGTCCAGAACCTTCTCGCCGATCGCCAGTACAAGTTCCGTGTTCGAGCTGTTAATGTGTATGGAGTCGGAGAGCCAAGTGCAGAATCTGAGCCCATTACAGTGGGAGTGGAGGAGGTAACAGGTAAGAAAGAACATCTGATTAATTGTGGTACTATTGATCGAGAAAGAATCAATGGGGTCCAGAAATCGGAAACCAACACAGTCTTATGGCCGAGTGAGCTCAACGCGCTGCAACTTAAGAAAACACATGCAAACAGAAGAAAACACATGCAAACTACAAATTCTCACAACGCAACCAAACACAACGTCTTTGAACGCCCTGCACACACAGAAACACTTCAAATAGCACAGACCACAACGGAAATGTTTCAAGGGGACCTCAAAAAGTGACGAAATCTGGGACCTGATTATTTGTTCAGAGCAGAGGTGTTGTCTCTGAACTAAAAGGTGAGGGTTTTTTAGTTTATTTTAACAACCTGATCATAGGGTCTTTTGGATATTATTAGACTAATCTGACGAATTACACACTTAACTGTGAAACATTATTTTAATGCTATGTTAGCTAGAGTTACTTTCAGATGTGTTTGTCACTTTTTGAGGTCCCCCTGAAACATTTCCGTCGTGGTCCGTGCTATTTTAAGCCATTCCCATTTTATTAAGGTGTATCAATATAAATGGTCCACCCTGTGTATATATACACATATATATATATATATATATATATACATAAAATATGTATACACAACTGAACCCAAAGTATTAAAGTGATGAGCTGATGCACTACTTAAAAACCTAACCTTTAAAAAACATTAATTTTTTTCTCCAGTGAAAAAGGAAGAGGAGGAAGTTGGAGCCACTGTGTCTGATGATGGTATGAAGTTCAAAGCAATTAGCCCACCATTCCATCCCTCCTGAATTCAGAGTTTACTAACATTACTCCCACATGGCCAGTCTGATACATATCCTGTTAATTTCACAGATGAAGAGAAAGAACCAGAATACAGAGATGTGGTCATTAAGAAAGACTGCACCGTGAAGGATTTCTATGATATAGAGGACCGCTTAGGAACGTAAGAGATGCATTATCGATATAACATATCATTTTTAATTTGCTGTAACAGATTTCTGTTCTTACATACAGTTCTTATTGCCTTTCTCTTATTTTTAAAAGAGGTAAATTTGGTCAGGTCTTCAAACTTGTGGAAAAGTCCACCAAGAAGGTTTGGGCAGGGAAGTTCATCAAGACATTCTCTCAGAAGGAAAAGGAAAATGTGAGGCAGGAGATTGACATCATGAACAGCCTCCATCACAACAAATTGGTGCAATGTGTGGACGCCTTTGAGGGAAAATCCGACATGGTCATGGTTTTGGAAATGTGAGTCCCTATTTCTTCAATCCAGAAAGACATGATACAGGTTGACTAAATAAAAGCTTTCATGAGAAGTCCATCGGATATGTTCCAGTTTGGGAGTGGTGATTCACATTGGTGAACCTATCTTGTCCTGGTGTCTTTGAACAGGCTGTAGTGTTTGTTAGTTGTTTTTTCAACATCTTTAAATCATTCCACCAGTTTAGCTTTTTATGGTGAGAGTGGATTGTAAAAACCAGCACCCTGTGATGGGAGAAGTGCATGTCACATGTCCTTATATAGTGAGATGGAGAAACAGGGAGGTGGGGAGAAGAAAGCGTGGATGCTCTCTGCTTCAGCTTGGCAGCCATGGTGGAAAATAGCCCAGAATTAAATCTCCCTGACTGTAAGAGAATTGTTTAGCACTCCAGACACTGTTCATCTGGTTGTTAAATGGAATGTGCATAAACAGTTCTAATGCATTGAGATTGCATTCTGACAGTGATTGGTTAGCGCCGCTTAACGATAATGTCATTGTGGTCCACATTGGCTGCAGGATTTCTGGAGGCGAGTTGTTTGAGCGAATCGTTGATGAGGATTTCGAGCTGACTGAGCGAGAGGTGATTAAGTACATGCTGCAGATCATTGATGGAGTGCAGTTCATCCACAAGCAGGGCATTGTCCACTTGGACCTCAAACCTGAGAACATCATGTGCATTAACAAGACAGGAAGCAAGATCAAGCTCATTGACTTTGGACTTGCTCGAAGGCTGGGTAAACAAGCATAAACAACTGCAAAAAAAAAAACTAACAGGATGTGGCTTTCTGGCACAGTTTTAATGTTTTTCTATTTCTGTTTTCAGAGAATTCGGGCTCTCTGAAGGTTCTGTTTGGAACTCCTGAGTTTGTAGCTCCTGAGGTGATTAACTATGAAGCTATCAGCTACCCAACAGACATGTGGAGCATTGGCGTCATCTGTTACATTCTGTGAGTGATGACTCGATTTCTCGACTACATCGGTATCACTTCTCCAGCAGTCACTAACAGCCGTGGCACGTTAAGACACAGTAATCAATGCTGAGAACTGGAAACATTTCCTTTTAAGGCCGTTATTAGTTTTTGGACAACTCAGTTGCCAAGCTTGCTTTTTCAATTTATCACATAAACACAATTTTGATTGCTTGGAGGTAGAGTATAAATATTTAAACTGACTTGTGTCAGTTACTTTTATCTTCAGGGCAAAAGAGGTTCATTGCCCCCAGCAGTAAAATGTCATTTTTTACTTTATCTTTTTTCCCCAAAACACTAAATAGTAAATTAAATACTCAAAATTTAATGTAATTTTTTCAGTGAAAAAAATTATTTTGCAGGTGTCACATGATCCTCCATTTGTAGAAACTGTAATAAAAATAATTCCAAAATAATCCTTGGTGAATTAAACAAATTAGGGTTCAAAAAGCATGGTTTAAATAAATAAATACATACATGCATACATACATACATAAAACATTTGCCATTAAGGGATGTTATAGTCCTATTGTACCTTACATCACATTTTGGTTGAATGTGCGGTAACAGAATCAAAGATTATTGCCTAATACCCTTCCTCTTGTTTACCCTCAGTGTCAGTGGTCTCTCTCCATTCATGGGAGATAATGACAATGAAACCCTTGCCAATGTCACCTCAGCCACCTGGGATTTTGAGGATGAGGCATTTGATGAGATTTCAGATCAGGCCAAAGACTTCATCAGCAGTCTCCTAAAAAAGGACATGCGGTAAGCTTCAGAAAACATTTAGAAAAATTCTGAATCAGAAACATTATATTTTTTATGGAACAATGTTCCATAAAAAAAACTTTGTAGAGCACTGTGTAGATCCATGTCAAAGAAGCTAGTAAAATCTATATTATTGCAGATGATGGTGTAATGGCCAAAGTAAATTATCACTCAAATGTATTAGTTCATGCCGAATGTTGATAAAAGGTTTTTAAGCATTTGATCTGAATTCTGTCTCTGTAGGGCCAGACTGACCTGCGCTCAGTGTTTAGAGCACTCTTGGCTCAAACAGGACACCAAAAATATGGAGGCTAAACAACTGTCCAAAGAGAGGATGAAGAAGTACATTCTGAGACGCCGCTGGCAGGTGAACGCACAGGCGTTTATTTTGGTTTATTTGCTAGACAAAGTATGAATTTCTATGAGTTACATGGGAAACTGTTTTCTTGGTGGAGCGTAGTTTTCATGTTTGTGAGTGTCTGTACAGAAAACAGGGAACGCAGTGCGAGCCATCTCCAGGTTCAGCTCTATGGGAATGTTAGGAGGAATCGGCCCAAAGAAAAGTTCCCCGACTGACGGTAATAATCCAGCAACCAATTTTCAATATTGATGCTGAACATTGCATATTAAAGACATATATGTTACAATATTAATTGCACATAAATAAATGTGTGTGTGTTTAGAAGAGCCTCCTGCACCATTCTTTGAGAGTGTGGAGGATGAAAACCGCACTCCTGTGGCCCCCAGCTTCTCCTCTGTCATACAGGATGTAGAGGTGGTGGAAGGCAGTGCTGCCCGCTTTGACTGCAAGATTGAGGGTAATGACCTTTAACCTGGGAGGTTTTTTATACTTCAAGGGACAGATTTACTAAAAAGCGCAAATTAGCATGAGAATGCAATCCCACGGGAGTGGAAAGTTCTGCTGGTTATCTAATGACAATGCACAAATTAAACAACAATTGCAATGACTAATGCAATTTCTGCAAAAGCAGTGTATTGATGCTGCGTTCACACCAAGCATTAGCTACTGTAATTTCGAGATGACAACGTGTGACATTCTATCTGGAGCACACCCTTGGACTGAAATATCACTGAACTACCAATACCTACACTTAATGAAATTCTTCATAAATCTTAGGTGGTCAGGTAGTACAAGTCATAGCTCTCATAGAAAAGTTCCAGTTTGCAAGTTGTGATTAAAAGGACATGAATGTTTTTACAAGTTGATTTCTTGTTACTACGATAATTTTGATATGGTGTGAATGCACCTATAGCATAGGGTCTCAAACATGCAAAGCTGATGATGTTCAGGTCCATTACAAACAACACAGGTGCAAAATGAATAAAGACATATTTGTCTTTAATAAGTCTTGACAGTGTTTTTTTAGTTCAATAGAGGAATTGTGCTGGTATAAATATAAGTGCTGAGTTATAACTCTTCTGCAATTAATCCTTACATTTAAATATATTTCTTTACTGTCATATTTGATCAATTGAATGCATCCTGCTGAATAAATATATTAATTTCTTACTGACTTTTGAAAGGTATATCCTTTACTGTAGCTTGTACAGGTTCTTATTAAATATCCTAATGTTGTCGATGGATGCTAAAGAAAAATAAATACCTTTATGGTGTCTCAACACATTTGAAGGGATTTTGTTAAAATTAAGAAAACACTTTAATCCTAAAGCAACAAAACTGTGTTTGTAAAAATTTTAGGACATGCTAACATTATCGGTTATAACCTTATTATTATCCCTCTTACCTTCAAATCCCATCAGCCATTTGGTTGAGCAGGTAATAAAATGGTATTGTTATTTTAAAAGGTATTGTTATTTTAATCTCCTTTATGATTTGAAATAAAAACAGTTATGCTTTCCACTACCTACCAATTTATCAACAATATTGTGAGGATTGGTTTAATATGGTGATGTTCAAAGGTCACAAATAATGTGAAAGCTCTGCAATTTGGCCATCATGAGAAAATTTGCAAATTAGTGCTTGTTATGATTTGTAGTGTTTCCACTCAATACTGTCAATTCTATCTACTCAATTCCACACAATAATATGGCCCACTACTAACTACTAACAGGATGCCCTTTACGCTTAATTGCTGGTAGAACTAAGTTCATTGATTGTTGTTGTGTGTTACATTTGCGTTTCATTCTTAACTGCGTTTTTTATTTATTTTGGATTCCCTGTGTCCTCTAAACACAAAGGCTACCCAGACCCTGAGGTTGTGTGGTACAAGGATGACCAGCCTATTAAGGAGACGCGTCACTTCCAGATTGACTATGAAGAGGATGGCCACTGTAGCCTGGTGATCTCAGAGGTCTGTCCTGATGATGATGCCAAGTACACCTGCAAAGCGGTCAACGGTCTGGGAGAAGCCACCTGTACTGCTGAACTGATGGTGGAATTTATGCAGGAGGAGGAAGGAGAAGGTGACGTTGAAGGAGAGGAAGAGGATTGAATAATGATGAAAACAGGAGTGGATAAGGATGGAGAAATGAAAGACTGAATAACACAGGAACTTTGAATATCTTAAACATTTTACACCATTTCCATTCTACTTTTTTACACCATCTTCACATTTCTTCTTATAGCCTAGAATAGTTTGGAAAGAGCAACTGTTTTTTGGGTAAAACTGTTTGCCAAGATCAAAGACATTCCAGCTTGTGTTATTGTGTCCAGACAACCACCCCAATTTACCAAAAGAGAATACAATACTACATGTCAGCAATTTTGCCAGTCAGTATACTTTTGGCACATATTTCACATTTCAGATCTGCACTGCAGTGCTATCTAGTGGTATGAACACGACAGTGCTTTTCAGATAACACATATGGTATTGGAATCAATTTGAAGACAGTTTAAATACTTTTGGAGACTTCACTGTATGAAGATATTAACTAGTGATTATATTTTTATGTCTTATTTAATAGTTATAGGATTTATTGTTTCTAAATGATTGTAGTCAGTTTGGTCCTTTAGAGAAATAGCTGAAGAACATGACCATCATTAGACTGTCTGTGCTGTTTGCACTTCGAATTCATTTTGCCCTCTTTGAGTTAATTCACTTGCATTACAGAACAATGAGGTGAATTTTGTGCAGCAACCTGCAGTACAACCCCTCATATAATATTTATAAACTCCGTAGGCTTCTGCTGCCTTTGAGTGTCTGCACTATCCTCTGAGAATGAATTAGTCATAGAATTAAAACTCAGAGCTGTTTTGTCTTATCTTTTGATTTTCACCACACATATATTGCTTTAAATTTCCCTTCACATCAGAAGTTGTATATTAAAACTCAAATCAACAAATCTAAGTTTGTTAGTTTTGGCAGTGATTTTATGAACAGTGGACATATAAATAAAGTGTTTCCCTTCTGTGCTTTTGTTACATTTGTGTTGTTTGTTTGTCAAAATTGCAGTTATTTAGAGATGCAGATTTTCATCATATTGGCATGCAATGCCACTATTTTTTTGTAGGCAGTTAATTAAGCACACAGGTAATGTAATGAATGGTCATGTGGTCATTAAAACAGGAGAATAGCACATTTCAGTAATACTAAAAACACATCTGTTAGACTGATTTAATGTTTAAATAAATAAATACTTTTTTATTATTTAAAAGGGCATATTTGCATAACTAAACATAAAATAAAAGGCTATAAGCATAATATTAATTTTCTCTGTAATTTTAACTCAAATTCTATAACATAACAATATATTTAACATTACAATTTGGTAACACTTAATACGAACTGCCACTTTTCCGCCAATAAATTCCTAATTTGCTGCTTATTAATAGTTAGTAAGTTAGTTGTTAAGTTTGTGTGATGTCGAATAAGGTCATGAAGAATAAGGTATAAACTAGTACTAATACATGGCTAATATTATAGTAATAGGCATGCTAATAAGCAACTAGTTAAGGGGTTACCTAACATTTATAATAATGTCTTTCTTTTCCTTCCGTGTGCAAAGCTGTTATTGAAGGGAAATGGTGGCTACTTTGAAAAATGTAGTATCCTAATGTAAGGTAAAAATAAAACAAAATAAAATAGTGCCAACAAGAGCACGGTCGTTTCTACAACACGAAGTAAACGTAGTATTTCAGGAGTCGGATTTTTAAATGTCGCTGATGCGTTGTCCAAACTACAAATACCGGCATGCAACAGAACAAAACATTGCCTCCCCCTCGACTCCTCAGCATGGCTTTTTGGCACTCCCCAGCGGGGGATTGGTGCTGAAAGGCTTCATTGTGTCGGGGATTGAATGGGGGAGTTTGCGTTTTGTCGAAGTCCGTCTGTTATCATTCACACAGCGCGGATTAACTGGCCTGCCCGAGTCCGAGCCATGCGCGTTATCATGCCGCAAACCTCCATTGGTGCATTTATTGTGCATGATACAGATAAATGCGCCCAGCTTCAGAGCCGCTGCCGCTGAGTGAACGATGCTCAACAGCTCAAGAATGAACGGAGGGCCCGACAGATACGGATTAACAATGTAGGGATGCTATTGTCGAAGTCTCGCATCTGATACAGAGCTCTGCGGGTTTGCATCGATGGAGAGGGTGTCTGGTCATCTATAAAAAGTCTGCACTATCTTTTTTGGTTGCTTTTTGCCTCTTGATTACATTTTGGAGCTGAATACGTTTTTCCAAAGCGTTTACCGTCGCTGGGCATCAGACAAAAAACATGGGGAACGCTGAAAGTATGGATGCTCAGCTCACAGATTTCAGGGCGAGGGGCAGCAAACCCCCTAAACTGCCCATGCCGGACCCGGCCGAACTGGAGGAGAGATTTGCAATCGCACTGGTAATTTTCCCTTAACGTTATATCCTGAAAAGCCATATCGATGTAATTGTATCATGTGCACACAACTAGTATGAAAGCTGGCAGCCCACGCCAGCACACACGCCTCTATTGTGTGCGGTTGGCAGTGTGCATTGCTTTGATGCTGGTTGCGCGAGCATGATAGCTACTAATTGCAGGCGCGCGGCACCTTTATTGTGGAATCCTTTGGGTTTTTCATCTGTTTTAGCGTCACAGCTTGCACGCATGCGTTTTTATTTGCGGTGATTATGCATTCATGTATGATTTAAGGAGTCTGTCCTTAATCCAGTCATCGCAACGTGCTCTGTAGGCCACTGTGTTCACTGCATTTGCTTTTAAATAGGTGCTTTAACGTGAGCAATAGCCCCCGTGGCATCAAAAGTAAAAGCACTTTTTTTAGATACAAATAGAGCTGCGATGTGAGTATGGCCTTGCTGGTTGGTATTTCAGCCATTGGCACAACCTGTCTGATTGTTGTCTGCAATGGGGTCTGAAATGCTACAGTTTGTGAGGAAGGGCTCCTCAAGATGATGTCTTGAGGGACATACATGACATCTATCCTGTAAATTAATTCTCTTAACAGAATCCAGTTTGCAGTCTATTAGAATTACATTTGGAGAACTAATTTCTCCCCAGAGACCCTAAATTTCCCATCGGAGATCAATAAAGTGAAACTACCTGTCTCTGTGTTGTACCATTGACTTTGATCAGACTTGTTTTTTTTTATTGATGTTAGCTGTTCATGTCTGTAATTACAGTGCCTTGAATAGTGTAACAGATTCAAAACCCCATTCTTTTGACAAGCTTTACATGTGAAGTTCTCAAGGGTCTTTAATCAATGCACTCAGAATATGTCATCTGTTGCTTATCTCCCTGATTGGATTTTCAGGGTGTCCTCCAAACAGACACGCATCATTTGCTTACATTAGAGACCTGCCCTCGGAGCCCTCATGATCTAATCAGTGCATTGAGAATCAAAAGTCTGCAAATCAGCATAGCCGCTTTATGCCATGTGTGCATCGTGCATGTGTGTGGGCATGTCTGTTTGTTTGTCTGTGTTTCTGTGCCCAAGAGAGGAGAACGGAGCGGGGGGGGGGTGAATGCAAATCGGTTAATGCTGCCTCGTTTTCTAAGATTTGCATCACAAATTCTATCCCAGTAGAGTTGGCTTTTGCAGTCCAAGTCTCTTCACCCTCTTCCACATGTTGGGCACTGCTGCCGAGTTTTCATTTGATGCTCAGACCGTTGGATTTCCAGAGCTTTTCTCTCATTAATCATTTAATCAAACTTGGGCTTGGCTTATTATGCCCAAATAGAAGAGCAGAAAGTAACCAGAAAAATGCATAAGGGACAGTATGCTTCAGTCAGTTTTTTTGATGGGCCCAGTTAAATTATTTTAAATAACATTTAAATTCATGCAATGACTAGAACAGATTCTATCAGTCCATTATAACATTTAATATTTGAACAAAATAAGCATATATGGACCAAGTGTGTAGCCCAAAGGTAAAAAAACACTATAGAGACATTGGTAGCACTTTTTTTACAGTGATGTACATGCTATGTACATACTAATTATAATAACTATGTAATAGCTATGTGCTTACCCAGAACCAACGCCTAAATTTAACCCTACCCCATGCACTTACCTTATATCACAGTACTTTCTTAGGTAGCTACACTATAAGTACAGGGAAGTACGTATACTGTAAAATAATGTGCAACCAAGACATTATAGTAGTTTACAATAAAAAATGAACACCCTCAGACCAACCTGGATGAAGATGAGTTTTTTAATTGGAACAAATTTGGAAAAATGTTGCATTAGAATTGATACAGTTACAGAATAAAGTTGGTAAACACAATAATCCACAAGTTATCCTCACTCCAGCCTGTCTTGTCTTGGGAAGTGAAAAGCTGTTTGTCTGAGCAATATGCACAGATCAAGAACTGTTTACAAAGGAACCCACACACACTAATTGTGTACTTAATATTCTAAAAATTATTCTTTAGTAATTCTTTAAAAAAACTTAAGATCATCTAAGCATTCTCAACTGTGTTATTTTGGGACATCACAAATATTAACTAAAATGTGCTTTTAACATACTCTGTAGCATATTTACTTACCATTTGTAGTATGTATCATACACTGGTACACACAAGTCTGTGTACTAAAAGTGGTAACTGAATACATTTTTAAATACACGGAGTATTTTAAAACACATTTTAGTTCGTATTCGCCGTGTCTTAAAATAAAATAGAACAGCGGAGTACACTTAAATGATCTTAAGTGTGGACATTTTTAGGATGTATTTATTACTTTTTTGGTGAGCATTTGATGTAATATTAAATTTCTCCTAAATCTGTTCTGATGAAGAAACAAACTCATCTCAAAATGTTGGATGTTGAGCTGATTTACATTTTTTGAGTGAACTATTCCATTAGGGAGCCACTGTCATGAAAGTTTCATTAAATTTATACCTTTTTTTTTTAAATGCTGATGATATTCTTAATGAAATTGCAGATATTTATTTTCTGTATGATTGTTGCAGAGAAGAATGTGGCTGTTCTGAAGGTAGTTCCAGATTTTAACATAGTTGAGAGATGGGTCAAAATAGTAAACTGGTGACATCTTTGCTTTTTGACCAAGAAAAATATCCATGGTGTCTTAGGAATTTTAGAGACTAGCTATTTAGCTTTTCATCACTTGTGTTTCTGATGAACATGTAATGTACAGAATGCTTTTAAACTTGTGAGAAAAAAAGAATGTTAACACTCTCTTTCTGCCTTTTTCAGAACTCTATGAACCTTCCTCCGGATAAAGTGAGGCTCCTTAGACAGTATGACAATGAAAAAAAATGGGAGCTGATATGTGATCAGGTGAGAGAGTCTGTTTACATGTATTCTGCATAATAAGTCTCAGACAAGACAGAAAGCAAATTTACAGAACTGTTATATAACCATATCTTAGTCCGAGGTTGTTACAACTGTCTTTTTTCCTTTTCAGAGAAAACCTAAGTCTTTATTATACCCAGTGTTAACTCTATAAAGCCTACTGTATTCTGTTTGATAGGCAGGTTTCATGGCCTTTAAATTATCAGCATGCTAAAAAAACCCTGTTCTACTACATGCCTTTTTCATCTTATTAATAGTTTATGCTTTTTAGCAAGTAAAATACATTTTATTATAATTTTTAAAACGTCCTCATTTAGGTTGTGGTACATGTGTCTTTTTACTGTGAAATCTTGAATGATTTTACAAACTGAAAGGATAACTTTTATATTGTTTGTGATATTTCCAGATTAAAACTTTCTTACTGGACTGAAGCAACTTGATTATCAATGTTTTTTAGAGAAGGTAGAGAAATCATATTAAAATGACATTATCAAATATGAAATTTCAGGCTTTTAAGGAATTTGTACATCCCTTAATATTGATAATGTCTGGTGTTTAATGTGACACTGATATCATGAGAACCTCTGTATCAAGAGCTCTTTTACAAAGTGCTCTATTGTGGTTTCTTGGGTTTTTATTCACTGGAAAAAAACAAAACAATAGTCTCTTGTGATCTGGTCAACTGATTAAATAACCAATTGAACACACTTAAGATCTCTCATTTCTATCCACTCCTTTACAGATATATATTTGCATAGCCGCATCAGAACTTTGTCATTTTATTTGTTTTATTTCCTGTTAGAATATTTTAGTATAAGAATGATTCCAATAAAGCATATATATCTGTTATTAACCTTTACAAGGACAGAAATTATATTTAATTATCCAATATTGTTTTTTTAAAAAGCAGGTTAAATGACACTACATCTGACCTTTACTTTTTTACTGCATTTCCTGTACACCTTTAAAACCTAAGATTGATCAGAGTTGAAAATGAGTACAGATATATAATGCATACTGTATACACTGAGGGAAAGTTCCTTTATTATAACATCACCACTAAGTAAACACATTCTTTATTTATTAATACATTCTCTCTACATCCACCGTATCGTGTCACCATGGCTACACTGACGTAGGAAAAGAAGAACATGGCTGACTGTGGAAATGTTTGTTGAGGTGAAAGAGTGTGAAATGCCTGCTGTCTAAATAATGAATGATCATATCTCCATGATTACCATGATGCTTTCAAAGCTGAAATGTGGTTTAGAAGTGATTGGGTAAAAGTTAGACTCTGTGAGGAGTTGAATGATTGGGAAATAGATCAGAGGATAACTAAACAGAAAAGAAAGTTTGCTTAGTTAATGTTTTATGTTGAAGTCGGGAGGGGTTTGAACTTGCTTCAAGAGGCGTGTTAAATCTGAATAATAGAAATATAGCATCATGTGCTTGTCTAACAGGAACGATTCCAAGTGAAGAATCCTCCCCATACGTACATCCAGAAGCTCAGAAGCTTCCTGGACCCTGCCGTCACCAGGAAGGTGAGTTCCTTCACGTATGCAGGCTGTCTCTGTGGCTTGTCAAGTCACATATAGCACATATCATTAGAATACAAAATTCTGTAATGTGGGGCCTCTCAAGCTGGAGTTGTAGATGGCATCAAGAGGGTGCATCAAGAAAACCATTTCATAAATGTAAATATAAGTTTTCTCATTTATTGAGGTTTTCAAATTTGGATGCATGTTGATATTTCCTTCAATTATAAGTGCAACGGCAGTTTGGTGGTGGGTAAAAAGATAATTTTCAAGCTCAAAAAGTATGTAAAAAGAAATAACAAAAAACAGTTCATAAATTTGTGTTGACAACATGTCAGAAAGAATTTCACATTCATCATCAAAAGGTTTATAATAAAAGACTGGCATTTGCTACATGCCAATCAAATCAAGCACATAAGCCTCTTGTTTAGAAGTGAACATCTGTTCTTCTTGACAGAAATTTAGAAGGCGAGTTCAAGAGTCAACTCAGGTGCTCAGAGAGTTGGAGATATCTCTTAGGACCAATCACATTGGGTAAGCCACATGTCTAATGAATCAACCTTAATCTAACATGAACTGTGAAAGGTTACTTTTGACGTATTCAGTCGGAGAAAGGTTATTAAATGTTTTGTTCTGATGTCTTATATAATGTCTTAGGTGGGTGAGAGAGTTTCTCAATGAGGATAATAAAGGGCTTGATGTTCTTGTGGAGTACCTGTCTTTTGCCCAGTATGCTGTCACGTAAGTAGTTATTTTGCTTGTCAATCTTAATTTTTGTCTTTTGCTTTCACCTACCATCTCAAAACACTTTTGCTAGAGGTTGTCACAACAGTCAACTGTTGTTACTGAAATCTAGTCACCCCTCACTGCTAAGTTGCTTTTGACAAAAGAAATAGAGGTGATAAATTAAATAAGTCCCTCATTTAGCTTTGACAGAAGGTTTGATTAATTAAATGTGCAAGGTTTATTTATATAGGTCTTTGTCAAAGCAAGATTGAATACGATGACTTGAAAATCTGTGAAAAAGTTTTTTTGCATCTTGAGATGTGATCATAATTTTAGCCTTAAAATACCTAAATATTTATTTAAACTAGTGCTGTCTGTTTAATGCATTATTATAATGCACTATATAATGCACTAGCCCTGCCACAGACAGGTATATAATCATAAATTCCATATATTTGACTCTTGACATATGACACAGGGCGACAACTTAAAAAATGCAGTTATGCCCTATAATTCATTAAATTGGGGTAAAAAAAATAGTTTTTGTCTCACTCATATCACAAAATAAGTGAAATCTCTCCAGTAGAGAGTTCTGTTTTGGAATAGTGAAATACTGATTAGCAAATGTGATTTTGTACAACAGTTCAGTAAATATGAATATTGTTATATTTTAAACATAATATTTTCGGCTCAGTTTTGCCAACAAAAATATTGCCAATAAAGCCACAGCATAACTGTTGAGCATCTGTGAACAACGTAGCAGTGTTTAGTTTCTGAATGAATTGTCGTTTTGAAAGAATGGTGTGAATCAATGATTCAAAAGCCCATTCATATAGAGAGAGATATGAATTTATGCTGTTTGAATGAATTTAAAGAATGAATGACTCAAAAAGACATTCAATGTGATCTGCTGGCATTTTTAGTTTTTTCTTTAGAGGAATACTTTACCAAAATATCTGTCAACTTTTTCCCAAAATTTAGTTTGTGAATTAATTAATTAATCTCTGCACCATGTAACAGTCCTAATATAAGTTAGTAGTTCAATTAAATTTAATATTGCAGAAGTTCAAGTATTAATTGATGCTGAGCCAGGGGATTGAACATGATCTAATGAAACTCTGCATGGGTGTCCTAAGTTGTAGGCAAAGAAAAGAAATGGAAGTAACGTTAGGGCTTCTAATAAAGAAAGAATCAATAGTTGCCAGCCTACTGAATAAGTATAGGAGGATTAGATGCTGACTATGGGGATTTTACTATATGCCTGGCTAAACAGATGAATTAAAAGTTAAGACTTAAATAGAGTTTGTCTGAACAGTATTAGAGATTCCATTCCAAAGGCTAAGAGCCATGTTAGAAAATGCTCATCTCTTTTCTTTATTTAGTTTTTCTTTGTTGTCAGTCAAAACTCAAAGAGTTTCTGGATCTTACTGGGTTTGTAAAGTAGTTAAATGATGAGCATGACAGATAAGGGAGATGTACATTTCTAAGGGTCCAGGATTAGAAAAAAACTGAAATAGACTATTAAGAACTTTATGAGCAAACAAAATTTCTATAATATATTTTTATCTGTAGTATCTAATCTTTATGATGATTTGGTCCAATGAATAGAGATGGAAATAAACAGTTGTGTGTGTTATGCAAAACAATGACAACAAAAGACCAAGTGTCCTAATAATATCACTTACAGGAAGCATATACAAGGAAAACAACACTGGACCTAAAATAGAACCTTGTGGCATACCATATTTTATTGTTGTTAGAAACGTTGTCCTTTTACGTACACTCACACACATACATACAAGAATGACAAGATATCAGTCTGACAGGTAAGAGCTAAACCAGATCTGTCCACAAATGCCAACAGGATTCTTAAGCTTGTTTTAAAATTTTCTGTAAAAGCCAGCCTTAATAGTATTAGCAGTGAAACACCAAATTTAGAAGACAAAAGTCATTTGTTACATTGACAGGTAACAAATAACTCTATTAAGTGTGATGGAGCCTGATATGTGACTGAAACACACTTTCTCAGCAAGGAGGAGTTGGGAGCACACAGTGTTTTCTAGTACTTTTGACAAAATACACAATCTATACAATCATCTGTTTATGCTTTAAACATTCTTATCTCTTTCAGGTTTGATGGAGATGTAACAGAGGGCACCACAGGTGAGACTTCTGTAGAGACCCCTTGGAGCAGGTCTATAGAAGATCTCCATGGTGACAGCAATCTACCATCACCGGTCAGCGGCAGCAGCATACCACGATCCACACGACACTCCATTAGGTAGAGGCATAGAAACAGATATGAGCACATTTGTGTTCATTCTGAAAATAGGAATATATTTTTTCAAGACTGCCCTCAACATTGTAGTGCTTTCTTCAGGTCTAATACTTTGCCCAGTCGCAGAACTCTGAAGAATTCACGTCTGGTGTGTAAAAAAGATGATGTTCATGTCTGCATCATGTGTCTCAGAGCTATTATGAACTACCAGGTAAGCAATATGATTATTATGAAATGTCATTTTTAAGAACATTTGAATTGAAAAACAGACCATTAAAATTATCTCTTTTTACATTTACTTTTTTTTATATCACACATTATTCGTCCGAAGTATGGCTTCAACATGGTTATGTCCCATCCCCATGCTGTCAATGAAATTGCTCTGAGCCTTAACAACAAAAACCCCAGGTAACCACACACAAAATTGCTCCTAACAAAATATATGTGAAAACATTAATCATTGCCCTCAAACATTTCTCCAGTTTCTGTGCTTAAACCTCTCGTACGGTTGATGAGAACTCTCTTATCTGTCAAGGCTTTCATCCAAACCCTTAAGCTATTACATTTGATCAAAGACCTTTTTAGAAGGACTGGTCTTTTGGAAACTTTAGCTATAAATAGATGAATTGTCTGTCAGTTGTGCTGATTAAGGTCAATAGAAGATAGCGGTTTGTAACTAAGACGTTCCCTGAGACCATGTTACAGAATCTTTCAAAGCCGTTAAACAAAACTCAATGAATAGCTCCTTGTATAGGTGGGATAATTCCTCTGTAATTTGCCAACCATAAAACCAGTAGGACCATTTGACCTGCCCCTTGGAGATGTTTTGATTGGTTAGGAGTTGTATCTGGAATTCTTAATTTTTCCTTGGAATGTTTTAGCGCAAATTATTTTTTGCAGGTTTGGTTTCTTGATATAAGCGTGCTTTTGTTTGCATTCTACAGGACCAAAGCCTTGGTTTTGGAGCTGTTGGCCGCTGTGTGTTTGGTCAGAGGAGGACACGAGATCATCCTTGCTGCTTTTGACCATTTCAAAGAGGTAAGAAAGGATATTTTTCCTTTCATCATTTTTATCATTCTATCTTCAGTTTTTCTGCTATATAAATTGTGCTATAAAAAATACAGGAGATTTCAACAGATAACTTAAATACCTATGTTTTAGAAGTTAGTCAATTGATGTAAGGAATAAAGAAAAAAGTGTCTGTGGGGGGGGTATTTATTTTCAGTAACTGTTTTACTTATTAAGCAGTTTCCACCAAGTTTTGAGTCACATTTCCACTGTTTTTGCCCAATTGAGTATGACTGTAAAGTAACAATTTATTATGATTATGGATTATGAGGCTATGATATTATCAAAAGAATATTAAACAAAAAATCAGTTAATAAGACTGTAATTGTTTTACTGAACTATTTCCCTAATATTTATCTTTAAATGGTAAATTTTCAATTTTTTTTGATGAGTTGATGACAAATTAAAATAGAGAGTGACTCTATTAACAGTAAATAAACTACACTTGAGTGCTTTTAAATTAAATTAAATTGCACTAAGCCATCATATCAATTTTACTTCAACGTCATGAAGCGTTACTCTGAATACAAACTGTATTTTTTAATTCTATATTTTAAAATAACTCAAATCATGTCATCAAAATACAACTTTTTTTAATACTAATGTTGCATAAAATATTTTTTTACATCTCAAAACTGTTGCAGCCTGTAGACAGAATATTCAATACAATTAAAATGATACATTTTACATAACCAAATGCAAGCAGTTCTTCTTTAAGCAAACAAAACTTTTTTTTTATTCAAGCAAAAAATATTTTTTAGTTATTCTGTTTTATATGGATGACATGCATAGTGCACATACAGTACATACACTGGACTAAAGTAGGTTGATGTAGCAGTTTGTTACAAATACATTCACAAACTTCACAGGAAAACAAATTATGCAATATATTAATAATAAAAGAGCATTTCCAAGAGATAATAACTGTTTAATAATTGTATACTTAACCACACCATAGATAACTGCAGCAGAACCAGCAGACTGGGGAACAGCTTTTTTCCAAGAGCTGTCTTTTTACTGAACTCTGCCCCACACTGACTTCTTTTGCACTACTGGTTAGACCTAAACTGCATTTAGTTGCCTTGTACTTGCACATGTGTAATGACAATAAAGTTGAATCTAATCTAACCTAATCTAATAATTAATGAATCATATGTGTTAACACAGAAACTACTCAACAAATAGCTACATTTAAGTACCAGAGGACAGTGTTGGTTTCTGTGGGTTAATAAAATATAACTTGTGTCATTTATCTTTCTCAGGTCTGCTCAGAATCCCAAAGGTTTGAGAAATTGATGGAACACTTCAAAAATGAAGACAACAATATTGATTTCATGGTGGGTCTATATTACCGAGTCCTTCTCCTTTCCTCTAAAGTGCCTTTTAAACTGAAGAGCTCTCACCACTACTGATGTCTCATCTCATCATCATTCCCTTCGTGACTCAGGTGGCGTGCATGCAGTTCATCAATATTGTGGTGCACTCAGTAGAGGACATGAACTTCAGAGTTCATCTCCAGTATGACTTCACTAAACTCGCTTTGGATGACTATCTAGAGGTATGAAAACAGTTCATAGACCGTACTTAAAGTATCTTCTCCTGACGCTCACTCAGAAACTCACTGTTGTTTACTGTCTCTGGGGTGTATTTTTGTGCACAGAGGCTGAAGCACACTGAAAGTGATAAACTCAAAGTGCAGATCCAGGCTTATTTGGATAACCTGTTTGACGTGGGGACGCTTCTAGAGGACGCAGAGACCAAAAACGCAGCCTTGGAACGTGTGGAAGAACTGGAGGAGAATATCTCACATGTGAGCAAATACTCAAGACACGAGTCTGTTTTTCTTGTCTTTTCTAGAACTGATTCCTTGTAGTTGCCTTTTAATGTCCAGGATAATATATATTTTCATAATATAATGTGACGTCTTTCCTCTATCTCATTCTCAATATTCCTCTTGTTGGCAGATGACAGACAAACTCTTAGAAACAGAGAATGAGGCCATGTCTAAAATCGTGGAACTTGAGAAGCAGCTGATGCAAAAGAACAAAGAGTTGGATACCGTCCGGGTCAGTATCACACCACCTGACCTACAAACCAGATCTATAGTTTGGATCTTTACACCAGCCTCTCAACACACTATAACACTGCATTTTACTTTTACAGATTTGAATATTATGAAAATGTTAGATTTCAAAATATTTCTAGGGCAACTGAACACATTCATTTAGTACTATTCAGGGTAATTTTAGAATTCATAAAGTATTTAATCATGTATATTCACATACATATAATTTAATGATTTTAGGAATGTTAATATATTTAATCATATTTTGAATTACATTTGTAGTAATTTTCTGTACATTTAGTTTAGTAATATCTTTGTCTTTTCTATATTTCTATTTAACTTTATTTTTATTTCAGTTTTAGTACTTGAGCTTTTTAAAAATATATTTCATTTCACACTGTCTAGGCGAACATGAATAATTTTTAGCTTTTTAGTAGACTCTTTTATTTCAGCTTTATTTTAATTAACAAAAACATTTTGCATAGTTTTGCCAATAACAACACTGGTAAAATTATATTACAATTGGCAATCTTAAGTTTAATTGATACACAAAATGTTTGTAAAAACCATCAATAAATTTTTTTAAGAAATATTGATATATCATTTAATACCATTAATGAATAGTTTAATCAATAAGTGTGTGAGTGAGTGAGTTAAAGTGTGAACTGATGGCAATAATCAGCTAACCTAGCTAGTTTTTTTTTTCTTCTTTTAAGAGTTATTTTTGCTAGGATAGGATAGCGTACAGTAGGCAGGAAGTGAAGTGTAATGGATGGAACGGGAAAGGTCCTTGAGTCGAGATTCGAACTCAAGATGCTAGTTGTTTTTATTGACAGTGTTAATTCAATTTTGATTTCTTAAATGTTAGTGAAAGTTAGAAAAATAAATAATCACTTTTAGATATGAATCTGTATATGCAATGGACATTATGATTATCGGTTTAAATATTAATCTGTATTATGCAATTGCAATGCAGTTTTTTACAGAATGTATGTTGTGCATAACCTGAATTTACATACATTTTTTATGAACTATAAATTATGTAGCCATGGTAACATTATTATGATGTTTGCAAACAAATTTTGGGAGGAGCACATATGAATGATTAACCACAGCTGCCGCCAATCTCCCTATTACCTGATTACCCTATCAGAGCCAAGAGGTTTCCCTTCAAATTCTGCAAACTCCCCTTCCCTGGTATCTTCGTTCTTTGCATCCCTCTGCCACCCTTTATACCGCCCCTCGATATATTAAACTGGCTTCCGGCCAGTTTTGGTTCCTTGCCACTGTCACCTTCGGCTTGCTTAGTCTGCGACACCCAATTTCCAGTAATCATCGTCGTCAGGTTCAAAAACTGTCTCTACATTTTAATAAACAGTTTTCTTTGTCAATTTTAAACTCATCTTACTTTCCTCCCGGGGGCACGAAGGGATCAGGCCTGACTCTGGGCTCTGACCCACCCTCGCCACCTGGGGGTTAAAATCCCTAGGGCTCGGGGTCCGCCGAGCTCCCAGCCTGCTCCCCGGACAGTACGCCAAACATGCTTACAATATTTGTTTAATGAGGAAGTGGGAACTCGTGAAATATAATTGTTAAACCTGAAATTACCCAGGCTGTGTACCGGGATGCCAGCTCACAAGTTCACACACTTCGCCGGATAGTTCGTGAGAAGGATGAGACCATTCAGAGGCAGTCCACCCTGGAGAAAAAAATCCATGAGCTTGAGCGCCGAGGCAGTCTCCAGATCCAGGTGAGGGGTGAGGGAGATGGAGAAGGAGACGTGTCTCCACTGCCGTCGCCTCCTCAGCCCATGGCTCTTTCCCCCTGCCCTGATGCCATGGTTCTGGCCGGAGCCTGTGCTAGTGCGGCGTATAGCTCTGGCAGCACGTCCCAGACTGGCACTCTTCGAGCATTGGTCACACCACCTCCTCCTCCCCCTCCACCACCTCCAATGGCAAGTTCCTCTGGTGAGTAATGGTTTTAGCAAATCTGATGGTTCTGCACACATTTAATGAGGGTATAATGAAATGATTACTTTATGCATCTAAAGATGATTAATGTTATGGGTTTTTACCAGTGTGACTGACATAATTTTATTTAATTAGTGATGTAGCCTCATGGTCTTGAGTTCAAACTGTGCCACTACTTGCTTGAGAACTAAATGTTTATAGATGGGCCCCCCTCCCACAGGCCCAATTAAAAAGTCTGTACCACACAGGATCTTAACTGGTTCACTTTGTCTCAAGAAACATTCCCATAAAACGCTTCTGTTGCAAACCCTACAATGGGTAATCCACGAACGGTGATGATTATCCCTTTAACTTAAGGTTTCTCCAGGACGATTGTTTCTGTATTGTGTGTAAAATGATGGTTGGATAAATACATAATAAACCATTTTGATTATATTAATAGTTATAAATATGTGTGAATAACACTAATGTGAATAAGTTCGAGGTCAAGGATTTTTTTAAAGGTTTGTGAAATATGTCCCTTATGTTCAAGTCTGTAATTGCTTTTACTTAAATTTAATATTTAGCATTTCAAATAAAGAAATGTTTATATTGCATATATTTTAAAATGTATAAATGAATAAATTAACTGTTTGAGCTCACATGTTCTCTCTTTTCTTTTGTAGTACCAAACGGGCCATCGGCAGCTCTTGCTCCTCCACCACCACCGCCGCCTCCTCCTCCACCTCCTCCTCCCCCACCTCCACCTCCTGGGCATTCTATTGAGATCTCTGCTCCTTTACCTCCACCTCCTCCTCCTTGTGCTCCTCCTCTCCCAGGAAGCGGCACACCAACTGTAATATTCAACTCTGGCTTGACAGGTATGTATGCAATCATTTCACTGTGATTTTTCTCCAATTGTCCGTTTTAAATAATATAATTTTTTAGGGCCAGGACTTTAAAGCGTTAATTTAGATTAATTAATTACAAAAAAATAACGCATTAAAATTGCTTGAACGCATTTAAATCGCACTTTTTTTTGCACTGTGGAACGCTTCTCACTGGATGAGTTTCAGCGGACCGATTTTACTGGAGCACCAATTACCGTTTCTAATGCTCTGAATGCATAGATATATATAGAATGACACAATATTTTGGGTGAGCGAGCAGCCTGTGGTAAGATGTCCTCCATATGCGGATGTTCGACTCCGTTGGCCAGCAACGCAGATGAGACATCTTATGTATTCAGTCATTATTCAATGGTATACTAAAAATCCATATGAAAAAACTTACTTCTCACTGTTCTCAGGTCAAATATTTATTTGCTTAATATTAAAATTTGATTCATTTTAATTAATTAATTACAAAGCCTTTAATTAATTTGATTAATTTTTTTAATCGCGTCCCGGCCCTATTATTTTTCCTTGAAATAATTTTCCAAGCTCTTGTAGATTTGTGTTCAGCATTTAGAAGCATTTTCTGCTTTCTCTTTCTAGATATGTGTGCTTTTATAACTCTCTAAACTTTTGTTTTTATCTACTCTCTTTTTTTCCTGCTTTCAAAGATGGACCAATCAAGCTCTTCTGTAGGTTTCCTGATATTTGTCACGGCCACCATTTAAATCTCATGATCTAGTCATATTATGTGTTGTGTGTCTTCGCTTAACATGTCATCATGCATTCTTGTGATGTATTCGCATTTTTTAAAATCTCATTGAGTAGTTGTTTTGGTAGTCACAGGACTCTTTTCTTTCTTGGCAGCTGTGAAAATCAAAAAGCCAATCAAAACCAAGTTCCGCATGCCAGTGTTCAATTGGGTGGCCCTGAAACCAAATCAGATCAACGGCACTGTCTTCAATGAAATCGATGACGAGAGGATCCTAGAGGTATTTGTCTCCAGCACTTCACATGGTGTGAAATGTGTGATCTCTATCAACTCTGCATGTATTACACCGCCAAGCTGGTCTACTTGATTATCATGTCCCTGTTTTGAGTTACTGCTACATAATAGGAAGATGCCAGAGATTTTTCGAAGGATATTTTGTAACTGCTGCTACTAAAATCGCAAGAATGTTGGCTGAATACCAGAACGGGCCATGTTTTTAGAATGGAAGGGGTTAAAGGAATAGTTCACCCAAAAACGAAAATTCTGTCATCATTTACTCACCCTCAAGTAGTTCCAAACCTGTATGAATTTCTTTGTTCTGCCAAACTCAAAAAAAGAGTTTGTAACCAGGCTGTTTTGGTCAATATTGATTTGCATAGTAGAAAAAAAATACTATGGAAATCAGTGGTGACCCAAACCAGCCTGGTTACAGAACAAAGCAGAAGAACAAAGAAATTCATACAGGTTTGGAACTACTTGAGGGTGAGTAAATGATGATAGAATTCTCATTTTTGGGTGAACTATTCCTTTAATGAAATTCATTTGGGAGCCAGAACAAGTTCATTCTGATTTGAAGAAAATGTATTTGAAATAACCAATGAGAAGGAAATCCTTCTGTGCATAAATCACTGGCGCCATTAGTGTTGTCTGTTGTCTGACTGTTAATGTACAGTATTTGGACACCAAGTTCCAGGAGTGCATTGTATTGCAGCTTTAATATAATCATTTTGTTTGCAGGATTTAAATGTGGATGAGTTTGAAGAAATGTTCAAGACCAAAGCCCAGGGCCCTGCCGTCGACATGACATTGCAAAAGCAAAAGGCTCCTCAGAAGGGCCCCAATAAAGTATCATTACTGGAGGCGAACAGGGCCAAAAACCTTGCTATCACACTCCGCAAGGCAGGGAAGAGCCCAGAAGAGATCTGCAAAGCAATCCAGACGTAAGTTCCCCCTTTAATATCAAGATATGGGTGAACCCCATGAGATGATGTTTACAAAACTGTGAGATTGCTCTTGCTCATCTGCTTGTTATAATATCAGTCAGTTCTTGCTCTGCTCCACAGATTTTGTTTTGTTCGCTTGATTTTTGTTAATGTTTTTTTTTGAGGATAGTTTTAAATAGCGCTCTGATCACTTTCTCTCACCTGCCTCAGGTTTGACCTACGTACGGTGCCTCTGGATTTCGTGGAGTGTCTGATGCGGTTCATGCCCACTGAAAGCGAGGTGAAGATGCTACGTCAGTATGAGCGGGAGCGACGTCCAGTGGACGGGCTCACTGATGAGGACCGGTTCATGATGCTCTTTAGTAAGATTGAAAGGCTGCCACAGCGGATGACCATCATGGCCTTTATGGGCAACTTTAGCGATAGCCTTCAGATGCTCACACCGGTAAGGTGGAAAGAGAAAAAGAGGAATAATACCAACATTGTTAATATTAACATTTATATTAACAAAAATCAATCTGAAATGCATTTATACATTTGTCTGCTGTGTTTCCTATCAGCAACTACATGCTATCATAGCAGCATCTGTATCCATAAAATCATCACAGAAATTAAAGAAAATCCTTGAGGTAAGCTAATATAACTTATTAGCACACAGTTTCACGTTTAAGAGTTTAACTTGTATTTAATTACATGATATCTCTCCTTTTAGATCATTTTGGCCCTTGGGAACTACATGAACAGTAGTAAGAGAGGAGCAGTTTATGGATTCAAACTTCAGAGCTTGGATTTGGTAACTACCTTTTATAACCTTTTGCAACCATGCACTTATTTTTTACATTATTACATTTATTCTGCCATTATTAACATTTAGACTTATTAATAATAATACTATAATATCTCCTACCTTTAGCTGCTGGAGACTAAGTCCACAGACAGGAAGCAGACACTTTTGCACTACATAGCCAATGTGGTGAAGGAGAAATATCCTATTGTATGTGTTTTTTACAATGAGCTACACTACATTGAGAAAGCTGCTGCAGGTAAGTCTCCATCAGCCCTGAAAACATATTTAAAATATACTTTATAATTTATAAAGTATTTTTTTTTTGTTGAAGCTGAAATATAAAAATTTGATTAAAATTAGTTCATACATTCTATAATAGTACATAAATAATACTAGAACATCACTTTCTAAATACATTTTAAGGGGGCCATATGATGCATTAATTGGTGTAACAGAATATGATGACATGCTTTAATGTTTATTTTTCCAAGTACTGTACATTATTGTAGCTCCTTGAATTGTTTTCTAAATTAGAATAATTGAATTAAATCGTCTGCTCTGATTGTCCAGTTGACACAGGGCATAGTGACTGGATGAACCCCACAAGCATGCGTCAGAAAAGACACTTACCATAAAACCGTTAATAATGTCATTAGTAGTTTTACCATTTTACCAGTTTGTTTTTGACGGTGGATCTCATTATTCCCATGTTGCAGTCTCACTGGAGAATGTTCTCCTGGATGTGAAGGAGCTACAGAGAGGTATGGATCTGACCAGAAGAGAATACAGCATGCACGGCCACAACTCCCTGCTCAAAGACTTCATCCATCACAACGAGGCCAGACTGAAGAAGCTCCTGGATGATGCTAGGATTGCACAGGTAGAGAAAAAAAGTATATAGGGTATTGTGGTTTTAAATCTAAGCTGGTAGTGATAAGGTTTGAATCTTACCAGGGATAATCCATGATCATGTGGCTTCCATGTAATTACAGGATGCCTTTGACGATGTTGTCAAATTCTTCGGAGAGAGCCCCAAGACCATGCCGCCCTCAGTGTTCTTCCCTGTGTTCGTTCGCTTCATCAAGTCCTATAGGGTGAGTATGTATTTTATCAGTGCATCGACTTGCTCCTTGTTCACACAAGGCCCAGGTCTAATTTGTCATTGTTTTCAGCATGCGGATGAAGAAAACGAGCAGAGGAAGAGGCAAGAGCAGCTGATGATGGAGAAACTTCTAGAACAGGAGGCCATGATGGAGGAGCACGAGAATCAACAGGTATGATGGGATGAGAGTATGATTCTTAAATCCCAAAAATTCGATTTTTTACTCTATGCAGTTTGCAGTTGGTGTGTAAACAATATTGACAGTGTCACATTTCTAAAAAATTTCAATTGTACTATAAAATTAAAAAAATAAAGGGACTGTTTAAAGTGTTGCAATAGATCACTGTAGCTGCCTGTAGCCATGCACATAAACTGATCCTCTCTTTCTTTTTGTTACCTTTACTTCAGCAAAGTCATTCGACGATCATAGCTTAATATTTAACTATAAAAATGAACTTTAGGGAGAGCATTTTGCTAAATACGTATATAATCAGTACATTTTCACTTAACATGTTTTGGAGACCCACCATTTAAAAAAAACTAACTGTAAAGTTGTAATCTTATTTTAAAGAAAACGTCTTTAAATGCAATTTAACTGTTTGTATACAACCTTTAATAATACAGTAATATACCAACTGACAGATTTCCCTGTATAGTTTTTGCAGCATTCGTTTTTAGTTAATAGAGAATTTTGCTGACAGGTCCTGTCGCTAAATCAATATCAAATCGAACTGAAGGTTTCAGTTCAGATCTGAATCACATCGCAAGTTTGTAAATTGAAATCAAAATATGCAATTTGTGTCAGTACTCAGCTGTAGTGTATACTACATAAAAGGATATTAATTGTTAAAAATGACAGCAAAACCGTGTGCACTAACTGCATGTTCTATCCTTTATGAATTTGCACAAACTCCAGTCACCATCTCACAAGGGCAAGCGGCAGCAGCAGGATCTGATTGTTGAGTTAAGAAAGAGACAAGGCAAAGATAGCCGGCATGTCTACGAAGGCAAAGATGGAGCAATTGAGGACATCATTACGGGTAAGAATACTGCTGAATGAAAGCCCCGACAGATTCATTCGACTGTACGAACGTCAGATGAATCCGTTTTCCTACGTGTGTATTGGTCTTGTTCTTTTGATAGTAATATTAGATGTACAGTAGCAGTAGACGCCATGCTGTTTAGCCTTACTAAAGTTTAGACGCTTGAAGTTTCTGTCTGATTCTGTGCTTTTTCAAGAGCTTCTAGCTTTTGGTGTTTCTTGTGTTGTGATTGGCTATTATTTTGCTGCAGTGCTGAAGACCGTCCCCTTTACCGCACGATCAGCCAAACGTGGCTCGCGGTTCTTCTGTGACCCCACCCTCTCCGAGGACTTCCATTACTAAACTAAATTCTGTCCCCTCAGAAAGGTGCCTTTAAATCCGTCTCTTCTTCACTCATCTCCCAGCCATTTATTTCGTTCGTCCTTTTCTCTACATGTTTCTTCATTTGTTTACCATTCACCTGGGTAAGGGCAGTAAATACAAGATGGAAACGTGAATTCTCTGCATAAAAACTGCATGCCTGCCTTCAATATTTTCTCTGTTTTGCATTTGGTTTCCTGCACTACTCAAATCTCGCCTGTTGATGTTTTCCCTCCCATTGAGTAAAATGTCTCTTGGTAACCACCTTCCAACCTATCATGACTTATCAGAAGGATCTGAATTGTAGGGATGCACTGATATTATAATTCTGTCTGATATGATAAGGAAACAAAAATGTCCACATCCAGGAACTGACATAGAAAGCAAAATACAAAAATCTTTATTAAGACAGGGCTACGTATTAAAAACACATGTTGAGCCCTTGGACTATATTTTATTGTTGTTGAAAATAAACTTTTCTATTTTATCTGAATAACTTAAAACATATAAGATTTTAAATGCTCTAAATACATTTTGGCATCACAGCAATAAAAGAAGAATGAATACTGCCTTTTTCAGCGCTAGAGACTGAATCTTACCATGTTATTAAAATATGTTCTGGAGAGATTAACTTCACAATTTCCATCATTTGATGCTAACTTTGTCACTCTAAAAAGAAGGAAAATAAATATGCAAAGGATGATATTCAATATCAACCAATACCAAATGGAAAAGACAATATTTTTTCCATATGAATTATATATATAAATACTGAACATAGTTTTAATAACTGATATGGTACCAGAATATTGTGCATCCCTGCTTAATTGATCTAAAACTAACCAAACATCCACACACCTACAGTGGGGCAAAAAAGTATTTAGTCAGACACCAATTGTGCAAGTTCTCCGACTTAAAAAGATGAGAGAGGCCTGTAATTTTCATCATGGGTATACCTCAACTGTGAGACAAAATGAAAAAAAAAATCCAGATAGGATTTTGAAAGAATTTATTTGCAAATTATGGTGGAAAATAAGTATTTGGTCAATAATAAAATTTCATCTTAATACTTTGTTATATACTCTTTGTTGGCAATGACAGAGGTCAAATGTTTCCTGTAAGTCTTCACAAGGTTGTCACACACTGTTGGTGGTATTTTGGAGCCCATTCCTCCATGCAGATCTCCTCTAGAGCAGTAATGTTTTGGGGTTGTCGCTGGGCAACACAGACTTTCAACTCCCTCCAAAGATTTTCTATGGGGTTGTGATCTGGAGACTGGCTAGGCCACTCCAGGACCTTGAAATGCTTCTTATGAAGCCACTTCGTGTGCTTGGGATCATTGTCATGCTGAAGATGCAGCCACGTTTCACCTTCAATGCCCTTGCTGATGGAAGGAGGTTTCACTCAAAATCTCACGATACATGGCCCCATTCATTCATTTGTCGTCCCTTTGCAGAAAAATAGCCCCAAAGCATGATATTTCCACTCCATGCTTCACAGTAGGTATGGTGTTCTTTGGATGCAACTCGACATTCTTCCATGAATACGACATGTTGAGTTTTTACCATTTGACATTCTCCCAATCCTCTTCTGGATTATCCAAATGCTCTCAAGCAAAACTTCTGACGAGCCTGGACATGCACTGGCTTAAGCAGTCTGGCAATGCAGGATTTGACACCCTGGCGGTGCAGCTCTCTGCAGGTCATTCACTAGGACCCCCCCGTGTGGTTCTGGGATTTTTGCTCAGTGTCTTTTATACTGATAACAAGTTCAAACAGATGCCATTAATACAGGTAACAAGTGGAGGACAGAGGAGCCTTTTAAAGAAGTTACAGGTCTGTGAGAGCCAGAAATTTTACTTGTTTGTAGGTGACCAAATACTTATTTTACAGAGAAATTTACCAATTAATTCTTCAATGTGATTTTCTGGAGTTATTTTTCTTAATTTCTTTCTCATCGTTGAGGTATACCTATGATGAAAATTACAGGCCTCTCTCATCTTTTTAAAATTGGTGGCTGACTAAATACTTTTTTGCCCCACTGTACCTGTTTTGTACCCATCTTTGGCCCTGTCTCATCCATATCCAAATCCACAGGCCCAGGCTGGAGTTATGTTCACTTTGTAACTGTTCACTTGTTTGTCTTCAGACCTGCGCAGTCAACCCTTCCGCCGGGCCGATGCCCTGAGGAGGAGTGGGAGAAGGAACTTGGAGGTACAGCACCTTCAGCTACGCAACATGGAGATCACCACCTGCTAGCCACACTTGATCAGCTTTTAAGGACAGAAGGTGGGCCAGTAACACTACTGAAAAAAAGGAACAAAAAATAGCACACTTAGAACAATGGAAGGATGGATAAATGTGACATTGAACACTTGGGATCTGGCATCTCGATTTAATGAATTGTTGGATGCAATATGTTGACCTACAGTCAAATGTGGATTCTACAAATAGACATTAGGACGAACGATCATGGTTTTTATGTTTAACTCTATTCAGTTTTGTGACATTGTGTATTAAGTACAAGTACAAGCAGAAATGCCAAAGGAAGTCTTGCATTGGCCCACAATTCATTTTCATTATCATTTAACCTCTGGTTCTAAAACTCCAATCTGAGCCGCTTTTTTCTGAGGGGAAGACTTACAAGATGCACTTTTAATTTTTGTTTCGTTTTTATCTTTGATCATCTTAAAACTGAACTTTCAATTAAAAAACAAGGATGGAGTGTGAGAGGGAGATTCAATCTTAAGGATCTTGAGGATTACTCATTGCGGACTGAAAAAATAACATGAAATGTTGAGAAAATGTTTACTACCAGGCATTCACAACCGGTGTGACATTGTATGTACAATACATCTCTTGCTCTCCTACTGGTTTTATCTCATGTGACATTTGTGAGCTGTGGAAAAGAGTTTGCTGTTTTTTTAAAAATGAAGACATTTCATCGGACAAAAAAAAAGTCTTTTTTTTAAATGTACAGATATTTTGCTACAAAATTGAGCCTCTTATTTTTTACATTGTTCATCCATTGTGGTGCTGTACATATTGTTGAAACAAACCAACTTGTCCTGCAATATCACTGGAATGTTATTAACTTTTATGTTGTTTAGTATGACAGTATTATTTAATCTGATGGTGAAGACAGTGAATCAACTTACTCTGTGACCTAAATTGCGATCTCATCACTATTGTTGCATATGGTAAATGTCTGTGGTTGCACGTAACACTTGAAAGCTTGAACAGACACTAGTGGCACATATAACTTTTTTCTACTTTGATCTCTTTAACTGGAATCAGTGGTTGTGTGCAAATAAAGCAATGACACCAGCACCATTAAAAAATGATTATTTCTTTTGTGTGGTTGATGCAAGAATTCATTTTTATTCTACTTAAAATCTGGTTTGATAAGTGAGGACATTCAATTGTAAATGTGATGTTGGAGCTATTTTAAAATAACAACGGTGTGGGCACCTTACACTGCCACAAGGTGGTAGCAACCCCTTGTGTTTGCCCATTTCTTTTAGGTCCCCAGCTCCATGGAACTGGCATTTATACTAATAAACATGGTCAGATTACAGTTATTAATTAATTTAAACTCTATTCTTTTATTACAACAATTTAATTACACTATTTTTAAAGTGCCTACTTCTGTGATCTGCAATTCTAAAAATGAAATGGAAATAATACACAAAAGGCCAGTAATATTTTGCTATATGTCGTAAATTAAGAGTAATACGTTCAGCATAAATCATCTGATAAAAAGCTTCAAAATGCTTGAACGGTGAAACTTGGGCCCTCATTTTTCGAATATGTAATGAACAATGCTTTTCTTTGTGTATTTAAAAAATTAATGTACATAAAGAGCATTAAATAATGCAATAGGTGAATCATCTAATTTTCAGCCATTTCAGTTCAACAGTTTCACCAGGTCACAGTGGGATACCTATATCCTGTCTGCTGGCTTATGGACATCACACAAGGGAAACAGTTCATGATGCAGAACTAAAGAAGAGCAAGATAAAAGCTGACAACTTCTCACGCTTGGAGAATGTGGGCAGACCTCCCAACTGCCACTGTCAGAAACTTTAAGAGTGATGAGGTGTTCCATGAAAAAATAAAATGATAAAATAGACAATGGAAAATTCCTTAAAAAACATTATTCAGGTAATTAGTCAATTAGCAGATGCATTTAACCAAAATGAACATACAATACTGATTTTAACATGATGCTGAAAAATGTCAAGATGACATTTAGCTTGAAATATTAATAGTTTTACACAATCATGAACTTTTGTAAGAAAAAAGAAAAGCAAAACACATGAGCCTATATATGTGTGGGTGTATGTAGCCAATATCTCAGTCATTTATTTTTTCTTCTACATTAGGCTATCTCTTACAACAGTGACAAACTCAATTCAGTCTGCAACAAATTACTGCATACATATTGGTGATTCTGTAATTGCGGGTACATTTGGTCCGTCATTATTTTTTCAGCTTTTTTTTTTTTATGGTTATATTTTTTATATATTTAATAAGTTTTTATTACTCTTTACCAATTGTTATGAATTACTATAACAACATAATAACTTTTTTTTTTATCTTAAATAGCTGAAAATCATGATTTCCAAATTAGTCAGTGTATTTTTTCCATCATGTATCAACGTGCATTCAAAATATTTTATAGTACTTTTCTTTTGGCAACATTTTATATATATATATATTTTTTAAATAAAAGTCCTAAGTAGTTACTTACTTAATTCTACAACATTAAATTATTTTTTTCCCCCTTAAAAAGTTGAGTCCCTAAATCTTGCAAAGACGTTTGGTACATTAACTATAATATTTAAGCAGGTGTATAATTAATAACGTCTACCACTCTGAATTAAAATAGTTCTTTGTGATAAAGATTTACAATGTGTAACAAGTACTATTGTTTACTGACGGCTATCACATCCAATCGCATGGTCGTATTGCACGGGTCGTCGATAACTATAGGACAACATGAAAATGTAGGCGGTGCTTCACAAATACGGAAGCACAAACCGCGATGTTTTGAAACAATTCAACGTTTGGCAACTTTCAAATGGTTACACACTGCGTTCAGCTAAATTCGCTTTAAATTAGTTGTATTGTTCGCTTTACTGTATAAAACGTATTTAACATGCATTGTACAAGTCAAGTGTAATCAATCATTTGAAAAGTGGGATTAACTAGCGCGCTAACTAACTAGCCAGTTGTCTGGTAAACGGAAACGCGCAAACTAAAGACGCAGGATGTGACTCACTTGCCAACAATTTCAGCTTTAGAAACTTATCTTGGCGACCATGCCGCGGTCTGCCAGAGATAACGACGGACAGTCTTTAGAGGTTTATTCCGATGATGAAGATACTGCTGCATTAGCAGGCAGAAGAAACATGTCGGAGGAAATAAATGGAGCTTCACGTGAAAGCAGCACAACGCCTGGGCGGATACCCTTCCGCCAGCGGTACTGGAAAGACACACACCTGTGGTCCGCTCGAGTAGTCTCCGTGCTATGCAGCGTAGTCGTTGTCTCATTTATTGCTGTGCTCATTTCCTTCTTGTACATCGTATTAAAAGGTAACTTAAAACAAACTAACATCTATTTATCGGAACCCTTCTCCTGAAGTTGAAGCATTTTAAGATTCTTGTATCAATCAATAGATCTAAGAGCAGAGAGAATAACCACTGAAGATGGATCAGAAGTGAGACTTCTGGGTAGGTCCACATTAGAGGTGCGTGTTGTAACACAGTGGAAGCATGTTGTAAAACAGGACTTTTTTTTCTTGCAGGTTTTTGGAGTATTTTGGTCCTGTCTTCTGTGGCTGGAGTTTTTTGTTGCAGCTTCTCCTGGACCCTCACATATTTTGACTCATTTGAGCCAGGAATGTTTCCCCCAACTCCTCTTTCTTCAGCTAAATTCAAGTGAGCACGTTTTTTCATTTTTCAAAGTTCAAAAATTCATCAAACTTTATTTTCTAAAGCGCAACCATGTAGCACACTGTCAGTTTTTGCTCCCAATATAGAGTAATTTTGCATACCGCTTGCAAAATATGCAAGATGTTGATAATTTTAGCTAAAAAAAACGGCATGTTTTTTTTCTGAAGTAATGACCCAAATAAACAGTTTAACAGACTATTAAGATTCAAGGTTATGCAACATTCAATGATATTTAGGATGGCAGCATAATGCATTATGTTCTGTGCGGTATAAACTTTTATTATTATTAAACTTTTATTATAGTTATATTATAAACCATTGTTTATTAAAGTTTAAATCACACGGCCCTTTATTTTTTAGACTTAAATATTTTCACCTTATGTTATAGTTGTTTATCAGTCCCTCATTGGTCCTTAGTGTGAAAAGATATATCTTATCCCACTGTTCGTAAGACCTGGGGGACTTTACTAAAAAGCAGTGGACAGTTTAACTGCTTAAGATAAACAAGGAGAATGAGCATCTGTTACAAAACATAAAAACAGTTTTTGATCACCCAGGTAACAACACAACACCCAGGTAAACCTTTGAACTGGTTAATTGTTGTAAATTCGGTTATTATTTTGTCTTGTGGACTATGTAAACATCAGTTATGTGAAACCGCTTACTCAGGACGGGTCTAAATAATAAGTAACATGCAATGAATGTAAACTTATGAGCAGAACAGTATAGATAGACATCAATACCATGTACATGAAAGTTTTTTTCATGAAAGGTCAAGATCAAATCAAATTATATGATTAATAATTTAATAATTATAATGCATTTATTAAATGTTTTATTTTAATACATTTAATAAATGACTTTAATGGTACTTTGTAGGCGGTATTAGTGGCCACCATTAACTTTTTCTCCATTTTTAATTATTCATTATTAATTTATTAATATTAGATGTTGGTACAATTAAAATTAGATACATTTGTTAAAGCCATTTCCTAATCTTGCTTTGATAGTAAGCACCATTGTATTGAAAAGTTTGTTTAAAAAAAATGAAAAAAAGCTGTCTGAAAGCTGAAAATTTACTACCAACTTAGGGAGTATCTAGAATCTAGAGGGAGTGAGGTACATCTGACTCTCATATTTGAATTATTTCCTGTCTACTTGGACACCTTCATATGGTCAGTTTCCCATGGCACCATAGATGTATTCCATAGATTGCATATTATGGAGCAGGAGATGTCATTAAATATTTGCTTGGGTATCTAGAAAGCTCACTTGAATTTGTTCTTGATCATTAGAACTGACCCTATGGTGTTTTGGAAACCTGTCTGTGTTTAGTCTGGGTGGCAAACTACCTTAAGTTTCAAGAAATGCATCATTATTTCACAGTATTTCAAACTGATCTTTTGTAAAAGCTCCATGTTTGTTACTGCTCAAAAGCAACTAACAAATTAAAAAGCAAAAAATGTCCACCCTTAAAAAAAAAAGAAGCAACAACTTAGAAATGACATAGAACTAGAAGTTCTCCTTCTTCTGCAGTAGGCAGAAAAACTAAATTTCCAAGTAGAATTGATCATCCAATCACTTCACACCAGACTCCCATTATCATGCAAGTGAGTTAATTTACTGCTGCGCCACCTGCAACGGTCATCTCACTGATCCTGTGAGCGCTATTCATTTATTTCAGCCCTTGATGTTTGATTGTCTCTACAGGGATCTGTTTTTTTTCCATGGCCAGTTCTGCTCAGTAGTGTAATAGCCTGAGAGAGCATGAGAGTTATAGGAACATGTTATCAAGGCTGTTCCTCTGGTCTGAGGTTATTCACCCATTTTTCCTATTTTTGTTTTTAGCTGTCAGTGCCTTAGAAGCCTGTCAGCTGGTAAAATAGAAAATTGTTCCTATCTCTTTGTGCTGGTTCAACTCGCCCGGGCGAGAGCACAGGCTCTGAGGAGAACAGAAAAGCAATTTTACTGTAATTGCTTTTCATCTTCAGACCTGAATACTTGCACCATGCGGAACATTTAAAAACTGTCCCAGAATTGGTCCTCAGGGATTTCGTGTGGCTCCAAGCCCCATAAAATATGCCTAAATGTCCTTCACCCCAACTGCTAATGCTCTTGGAGTGAATGGCGATGGGACTAAACGTTTTAGTATTTTTTTCTCCAAACTAACTGACTTTCATTTGGCTGTCCTTCTGGGAGGGTTGGGGGTCGGAATTAGTACACACAAAAAAATTTTATTCTGTTGTTTACTGACCCACATGGCATTCTAAATCCATAAGAAACCTGAGAAATTTAGAGCTCTTGATTGAAAGTAACAATCAAAACTTGGTAAAAGTAATTTATATGAATCAAGTGATTTTAATTGAAATCTTTTGAAGCCTTGATCACTTTACATGATGAGATTTAATTAAGGCGTTTATTCATGTGTAATCATTGACCAATACATAGAACACAGCAAATATGGTAAACAGAAGCTCTGATATGCTTGTCTGAAACACAAGAACCAATGAGGTTTGTTGTCGCGTGTCACGCAAACATGTTTGAACCAGTGAGATTTCTTCTTGCACATTACACAAGTGCTGTTTAGATTCCAAAGTGCCTTTTCATACGCAGATTTATATGGATTTCTTTTGCTAGCATGGACTCTTAATAAATGGACTTTCCATTTGTAGAATAATTCAGATTTCTATTAATGGCAAACCTTCGTGACTGTGTCCCCTTTTGCTACATATGTCTGAGCTGTTAACAGGAAGCGTTAACCACCGAAAGAATGCCACAGCCAACTGGGTAATGTGTACAGTGGAGATGGTGAAACCTTAGAAACTGTTTGTCTCCATGGTAAGTAAGTAAACTAACTGACACAGAGGAAAAATAATGAACGTAGAAGCATAGTCACGTATAGAGCATTAGTCACACTCCCTCAGTGGTTTACTGACTGCATAAATGAGGAAGTGTTTGAAAGCTGTGATGAATTGCTGTTAGCCCATCAGACTGTGAATTCTGTTATATTTCCAGTGACCTTAGTGCTTCTGACATTTATTACCTGAAGCTTTGTGTACACTAGGTAGGAGGCACGTGTACAGCGAGGGACGCTGTGACAACCTGTTGCCTTTCGCAGATTTAATATACTTAGAAATTACCTCAATTTAGATTTAATGATCCAGGCATGAGGAGAACTAAGCTTTGGAAGACTTCAGAGGACAGTCAAATGATGACATCCTCTAATGAATATTGAACGGTGACCTAAAACTGAACTAAAAATAACACAGCCAAGTTTGTTGCGGAGCTCTTTAAAGTTGTTTTTCAATTCCAATTAATTCATTTTGGATGGCACCCCTTGAGATGGTAAGAAAACAGGGAGCCCTATTTGAAGCTGGCTGAAACGTGTCTTCTCTGCTAACTTTGAGTTTGCAAATGAGTTTAAGGCTTGGCTCCAATTTATGAATCTGTAAGCCGACTTCTGATTGGCTGTTTGAGGGGAACATTATTGATTGTGTCTGGAGGCTTGGCAATAAATCCCAGGGTCACTCCATCCCAAAGTGAGTTGGTTATCTAATCACACAGCGATGCTTTGACGATGTCTGTACTAAACCCAACTTACACAGCTGGCTCAGAACGCAAATAGGCTATCGACCAGCTAGCAGCCGGATGGGGTGGTATTGACTGACCCCCACGGAACTGTGACTGGGTCTGCTTGTTCCTTCACGCTTGCATAGCTCCGGTTCACCAGCACAAAACGGCGGTGGTCAACACGCACTCTGTCCTATTGGCATTCTTCATGTCAGTTTTCACTGTATGTCGCAGTGGCGCTCTAGCAATTAGCCTCTTGCTTTTTCCTCAGATGACTCGGATGCTAATAGAAGCTTTCCTCTTTTGTTTGCAGATACGCACACACGTATTAGTATAATGCACCCATCACTTTGTTTCCATAGAAACCCAACCTTTCAATCTTTGGGTGCATATGGTGGTCACAGTCAGTTGTTTGTGGTTCTGTCTCAACCAGATAAGCTTTACATTATCTGCCTGTGTTGTAGGTGAGTATCACCAAGTTTATGCCACAACAATTGATTTGCTGAATTATCTGGCTAATAGAAATTAGTTTAGTCTCTTTTGGAGCTTTGGGTTTTTCAGTCGTGCCGTTCCCCGATTAGATCTCGCATCTGTGAATTATCTGAATGGATGGCCTTAATTATAATCAGCTCCCAAACTGTTTTTTCCCATTGATTTGTTAGGAAGTGCTTGGCTTCCTAATGTTCCATGTCAAGGCTGCTGTCTGTCTCAATTGTGTCATTAAGTCTGTTGTGTCTATGGGATAGACGAGCCTTTCCTGGCTGATAGAGCCGTATCTAAGCAAGTGATATGCCTGGTTGAGACTTATCATTAAAAATTAGCTTCAATATTTCATGGTCAAGTCTAGCTGATGCAATTCAGAAGTCTGCTTGTTCATTTTGACGCAGTGCAGTGTGTGCTACAGTTTCCAATTCCAAATGCTGTAGAAGATCATAAAAGCAAACAAAATGTGCTAATATACACTCACAGTGTGTAACAGTAACAAAAAATAATGATCCCATCCTTTATCTCCATAATGCAATGTTAGTTGGCCAGACAGTGATTCATTTTTTTATGAATTGTTAAAATATTGGTGGCCAGGACACCGTGAGCCTGGAGATTGTAGTGAGCATTTGTCCTTAGCTTAATTGTGGCCATAAATATGTATTGCTTATAAATGACTGTTATGGTAATATTCTCAATTGGAGTGGAAGCATTGAGCTGGAAACATTATTCAATATGTAAAGACTTAGCAAGTGGATAACCTTTATGATGCATGCTTGTTTGTTTTTTGTTTTTTACTATAGAAAATATGAGAGTGCCATTTGCATAACGCCAAAATTTCCTTTTAAATAAATGTGCCAATTTCTCTAATGTCACATGGTGTAACCCTCCACATGCACAAAAAAGCTTCAGTACAAAATTCTAAATTTAATAAAATGCTCATTTTAGAAGATGTAAATTCTACTTGCTTATTCTAAAAGTCACTGTATTTATTGTTTGTTAACTTACAATGCATTCTTAAATAGGTTAACGGAACAAATAACAAACAATTTGATACACTGGTGCAGATTTGTGCTCCTGAAAATGCTACTCTGAAGCTTGCTCAAATTAGTCATTAAAGAGAACTCATGGGAGTGGATAACATGGGACATCTGGATGCCTCATAATGGGATTTTTATGGGCCTCTGCACTCACTAGAGTAGAGTAATGGCCAGCTGATATGATCAGTGCTCTTGTCTATGTTCCGTACATGCTCCTCAGCTTTGTTTGTTCCGTTTGCTTTTAAACTTCCTGCATTAGAGTTAGACACCTCTAGAGAGTAACTGACCAATTGAGTGATAAATGAAAAAATGGTATTACAGTACATCATGTAGCTGTACAATTAATCAGATAAATCATTTAGATGATTATAACAGCTGTTACAGTTACGAATGTATTGATTACAGTACATCAAAGGTTTTTATTTACAGAGTGCCTTTTGCATTAGCTGAGCATTGTAACAATTTGAAGATGTCAATTGTGCCAGTTTTTTTTTTTTTTAACGTATTGCTTTAGAATCGGGAAAAGCAAATTATTAGCTATCCCATTATGATCATCAAGGCATGAACAAAAAGCCTGGAATACTCTACACAACTTTCCCCATTTGTGCACTAGAGTTGTAAACTCTAGTTGCCAAATGTCAAAGCCGGTCTCCAGAGTCTTGGCACTGGACAGACTGCCTCAAAACTATTGTGAGGTATATGACGGGCTTTTCAGATTTCAGATTGTGATTTCATCCAGCTGGAGGATATCAGGCTTGTTTGACGTTTTAAGACAATGTTAGATAGTTTTCTTAAATGCTTCTCCTAGTTCAAATGTTTTGCATGAGTTTGTTGTGTTACTTTAAACACTAGTATGTGAGTCATGACGTAAAAATGTCATGTAAAATGTATTTAAATTACAATGTCAAGGACAATAATCAACCATTATGATTTTTGTTGTAGTCACGCTGTGAACTAATGCGTTGGATGTTTGTTTTTGGTTTTGCAGAAGAATGACCGGACACTCTTTCCACATGGGCTACAGTATGGCTATACTCAACGGCATAGTGGCTGCGCTCACTCTTATATGGTATCTCACCTGATGTGCCTCAACGGCTGCCCATCTGTGGACACCTTGACTGTCATTTAACTTTTAATTACCAAGAGGCAATTCCAAGTTTAAGCAGTTCACCCCAAAATGACAATTTGCTAAACATTTATGCACCGTCAGGTCATCCAGTATGTAGATGAGTTTGGTTCTTCATCGGAACAGATTTAGACAAACTTGCTCACCATTGGATCCTCTGCTGTGAATAAGTGCCTTCATTTTGGGGTGAACTATTGCTTTAAAGGCAGATGGAGCTGTCAAATTATGTTACTAATATACGAAAGATAAAGAGAGAATGGAATACTAATTAAAAAATATATATTTCTTTAGTCATTCATACACTGAAAAACAAGAAGGAAAGCAATAAAGTACAATGTTTTATTTTTTTAAAGGATTTCTCATATTTTCATTATGTTAATTTGACAAATTCAATGCACAACGAACAATGACTTTTTCGTAATGGACTACATTTCCGGAAAAAAATAACATTAGTGAAGTCAGGGTCTCTTTGTTACTTATAAAAGGCTTTTTATTATAAAACCCTGTGCAAGCATCTTTTTACCATTACAATAGCAGTGCATTCAATTTGCTTTTTGATGTCATTCATTCTCAGTGTGCCAACACAAAGATGCTGTTTAAATCTATTCAATAAATAGAATTAGCATTTTAGGAACTCCGCTTAACTACAGTCCCTTTGCAGTCTTGCTTTATTAAAGCTGGAAGTTGCTGCTCTATTGAGCGTTTTAATGGGGGAAATCATTAATACAATAGCTGTTTTGGGGTTGATGGAGAGTGACCGTGTTAAAGCTTTGTTGAGAGCCTGGGAGAAGGTCATAGAGTGTAAAAGTGTGGATTTAATTTATGACTTTAATTATTTGATGCAGACTCTGCCAGGCCATGATTACTTTTTTCTTCTTCATTAGATTAGCAGGCCCTGTAGCGGCTCATTTCTGCTAGCGCTAATGCACTGGTCTGTCTAGTGTATATATAGAGTATTAATGCACTGCCGCTTCATGAGTGTGTGTGTTTTTCTTTTGTTTTGTTTTTTGTATCTCCTAAAATTTGTTTTCCTTTACAGGACATATTCCCTCTCTGTTTTTAGTGGATATTAATTCCAGTTTGTTGAGATTTTGCCATTTCCAGAAGTAGTTTATTCACCTCAAAACCCGTTGCGTTTTTTGTGTGTATGCATTATTACGCTGTCCTTGTTTTTGGGTGTTTTTTTGTTTTGTTTGTTTTTTTCAGTCCGTTCTTGCATGACTCTGTGACAAAGTGTCTCTCTAAATGATGTTTCAGTTGAGGTGAAGGTCTGTCTGTAGTAAACCTTGTCTCTCTCGCCTTGAATCATGCAGTGCGACTGTCACAAACAATGTCCCGTCCTGAAACCGCCTGATTTGGAGGTTGAGTGGTTTGCGTACTTGTTTTCCTGCCATTCAAATAATCAGGGATGAAAAAAACAACACTGGAATATTCATTGCTTACCCGTGAGGGGGGATGTTGTGTCAAATAACGCTAGCAGAAATAATTTTGTAGTATGTATTTATGCAAAAAGCTATAAATTTGCAATATATATAAAAAAAAAAAAATCAGATTGTTTTATTTTTTCTTTGATTTTTCGCTCTAGCACTACGTATGTGTGCTTGCTTTTCCGTTTTTCAAGCCTCCACATAAAATCATAATGTCCTGCAATTCGCGAAGACATAAAAACTAATAGAAACGTCTGTTCTGCAGTTTGTGGGTGAGCGCTTCTAAAGATCCCTGTTAAGGCCTAAGGGTGCTGCGGTTCAGAATGCACAGTGCAGACGTGAGTTTGAGTGACAATCGATATGAAAGCATTTGCTGATGCCTTTTTACTTGTCGCCCCCAAGGCTAGATTTCATGAAAGGCCATCGAGACATGTAATCATTCTGAGTAATAAAAAATTATTTCTATAGCTGTCTGCCAAAATTAACTATTAATCTGTCTGATACATGACAAAAGAAAAACAATAATAATTCAAATTGCAAATACATTATATAAACTAATATCAGAGCTCCAATTCACACAGGTGTAATAAAGTTCCAGCCCTAGGCTTGAATTAATGGAAGTGCAACCATGCCATCACAAACATGTAAGTCGTTGAGGATTATTGTTGATATGTATGAAGGCCAAAACTCTGACACATTTGAGTTTGCATATCTATCCCTGAACCAGAAAATTGGGATTTATACATAATAACCTTTGCATTGATGCATGGTTTGTTTAAATGGGGCAGTATTTAGCTGAGATACAACTATTTGAAAATCTGAAATCTGAGGGTGGGAAAAAATACAAATATTGGTAAAATCGCCTTTAAAGTTGTAAAATGTGATTCTTACCAAAGCATTTTACCAATCAAAAATCAAGTTTATGGTAGAAAATAGACAAAATATCTTCATGTAACATTACATTTGCTTAATATACTAATGATTTTTGGTATGAAAGAAAAATTTTGTTGTTTTTTTGGGGGGGAAATTTAGCTTTTTTTCTCATTATAAAAATGCAAGTTGATTAATAAAACTGAGAGGAAATACAGACCAGTAATGCTGGTGTAATTTGTCACAAATAAACACGTTAGTTTTGTCATTTTCAAGTATAGAAAGTCTAAAATAGTCATTTTTGGTAGCAAGTTTTATTTATTAACTTTGAAAAAGCATTTTTGTCAATTTGGCTTACTTTGTATAAAGTGACAAATCCATGGAAGAAATGAAACCAGCAGATGCTCTTGCACGTTTTAGTGTGCAAATCCATCAAGGCATTTAATGAGCCAGCTCAGTGTTTGGCCTTTTCCCCATCGCTTAGTGCTTTCCATCTGTCTTTCTTTACCCGCTGATCTGGCGATGACATTAGACCTGACTCGTCTCAGTCGTCTCTTGCTTTGCGTTATGAGCTGCACCATCACCAAACCAAACCAAACAGAGAGAGCGGCAGCACCTTTCACCACATCAACAATAGCCTAGAATCTGCCTCGTTTTGGCTTTGTGTTGGATATGGAGTTGGACAAGCTGAATGAAAACAGAGATAATGTGTGTTGCTTAGATACTGGCTAGAATGAGATCAAAATATCTGATGTTGGCCTTGGTCTGGTTCCACATGAAGAGCTCCATTGAACAATGGTATTTTAATAAACTATTTTTAGTTTAGATTCATATTTTAGTTATTAAAGTTAAGTTTTTGTATTTGTTTTTACTTAATGTATGTAGTTTTTATTCATTAGTTTATTAAATTTAGTTAATTTTAGTTCATTTCAGTACTTCAGGTTATGGTCATTCATCCTTTTTAAGGTTTTTTTTAATTGATCTTGATTTTATTTGTTAAAATATTAAATATTTCTAGTACATTAAAAAATGTATTGTGTTGTTAGTTTAGTTAAATAAACTGTAGTCACTCATAGTACTCATATTTATTTAGTTTTATATTACTATTATTATTTCAAGCTGTCTGTTCATTTTTATTATTATAACTCAACGTTCATTCTTAACATTCAGTAGATGTTGAAAACACACGACCAGCTATTTTGTGGGGGGGGGGAACACAGTTGAAACTAAAGTACGCAGACAAGGACAGAAGGAGTTTTGAGCCTCTGGAAATTGCAGTGTCGTTAATGTGATATGAGCGTTCTGTAAAAAGTTAAACTCAAGTACTGGCCCATTTCATGACACTTTTTGCATTCTGGTGTTTATCATTTGCACAGCTGTCTGGCGCACTGATGTGTGTTGTAAAGTGAAAATATGCCTAAGGTATACAAACACTGCTCAGCAAATGTAACGTTAAGGTAATGGGGTGATCTGTACTGGTTAATAGATGTGTGCCGTGTACGTAAACTGAATGTCATCTTAGTTTAAGTGGAGTAAATTGTTTAGTCATGCTGTTGCATTCTTTAGGTGTGTTTTTTCTCTCAGGTTAAAAAAAAAACGGTTTGAAAGCACAGTGGTGTCTTGCGTGCAAGTTCTCTGAGGTGTGATTTGTTTCTATAGGGACCAAAAGTCAGAAAGCATATCCGAATTAATACAAATCCAGGGTTAAAAAAAAATCACATTTCAGCCTTGAACATTTAATAGGATTTTTTAAAGATATTGTTTGCATATATTATTGTGTGTTGATAGTATAATTTGTAACAGAAATATTGTTACAAGAAAGAAAGAAATCTGAAGCATTTTTAGTAGTGCTCTCAGACCTTTAGACCCAATTGTTCCATACAGGTGCGTTGAACCGTTGTTGATCTGATTTATTTTTTTTGTGCAAACAGTCTTTGCTGAGATGATTATATGCCAAAGGCTAGGAAACATAACTATATTAATCCATATTTCCATTTGGTAATAACTTACACACACACTCTCAATCACGCTTCACTTCTGTGAAAACCATAGAACGATGTAATAATGATGATTCAGTTATTTTGTGCTTGCCTTTTATATAATTAAAAAGAAAGAAAAGGAAAGTGTGAGGTCACAGTGATACAGGAAAATCCATTAAATTCATCAGTTTCAAATTAATCTTACTGTAATAAATCCAAGAGAAGGAATTTAGCCATAATTCACACATAAACATGCAAATTACAGTAAGTGCAAACTACAGTTTTGCTGGACAACACGTACAAATTTCCAAATGTAATTTGACAGTAAATTAGTTGAACATACTGTAGCACAACAAAGACATCTGCCACTGAATATTGCACAAAACAGACTTATTATCCAGCTTTAAGGAGCGCTTTAGTTGACACGCAGTATAAAATACTCCTTCATTTAAACTTCATGTGCATTTCTCAGAATGTATGCAGTGTTTACCCACATAAATCTCAGCAGTCTGAAAACAGCAGTTTGTTCCACAAGCATTAATCACATAACCATTCATCACTCGTGGTCCACAGAGTGAGCAAAACAGTCCATGTCGTGATGTTTCCTCTTATATATTTCATATTCATGGCAGTCACCAGTTCTCAAGGTACACTTTCACCTTCGTTTTTCTCGTAAAACTGCACTTTTCCTCAGTAGAAACGGTAAAGGTTGAATCATAAATGTGCTAATTTCTTCTTCATCTCTGTTTCTGGAGGGCAACGCGGGCAGTTTCACACATTACCGAAGCGCGCGTCCCACCTGACCGTGAAACTTTTACGCACTAGTACGATCCCACGATGACAGCTTCGACATCCTTTGACGGTCTTCTGTCCGTGACCAGAAAGTTGATCATGCCCTCGGACTTGATGAGCAAGTTACAGCCTAAAAAGAAGATGCCGAAGACCACGGTGAGCGCCAGCACGCACATCACCGCGATCTGCACCGTGCGCATGATGAACACGCTGCGCTCGTCCAGAGCCGCGGACACAAGCCCGCTATCCGTTACCACCGAGGACACATTACAGCACGAAAGAAAGCTCTCGCTGCTTCTGTTAGAAAACAACGCGTTGTCTGTGTCGTTAAAACCCGTTGAATTCATTTTGAACGACTTTCCTGGATCCCCTGAAGAGCAGGTGCGCGCAAAACAGCGGCTGAAGTTTCCTTCGGTACTTCTTAAGTCACAGGAGCAAAGAAGAGCAGGACGGAATTTATGGGCCGACATGCAGTAAAGAGGATGGTTTTTTCGGACCTGCTGTTTAGGTAATTAGGGGCTCTGGTCTGTGGAGGACATGGGTCTGACTCCTAAAAACTCACACAATCAGGGCTGAGCTCATCCCCTGAAACTAGAGTTCAGCGGCGCTTACAGAGGGATTCGTTCACGTTGCGCCCCCTTTGACACAAACCGAAAACAAAGTTCCGTTTTACAAATAGGAAGGAAGTCCGATCAAATTTACTGCCATAGTATCCTGCTAAAGAAACTGTACTGTATTACTTATACGCTATTTTTTTTAATAGTAATGATTTTTTTAATTAGAAACTAGGGTAACCAATTCTCACTATTAACTATTTTCCCATTAGTATGCCAATTATTAACATATTAGCTGTAATATATTCTGTATGACCATATTCTATATCCCTAATACTAGCCAATACCTAATCCTAACAACTACCTTCCTGACTTCTGACAAGCAGCAATTTAGCAGTTTGTTGCGGCAAAAGTCATAGTTAATGGCAAGAATTGGACCTTAAAATAAAGTGTGACCAAAATAATACTGATTCCAACAGAGAGGAGTGTTTATTCAGTTAATTACCATACTTAAGTGTGTGAGTGTGTGTGTTTGTGTAACTACTCCAGTTGTAATTACATAACCAGTCAAGGTCTACTATTTATATTATTAAATATATAGTATTGTTTTGTATTACTTTCTGGCAGCAGTAATTAGTTACACCACTAGTCACATTACTTATTCTTCACGGCCCACAGAAGTTGTAACTGTGCGTCTTCCCCTTAAAAATTCCACGACTGAGGTGAGACCCTTGAGCAAGGCACCATTCCCCCAACTGCTCCCCGGGTGCCGCAGCAATGGCTGCCCACTGCTCTGGGTGTGTGTGTGTGGTTGATCACTTCTCACTGCTGTGTGTGTGCTTGGATGGGTTAAATGCAGAGCACAAATTCCTAGTATGGGAAACCATACCCCTTTTCCTTTTCCTTTCCTTTCATTGGTTGCAAGTTACAGTAAAAAGTTACTAGTAACTAGTTACTGCCCAACACTTTTTTTTTTTTTTTGCCCCACTATTGGGTTTTTGAAAATGACTTTTCATGCAGTATGTAACACAGCTCTAAGTAAATGCAGACATACTGCAAAGTTTTAAATCTGAAATTGCACTGTGTATAAAAGGAGTCACTCTGAACCATTGACACAAGTCGTTTCATGTTGACGTCACCATGAAACATTAGCATATTGCCCAGGTGTGAACTAATGATAGGCTACTTAATCCTATAAAGTAACATTTGCATAATGTTTGCAAAATTATAAAATGGAATGTTTCCTAAAATTTGTAGAACCATGACATAAAACTGTAATAGTAACCAGAATCTGTGGATCTGCATCTAATCAAAGACAAAAAAAATTTATATATTTTTCTATTCAGTAATTGATTACTTCCTAATGAAAGTACTAGTCACATAAAATAGATACTAAGGTATAAGAAATAAATCTTACAATGGCTTGCAGAATGTTGGGAGACTAATTGCACATTCATTTTATTGCATTAGATAAATGAGTCCTGTTTGACTTCAAAGCTAAGTTGAATCCTGGACCGAGTGCAATTTGTGATGAGGTGATCTGCAGTCAGGCATGCAGCAGAGGGCAGAGTTGCTCCTAAAATGTGTCCAAACCAAAGCTGTTTTTTTTTACTGTCATATGGATGCAGAAACGAGTTTTAATTACAGCCTTGTTCGTTATACAAGATCCCGTTTCCACATTTTAATCCAACAATCAACCTAAACAATCCAACGTGGTCAAATACCGAGCCACTGTGCTGTGACTCACAGTTGGATTTAACTTGAAGATGGAAATCCATAATTAATGAAACCATATAAACCTTCAGGAATGAGCCATGTCCTTGTAAATATATGGATAGAGAACAGCAGGATTACCATGGAAATATATGGGAGCAATATTTCCATTAGAAGCCACAGAGGAGGTTGTGCAAAGTGGCAGTTAAAGCTAATCTTTTTAATATGCTTCTGTTTACCCAGTCTCAGGTGAAAATCTGTGCGCCCCTATAGCCATTGACTGCACCTGCACAATAAATCATCCATGCGCTCCTTTAACCACAGGTTATAGTATTTATATTGCTTTGAAATCACTGCATCTTAGTCATGTTTTATTTTATGCTCTTTCAGGGTTAAATGTGTCTTGAACAAGCACTTAACAGCATCAAAGCTCTTAGATATCAGGCATATAATAAGTCCTAAAAGCCCCTTTTGTGAAGCATTCAGTAGTGGGAGGAAGAATCGATCATGGAGGGTGCTTAGATCCTCTCAAACCTGGCCTTTTAATCAACGGGCCGGTAAACAGGATCTGCGCAATGTAAACACATCCCACAATGCGCCTCCTGGAGTGAGTCCATCAATGAGGGTCTTTTGAGCAGCACCGAGGGTCCTCTCGCACTAAGCCTATTTAACATGTCCTCTCTGTCCCGTATCACCCTCCCATGTGTATATATGAATCATCAGACCTATCCAGTAGAGGAAGAGAGAGAGATGTGCTCTCAGGACATAGTGCTATTCCTGTCTGGGTGTTTCTGTGCACATTGAAAAGCGCTCTCTTCAAATGTTTTCACTGAGCGCTAGCTTTTCTCCCTCAGTGGTGGAGGGCGGTGGAGGCAAAGAGGGAAAGAGAGAGAGAGGAGGAAGAAGTGTGGGTGGTTATGGGTAGAACAGGCTACAGATGGAAGAGTGCAGAAATTTGTCATATGGAGAGATAGAAACAAGGCAAAGGAGGCGTCTGAAATGATTGCGGGGGAAAAAAAGCTACAGTTTCAATAGAAACCCTTGTGATGATGTTGATCAGGTAGAAGTTAAAATCTGTTAAAATTACCTGCTACATGTGACTCTATTTATACTTGTGCTTTAATGTGTTGCAGTTTCCTCACAATATGAATAAAACTGCCTCCATTTTCTTAAAAGCTTTGCTTCCAAAATGTTTTTAAAACTTAGGGTTGCTTTTTGTGTGAATTTTAATACTACACTTTATTTTACGGTCTCTTAATATGCTTTTTAGCATGCATATTACTAGGATATTAGTCATTTATTAGTACTAATTAAGCACATATTAATGCCCTATTCCACATGACCTTATTCTACATTCCTAATCCTATCCAATACTAAATATAACAACTAATTATTAATAAGCAACAAATTAGGAATTTATTGTTAATAGTGAATCAGTGTTGCCCATTCTAAAGTGCTACCTGAAATTTTATTTTTAAGAGAAAGGAAAAAGGTGACATGTGGCCAGGTATGGTTTCCCATAGGAAGTTGTGCTCTGCGTATAACCCATCCAAGTGCACACACCCAGCAGTGAGAAGTGAACAACCACGCACACACACACCCAGAGCAGTGGGCAGCCATTGCTGAGGCGACCACGGAGCAGTCGGGGGAACGGTGCTTGGCTCAAGGGTCTGACCCCAGACGTGATTTTGAAGGTGGAGAGAGTGCCGCTTACCTACAATCCCTGCCGGACCTGGGACTCGAACCCGGAACCTTTGGGTTACAACTCCTAACCCATTAGGCCACGGCTGCCTACTTTTTAGATTTTAACTACATGATTACTAGGCAGGTCATATTTATTATCCGTATAAACAAGACTGGGATATTTTGAAATGTGCCGTATCTTTAGTTATATAACAATATGCATTTTGCTTACCAAATAGCTGAGAGCAGTTCTGATCTAAAAGCAAAAATGTGTGACATGCTCGAGATTTATTGGCTGGTTGATATTTATCTGTTGGTACACTCTTTCTAAGCTCTGGGGACAAGAATGTTTAATGTCAGGGCTTTTAAAGACATCACTCTGACGAACTCTGCCATCTAGTGATTATCACATGAGAGGAATAGCAGTTACTGATTGGACCTTCTCAACCTGTCATTAGCTTCCCACTGTGCCGATGAATCTGTTTAGTAAACAAATAGGCAGACTTTCTTGTCGAGAGTCAGAGGGGGCGTTTTTAGTTACAGCGCCAGTGGTGGTAAAAGTCCTCTCGTATTATTCCAATCGTTATGTGTCATTCTCACCAGTGACATCATTAGAAGCTGTCTGGACAGGTTTTATCACATTTCATTATGCTCCGTCGGTCCTCCTCCGGCGGTGTAATTGTTTCTTTAGGTCATTAAGGCTTTCAGGGGAAGACGGGTCTAGTGTCTTGAGGAAAACCTCAGCTGGCATGAAGCAGTTGTGCTACGCTAGCAATCACGATGTGCTTTTGCAGCATTCAGACAAGTGCATATTGTGTCTGATGCTTGGTCTAGTAAGCATGCCGTTGGTGTTTGCATGTGTATATGGGATTGTCCTTGGCGCAGACACCCTTAAGCCTGTTCTGCACTAACCCGATACTTCACTACAAACAGAGCATCCTAATGGCGCACTTGGATTTGCTACCAAAAACAATAACAAAACAGCCTGAACTGGCAGGTTCAGCAAAAGGGCTTAAAATAGCCACTTCCTGTATTTGTATTTGCTTCCAAAAGAGCTCAAACGCTGTGCATGTGTGAATGTGCAATCTACTGTATGATATGAATAGAAGGGAAGAGAATGTGAGAGATGCACACTAATAATTTGCATTTATATATAACATCCGTGGAAACTAAAGATATGTAAACTAAAGAAACTAAAGATAAGATATTTAGTTGCTGGACACATCTACATGCTTGGAACAGTCGCCTTAGTATATTTAGTACCTTAGTATATTTTTTTTTTCAATTTATGAGTAAAATAAAGTAGTCACTTTCTAAAAACATACGTTTTGAAAAATGAACATAACTACTTCGAAATGTAATTTTGGGTATGGGTGTGTGCAATTTACAATGTAGAAAAGAAACCATTATCAAGTGATTTTTACCACAGGCGCGTACACAGGGAACGCGCCTCATGCTGAGCCCGAGACGGTTTGGACATGGTTGTCTATCAGAGGTAAAAAATGATATAAATACTGTTCAGTTTCTCACAAAAACTGATCGGTTCATGTCTTAAGACATCAATGTGTCATCACAAGCCACAGGGTGAAATTTGATTTGTCTGTGCATGTTTTTTTTACTTTGAAAGGTTTGGTGCCCATCCACTTCCATTAAATGACTACCAGACTGCCACGGTTAAAGTTAAAAATCTTTGTTTGTGTTCTGCTGAGGAAACAGTCACCTACATCTTGGAGCAAATAAACATCAAATTTTAATTTTTGGGGGGAACTATCCCTTTAATGGTTCCCTGAAATTTTCCCTTATAAAAAAAGTTCTTTTAGATTTTTTTTCGCTTTAAGAAAAAAAATAAGGTTCTTTGGAGAAGCTAAAATGGTTATTTTAAACTCTTAAATATTAAGGATCTTTATTGGCTTTAATGGTTCCCTGAAATTTTCTTTATCAGAAAAGGTTCTTTATTTCAAGTATTCTAAGAAAAAATGGTTCTACTAAATACTGTTCACTAAAATGTTCTTTGAAGAACCCAAAATGGTTCTACACTCTTAACATAACTTTAACATAAAGGATCTTCATTGGCTTTGATGGTTCCCTGAAATTTTCCATTATGGTTCTTCACAGTGGAAATGGTTATTCGGCGGCATTGCTATGAAAACCCTCTTTTGGAACTTTTGTATAATAGTGTATGGCATCACCTTGAAAAACCCCATCCCTATTTATAATAGTATAGCTAATGACGTGCTGTCACAGTCTTCCATTGAGGATAGTGCTGACACTTCCAGAGCAGCAGAGTCAGTCCATTAAAGACTGAGAGTCATTTGCATGACTCCAAAATAACATACTAATTGTGTCCTTATCTTCCAGCGCCCCGCTGGCTTGAAATGGGAAGAGATGGAAAATCTCAGAGTTTGAAAAGGACACACAGATGTCAAATACGGTTTCAGACTGAAGTGCAGCGAGTGTTTTTCTTTAAGATAGTGTCAGAACATGACATGTATGGATGGGTCATAAATAAGCCCTGGTCATTACAGTTTGCTTTAGAAGCTTTATTAAATGAAGAATGTGTTTTGTAAACGAAAACTTGTTCCCTTTGCTCTATCTGACACTGATGTGACAGTGTATTCATCACCTGTATCTTCTTCATCCATCATTTTGACACATAAAGGGCCAAATATATTAAAGGCTGGACATGAATTATTTTCTGATAAATTGTACATTGGTGCAAATTTTTAGATGACCTTCAGGGTGGGACTGTTTACAGAAATGTCTGTCTGAAATATAAATAGTACTTCAAACTGTGTTATTAGAAAATGGATATAACCATAAAGCTAAACAACTGGTAAACTGTAACATATGGTTATTACTATTTTGCAATGGACGTAACAGCTTTACCTGCTCTGACGGCTCATTTAGTGTGCTCATGTCTGTTTATGTTTTCAAATTAATTTAAAATCCCAGATTAATACTGTTATTCTTGCATTATCTTGTTTGTAGAATGATCTGATTACAACTAATAATAATAAAACTAATAACTAACATCTGAAAATTCAGTTGAGATTTAACTTTATATTTTGAGTTTCATTGGGGACATTAATTAATAAGCCTGGGGTCAGACAAGCCCCAACCTAATTTGCATCCGGCATATCGGCTGTAAACAAAGCTCTCGCGGAGATTACGTTATATGCAGCACTATTCAGAGAAGCATATTACAAGCGCAGCAAAAAAAGATGTATCCAACACAAGAACACGTGTTCATCCCTCCCCCACCTCCCATCTCCACCACCCTCTCGGAGAAGTTTCTCTTATTTGTCGGGGCTGGAGATGGAGTTGGAGAGCAAGAGGCGCGCATTGCGCAGGAACCGAGAACAGTGAGAAGACGAACAGGATCAGATAACAAAGCTTGCCAGCTGCGAGGAACAGCAGAGGCGGTGAGGTAAAACTTGGGACAGGATCCTTAGGGCGTCTACCAACTACCATCTTATCAAATTGGCGCGATACACCTGGGGAAACAGAAGGAGTGGATGAAGGTGGAGGGGGAGGAGGGTGCCAACGCACAACTGCTAGACTGCGCCAAGCCAATCTGAGATTACAAATTACTCGCATCCATTTTTCTCCACATTTCACAGCCTTGGCTGAGTGAGAGTCTTTTTTAGATATGCGGATTTGGAGTAGGCAAGGAGACCTGCATCGCTCCATTGCTATTGACAAACTCCTGCGGTAAGCCCTAAAAATAACTTTTTTTGAATCATCCGCCCAGAGATGCGGGAGACTGGTGCATCTGAAGTGTGAAGAAAACCGAGAACAGTTTGTCAGGAACAAGCACGCCAAGCATTCTCGCAGCCTATATCTGAGACAACTTTAACCAAGAAGGATGTCAGCGTTGCGGAAAAAATTTGGGGATGATTATCAAGTGGTGACCACTTCGTCCAGCGGCGGCGGGTTCAACCAGGCAGCCCCCGAGAAGAAAAGGAAACGTCAGCGCTTTGTGGACAAGAACGGCCGCTGTAACGTCCAGCACGGGAACCTGGGAGGAGAAACCAGCAGGTACCTGTCGGACCTGTTCACCACGCTCGTGGACCTCAAATGGCGCTGGAATCTATTCATCTTCATCCTTACCTACACGGTGGCGTGGCTCTTCATGGCTTCTATGTGGTGGGTCATTGCCTTTATACGCGGAGATCTGAACCAGGCCCACGATGACAAGTACACACCGTGCGTGGCCAACGTGTACAACTTTCCCTCAGCTTTTCTGTTCTTCATCGAAACCGAGGCCACTATCGGATACGGTTACCGCTACATTACAGACAAGTGTCCGGAAGGCATCATTCTCTTCCTCTTCCAGTCCATCCTGGGCTCTATAGTGGATGCTTTTCTGATCGGCTGCATGTTTATTAAGATGTCCCAGCCGAAGAAACGCGCGGAGACGCTGATGTTCAGCGAGCACGCAGCTATTTCAATGCGTGACGGTAAACTGACCCTGATGTTCCGAGTGGGGAACCTGCGGAACAGCCATATGGTCTCTGCACAAATACGCTGCAAACTACTCAAAGTGAGTATGCGACTGGAACCAATTAAAGAGAGAGAGAGAGAGAAAAGGGAAAGGGAACATATATGTGCACGGCAGAACTATGCATCAATGAATTTCAATCTAAACGTGTGGATTTATTAATAATGCATAACACTGAATATTTGAAGGGTTCAAGCTAAGGTTCATTCTTTAACCTAATACAAGCATTACCTTAAGCCGAGACGAATGAGAAAGAAGTGTAATTTGATTTGTTCATCTACAGTGGACAAAGTAGGCTATCGATCCGCTTTATGCGACTTGGATGCAACAGTTCTTTTTGAATCACTCTAGATGCATTAGACCCAGTCTTTCCCTCTTGCTAACACTCCATCATCTCCCTGTCTTGTCCTAAGTAGTTCTCATTTTTTACCTTTCCCTGCAGTCCCGCCAGACTCCTGAAGGCGAGTTTTTGCCTCTGGATCAACTTGAGCTGGACGTCGGTTTCAGCACCGGAGCCGACCAGCTTTTCTTAGTGTCCCCTCTGACGATCTGCCATGTGATCGACTCCAAGAGCCCATTTTACGACCTCTCACTCAGGTCCATGCAAACAGAGCAATTTGAGATTGTGGTTATCTTAGAGGGGATTGTGGAGACCACCGGTGAGTCTTAAAAACACACACAAAGCAGCAAATATGTTCAGACGTCAAACAATTGACAGAAATTAGATTCACTTCACGTTTACATCACATTTTCACACTACACATCTTTTAATATGTGCAAATGTTTTAGAGGAAAAACTCACCTATTTTCAAACCAGCGTATGCAGTGTAGTTTCCAAATCCCTATTTTTTTATGTTTTGCTTATGTGTCAGGGATTTTTTTGTGCAATAGTACACCATGTGCACAAGGTGAAGGTGCTTGGGTGATGTGCTGTTGATGTGAGGTTCAGTGCGTGTGTGTGTGTGAGAGAGAGAGAGAGTCAGTCTGCAGAGGCAAGTTTGCTGGTGCAAATCGGCTTTTTATAATATAAAAGAATGAATGGTGGTGTCTACTGCAGCAAAGATGCAAAATGAGAGAGAGAGAGACGTGTTATGTAAGAGATGATATGCAAAGTTAGTCTTTCATTTTCCTCTCTGCCTTATGGGTCTGTAGTCTGCCATGCTTAGAGATTAAGCCACCTGTCAATCAAATCCGAGCTCACCTGTACTTTCTCAGCCTGCAGAGTCAAACACATCGATCCATACATATACTAGACAGCACAGTAAGAAACGCCTTTCGAACAAGCTACAGCGGAAAATCTCTGCAGCATACATGTTGTATATGTAGACATTCAATTAGATTCAGAACCGCATGCTTCCATGGTGAGATTTAATTAACATAATCAAGAAAATCATACATGCCATCCGGTCTTCTTTATAGATGGCACATCTGAATATTCCGCCCACAGAAAGTGAAGGGATTTGTGGGTAAAAAAAGAAAAGAAAAGAAAAAAAAAAAGCAGAATTATGTACAGTTAGTCAGCACTCTGTTCTCCCCATTGTGAATCAGTTTCCATAGCAACTAAATCGGCCCCTTCTTAAGCGTTCTCCATACAGTAAAGTCTCACCGGCTGTTTGAAGTATGGAGACGAAACTTGTGTTTATCAGCCTCATAAATCAAATACTAATTACTACTTATCAAATAATTCATTAGACATTTTTAATTATGTCCTGTAATTATGGCTAGGTTTATGACATGTGCATGTGGGAATACAGCACCAAATACATTCTGCATGTGTGTATGTGTGTGTGAGTGTTTTTGTGTCCTTCGGTTCTGATCTTCAGGATTAAAGTCGTTGTTTGGACACATCTCTGTATATGAAAGCTCATATGTCACATAGCGGATACCGGGGCTAGTTGTCACAATGGCTACATCTTAGTAAGATAATTGCTTTTGCATGTTGGTTTAATAAATTGATGAATTTGTTCCTTTATCTAAAACATTTTGCATTACATCACTTGTTCACTAATAGATCCAATTTAGTGAATAGGTGCCGCCAGAATGAAACTCCAATCCATTAATTAACGTCTTTTGACGTGAAAAGCTGCTCTATTCATAATATCGCTTCCTTCAGTAAAATCATATTGTCTGAATCAGAAGACAAATATGCGCAGATTGGCCACTGTTTATAAGTGTAAACATGTTTAAAGAAATATGGATTGATTTTGCAAGAATTTTTTTTTTCCCCAGTTAAAGTTTGGATGATTTGTTTTTTACAAACACACTGCTTTTCACTTCAGAAGGTAAGAATTGATGAATTGGAATGTGGAGAATTGTAATGGTTTAATCAGCTGTTTGGACTCTCTTTCTGACGGCACCCATTCACTGCAGAGTATCCATTGGTGCACAAATGATGTAAGGCTTCAGAATGGTGTTACCTTTTATATTTTTGACGTTTCATAAATTGTTATACTTGTAAAATTTATCTGAATTTATCTGAGTTACAGGCTTTAGAATGGCAGCGATAACAACTGTCAGAAAAACATACAAAAATTGTATCTTAAGAGGTACAACAGCTTGTCACTGATGCAGTACCTTTGTAACTTATCCACCCCGAAAAGCTGCATTTGAGTGGTAAAATGTGCGATTACGTTACTACAATGAACCTTTTAGGGATAAAAGGTACAAAGAAGTGCCTTCGAGCATACTCCCTCAACGAAAAGCTATAATAGACCTAAAGGTAAAAAAATTTTTACACATTTTTGTACCCCAGCACTGTTATTACAGCATGCTGCCACTAAAGGTATGTTCAGTGAGCTGTATCTTTCTTTCTGGACAATCACTGTGGAAATTGCTTTTTCTGTAGCTGAAAATGTAAGGTGTGTGTTCCTATACGGAAATGCGCTCTGGTGTAACAAGTGTGACAACTAATCCCAGTCTTCTCTATATGATTCTCACAATGTGGCAGGAGGAAGATTTAGACATTAATACATTAATTTCCTTCAAGCAGAGAGGCAGCGACTTCAAGGCCAAGGAGTCTCAAAGGAACAGCCCATAGCCATCCATTGCCTTCAGAGATAGACATGACAGCTGTGCCAGCATTCACATCTGTCAAATTATTTACAGCTTTTCACATTACACCGCAAAATTTAGCAAAAATATTCCTGACACTGAGCAAAAACAGAATGTGTTAATAAAAATGACTTAAAACTAACATACATGTAGCCATTAGAAATATTAATGGATTTTGAATATTAAGCGATTTTAGAAAAGATTGCATTAAATTATAGTTTGTCTAACTGTTTGTAGTTAATAAACTTGACATATATATATTTTTAAGATATATAAGCACTTGCACTTTTGTCTGCATGACAATTGGTTTTGGAATAAAATAACAAAACATATAAGTTGTATTTAAACTAATGTGCATTTGAGATGCATATTTTATCATTAGACATCAAACCTCGTTATCAACAGTATGTTATGCAGAAACGCTGGTAATAACATGGTGTATTAAGACTGTAAAAATAGATTTATCATTAAAGCATTGCTTGATACAAGGTCACAACACAAGACTGCATTTCCCTGAATTTTTTAAAAGAATTTCTTTCAAGTGTTTCATTATTATGATCCACTAATTGTTTTAGTGGCTACATACTTAGTTTCAAGAATTCTCAACGAGTCATTTATTCACCCTATTAGAATTTTAGAGTATGTTTCTAAAGCAATTGACCAATTGTTACAAATAAAGAATGTTCTATCATATCTATAACCGTCACTGCTTGAGAACGGTCTCATGTCAAAAACTCATAATTTATAAAATATCACTTATAAGGAGATCAGTGTTTTTTTGGTCTGTGTAAAATATATTTAAAATACATGTTTTGAAGTCTGAATACCTTACACAAATATATATAACTTGGTGGTTAGACCAGCTTGACACCTGCTGTTAAATTACCAAATTAAGGTTATTATAGTTCTGTTCCATCAAATAAAAAAAACTTTATTCAGCTAATTATTTCATTTAGTTTACCTTTATGTACTAAAATAACTAAAACCAAAAAAAAGTGAATTAAAATTAAAAAGTAGGTAGCACTTACAGTGCTGTTCCTCGTGGACATACTATATATGTATTATAGATATTACAGTAACTAAATAATAGCTAAATAACCTAACCCTGTCCCATGTTATTACCATACATTTCTTAGGTAAGTACACTGTAGGTACATGTAAGTACATATACTGTAAAATCAAGTGCAACCAAGACAGACATATTGAAAAAAAATAATAATACAAATTACAAAAACGCATAATAAATTAATCAAAATTTTAACTTAAATTAAAATATAAACTAATATAAATATAATATAAAAACTAATTTAAACTATCATTAAATACTACAACACTGTCAAATAGATTCAGTTGTCTTAGTACATACTGAGTAGCACTGAATATTAACCATTTATGCTTGGGGGGGAAAATGTATTGGCATTATTCATTGACTTTTTATTTTTAGTTCTCGGCCTGTGGTTTGAGAATTCCGGGTTTTATTTCTTGTGCTTTCAGCAGTGCGAGTAAACAGGGCAGCTCGGCACAACTGTCCCAAGAGGCCTCAGCAAATCAAAAGGGAGGCACTGCTTCATCCCCTCAGGACCACACACTGTGTGTCAGCGAGATACAGGAGAGAATTGGGCCCAGCTGCATGGTCAATTACCGTTCAGAGCAGCCCGATAGTAGAGTTTACTGTTATCTCACACCACAGAGAGAGAGAGACAACAAGAGAGAGAAAGGGAGCGTGTGAGATAGGGGTCGAGAGAGTCGTGATGATAATGATGGTTAGTGCTATAGGTGTGTTAGGAAGAGACACTAAAATGGACAGGAAGGAATGTGGAGCGAGTAGGGGGAAATGACGGAGAGGGAGCGAGTGAAAGAGAGAAAGACAGAGATGACAGAAACGGGTCAGGCAGAGCACCTCTGTGGCAATGGAACCGAACACTTGATGACGGTCACCATAGAAACAGATTATCCCTCTTGGAAATATAAATTGTTCTCATAACTGTCAGATGTTGGAGTGTAGCGGTACCATTTTTTAAATATTTTTTTTCTGGTGGAAGCTAATGTGCGCAAACGTTCCTCCCAAACGCAGAAATGAAATTTGTCATAATGGAAGAATATGGAATGATTATGTAAGCTGAAATTCTAGCGAGCCAGACCGGATTTTAACTCCGGCAGAGACCTTACCTTCCCCTCTCCCAGCAAACAGCGGAAAGCCTGTTAAATATTTCATAAGATGAATAATATTATGTTATACTGCTAAGCCCAGGATTTGTCAGCTCAGAAAGCAGGGATTTTTTTTTTTTTTTTTTTTCTCTGTAGTAAGGGAGGATAACCGTGCCTGTGTTTGTGTATGTGAGTGTGTGTAGGTGTGCGATGGTCGTAGGCGGCGACGTGAGAAAAAAAAGAAAGATCTTGAGTTTCAAAAATGTATAATGTATGTTTTGTCTTGCTGGGTTTTTATATTTAGGTCTGAGGTTTATTATTATGTGCACTCGGCAACCGTCTTTTTTCAGACTGCATCTGCTTCCTTCTGTCAGGAGAACGACACGGCGCTTTCTAAGCACCTTCATCCAGCTGTTCAAATCCCTGTATAGAACAAAGTCCTCAACAGTATCTCTCCTGCAAACATCTCAGATATCATCTCCTCTGGCCTCTACTGCACAGGCACAGAGGTAGACAAAAAACCACACTCCTACATGGAGACATGGAGATGAGCAGAAGCAAGAAAAATGCACCCTTTTTGTGTCATCAAGGGTTCTCTTGCTTTTAAGTTGGCAATTGTCTTATCTTAGATTCCTTGCTATTGACTGATGTAGAACGGCATGTTGCAAATCCGTTCGCTTGTTAGGGGGTTCATAAAATGAGCTCTTTATAGTGAAGGCTTTGCACGCTTTAATTAAGGAGGGATGTTCGCTGGTGTGGGTGATACACAGATCTAATGAATTTCCCACAGATAAAGCTCTTGTTTTCATGCAACCAAATGGACCGTGAACAGACGTTCCCGTGGGTGTTGCTCAACAGTAAATGCGCCTGTGTGTGTGTGTGTGTGTGTGTGTACGCACACACTGTCAGTAATGCATCTATTAGTTTTAGTCACCCAACCATTGTTGCACAGTACACTCCTCTGAAACAGATTTGTTGTTGCACAGAACTTGATGTAGATTCTTATTAATGAGCTGCACCGTCGCCTTCGCTCGCACTTTGTTTCATTCATTAAATTAATTTGTTTCTTGTATTATCCTAGGTATGACATGCCAGGCTCGTACTTCGTACACGGAGGATGAGGTTTTGTGGGGTCACCGATTCTTCCCGGTAATTTCTCTGGAGGAGGGATTCTTCAAGGTCGACTATTCCCAGTTTCACGGCACTTTTGAGGTCCCCACACCGCCGCACAGCGTTAAAGAACAAGAGGAGAGTTTGCTCCTGTCCTCGCCTCTGACGGCGCCGTCTCTGTGCCAGAGCGCAGGTGGGGTGACGGAGGGAAGTGGCACTCTCGAAGGCCTGGAACTTCAGAGTGATGCAGAAACCGCCTCCATTAATATAGCAACCCCCATGCCAACCAATAAACTGCCTGCCAAACTTCAGAAGCTTACGGGACGGGAGGCCCCCATCCGGGACGGAATGCCCCGCAAGCTTCTGCGCATGAGTTCGGAGATCACCTACAACCTGGGGGACCTACCCGTCAAACTCCAGCGAATCAGTTCGGCTCCGGGCGTGGCAGAAGAGAGGCTTCAGCCAATCAGTGCTGTGCTGAGCTCCAATGAGGACAGACTGGCTCCCAAGCTGGGCTTAGTGGGCGGGGGTGAATCTATCAGCCAATCGGTGACAGATCTGCCGCCGAAATTGCAAAGGTTGGCTGGAGGGGTCGGGGTGGGTGGAGTTGGAATCGGAGGACGAATGGATGGTCATCTGCCACCCAAACTGAGAAAAATGAATTCAGAGAGGTTCACGGGCTTGAGTTTGAAATGAACGGACTTCCATATGTATACACTTTTTGCCCATTTACCTCTAAAATTGAAATGAAGTAAAAGGGACAATCTAGACTTATAGCAATTTATATATGGATAAAATATTAGATTAATGCTAATCCTCTGCACAATCTGGCATGTTTTTACCACAAACAGCATGAAAGGAGAATTCATTTTCAACATCTAATTGCAGATAATATAACAACACTCAACACTATTTAACAACTATTCAGTATTTTTTATTAGCCTAATAGCCAAAATTGTTTTGAGGGCTTGCCTATATTATGTATATCTTACAATAGAATATCAATCTAATTATCAGAATGCAATGTCAGTGTTCACCGATAATCTATGGTAACTAATGTTTCTAAAGAAGCCAAACCTGAGTAAGCAATTTCTTTTCTTTCATCAGTGGATCGGTTATTGCGGTACACAATAACACAATGAGAGATTAGTTACTGTGGTCTTTAGAGAAATGGGCGCTGTGCATTTATGGAAATGTAACAAATTTTTGGGATGAACCGACTCAGGTTTTGTTCTTGTTTTTTCAATCTATTGCATGATCTATCATTTTACAATCAAGCCAGATTATCTCACATCAAAGAATAAGCCTTAAATATAAAGAGCCAAATGTAAAATACCAGCCATCATAGACAACTAGTCTGGAAAGCTTTTAAAGCTTTTATGAGCTATCTGTGGCAGAATAGCTTTTTTCTCACAGTATTTCACATTTGGCTTTGACTTTATATATGATGTTTTGTCAATGATTGTTTCCTGCTGTTCTCCATTTAGAAGTTGAAACTTTGTTGAAATGTTCAAATATTTTCCTGACCTGAATGACTTGAGTATTGCAATGGGTACAATGGATAAAGTGGGGGTGGATACCCGTCTAAGACGAGAAATAGCACAATGGATGTGTATATTTGTTTTAATATTCTTTATAGATAAGACCTTGTCAACATTGTTATGGCTTTGTTTAACTCTTGTGTTTGAAAAACGAAGCAATAAGATTCTAAATTGCATTGGAACTTCTGACTGGAAAAATCTTATGTTATGTACCGTATGTTATGTTAGCGTTTAATGGTTTTCTTATTGTGTTTCTCTCAATACATTCTGTTCTACTTCTGGCGATTATTAGAATGGCAGTTAGAGTGGTTTATAATACTGTAATAAATGTGTTGTGATGTGTAACAAGTCTATTATAAAAAGAAACTACAGAAGGATAAACCTCCACCCGATCCATCATGGCAAAATAAGCCCGAAATGAATCGAAGCTATTGGTGGTCTTGCCCGTGTTTGACGCATATAAGCTCATTGGTATTGGCAGAGGTCTTCCCCACAAATAAAGCAGTTTGATCTGGTTTGACCCAGCTGTGAGGATGACTGGCAGCTTGCTGCCCAAATGCTGCTCTTTGGAGGTGTTAGATTGCTTCGAATGCCCTGAGAATTCTATTCTATTTCAATAAAAAAACATCCATTTTCTGCACAGAGAAAACTAAATTTAGAAAAGAAAAAGTTTGCCTGCTTTTTATTCGTCATTGTGGTTATGTAATAACAGAAAACTTTACCACATGCTAACTGAATTGAAAAAACCGACTTCTCATTCAAATTTAATGTAACAGGCAAGTGCCACAAAAAAAAACCACAGACGTCTGCCTAGTAAAAGGTCACGTGAGCTTTCATTTATTTATAATGATTTATTATTTATTACGCTTAAGTTGAATAATAAAGCTTTTTATGTAACAAATGGGCAGGTTTGTCCTTTCCATGTACCCCAGTGGCTATGCAAAACGTAGTAAACTGCAAAAGTCAGCTTGCATCCAGTACAGACATTCATTTGCTGCGCCTTTCAGAACAAAATAAAAGGGGGGTGTGAAGTGCGAAAGAAACAATGCGTGAGAGCTACGTTAGATATACAAGCTGCAGGGGCTCCACGCAGTTCACCGTTAAATGAATCCCTCGATACGACTTCCCTAAGAAACATTAACACATTACCTCTCCACAGGGGACCAATATCCTGAACTTCTATCTGCAGGAAGCTAATTATAAAAATGCGTGTGTCTGTGTGTGTTTGAAAGGGAGCTGGCGAAATTCAGAGAGAATATTATCTTGTCACTAAATGTCAGATTCAGATGAAAAGAAGGGGTTTGTGAAGGTCAACCTGCTCTGCTTAAAGAGCATTATTGCTATGACCTGCTCATCTCTTCAGAGAGCTCTCAGAACCTCCCGTCCCTTTTAATTTATTTTCCCCTGCAGCCTGATGTCAAACGCTCCTTATTTCATTTCATCAGTTCCATACTTAGTGATCTAATCCCATCCTATATGAGATTAGCTAAGTTAATGTACTTTCAAATAACCATTAATGAGTTCCTAAATTGTTTCTGCTCTCCGATGGCGAAAATTAAATCACTCTCATTTAAAATGAGCTGCTTTGATGATGGAGTAGATGGAGAAAGACCCTTACTCATTAATTATAGATAAATAAAAGCAAATTCTTGGTTAACAGCCTCTTGGTCAAATCTTTGCTGTTCTGAAGGTGGAACGAATCTCCAGTCGTCTGGGACAACTGTTTACTGGTTTGCATGCATCTTTAATCTTCCCAGGTCAATAGCAACTTAATTTACACGGGGCAAAAAGAGTCCTGTCCAGGGCCACTTTCCTTGTGTATCTCTTGAGGTTGGCACAGGATGGCATTTTCCACAGATAAATAATGGCTTAAGGGCTGGATGGATGTGAGGGCAGCATCAAGAACAGAACGCTCTATTCGTGTGGATGTTCCCTGCAGGGACTGTCTGTTCTGAGGTGCGTTACAGAGGAAGTGTGCCATTTACCAGCTTGTTGTATCCGGGTGATGCACTTTAGACAGTTCGTGGTAGATCATCCATTCCATTTAACATTTCATTGTTCTGTAGAAGTACAGAAAGGGGATGATTAGATATACAAACGTGCTTTTTTAAAGAGAATATTCAATAAAAAAAAAAAATGATAAGAGAGTACACCGCTAATAGATCTAGTGCTGCCAGGTTGTGGAATCAATAAAGATGATTATTTTTTAATCTTGAGCAAAAATAAAATTCTCTGTGTGACAGATGAAGTATCAGAGAACGTTTTAAGCTACTTTTTGAAAGCTATGGCACGGCGAACACAAAAACTCAAACTGACATTGATACAATTATAGAAGATAATAAAAATTTAAAAACGAGTTTGTTCATGAAGGCTTTTGATGTGCACAAAAACCTATTCACGTAGCTTCATAAAATGAAGGCTGAACCATTGATGTCACAAGAACTATTTTACAGATGTCCTTATACCTCTCTGGGCCTTGAATGTGGAAGTTGCGTTGCTGCCTATGGGTAAAAAAAAACAAAACAGGGACTTAAAAAATATCTTAATTTGTGTTCTATGAACTTAGGGGTTTGAAATGACATGAGGGTGCGTAATTAACGACTGGTGTGGAAATCTATAGAAACTATATTACTAGTAGGGTTGGGCCATGTCGACCAATTTGGCATCGTACCATGTCTAATGTGAAACATCGCGATGGACGATGGTATCGTCGTCGCCATAGGTGGCGGGGGTGGGGTTAGTTGTAACTAAAACACCAAGCCCCGCCCCGCGACTGACAAAACAGTGTTCGCACGAGCAGGTGAGAGAGGATTGAGCGCGAGTGTTTGATATGAGCTCGCGGCCCCGATGTACATCTGTTTTCCTGCCGCGGAAATGATTTACCGCGGTCGCTTATTAATGGCACAGATTTGCCGCCATAGATTAAGTGTGTTTTTCGCGAGCTGGTTGCTGCTGCTGCGGCGGGGCGGAGCATCGCGGAACAGGTGTTCTTACATTTTTTCCTACCCGCCAGATTTTCCTACCCGTGCTTACTGCTCACGCGCACGTCAATATGGCATTCATTTTTCTCACCCTGAACAACTACCTTTAAACTACCTTTAAGGGTAGGTTTAGGGTTGGTGTAGGTGTAGCCGTTAATAAAACACAAAAAAATAACAGGTAGAAATATATTTATGGAATATAACTCATACTTACTATATTTGCATTACTGTAAGGGTAGGTTTCGGGTTGGGGTATGTGTAGACATTATTAAAACCTAATTTGACAAGTAGCATTTTTCGTTGTTAAATTGTACTACTTACTTTTGTATGGGAGGTATAGGAAAATCTGGCAGGGTAGCACAAATGGACGATGGCATCGTCTATCGACCCAACCATAATTACTAGTGAAACTATAAAAACAATATTATGAGAATAGTGGCAAAAATCTGACATCTTTTACGCCATGAATATGAAGATGGTTTAGTTAAGATGGGACTACACTGAGTGAACTGACTTACTAGGGCGACTGGTCAACAATTGATCTGTAAATTAGATTTATTTTGACAACAAATTAGTTAAATATTATGGAATAAATCTTCTGCAGAATGCTAACCTTGGGACTCAACCTTCAATGCATGTCAGAATAAAAAAATCAATTGTTAGCAATTAGATCCAAGCTGTAAATAGATCAATAGCTCCTCTAAATACACAAAATAACGTTGATATTATTCGTAGCGTATTATCCATAACGTTTTAGAAAGAAGATATTTTCAATAATGCTGGGAACCAAGTATTAGTTCCTAACAACTTTAATGATATTTTTTGTCCTTATAGCTTAATGGAATTTAGTAGGTATTCCTACCAAAACTGTGGTTACCAACATTCTTCAAAATATCTTATGAACTTCATATCTTCAAAACCTCATACAGGTTTGAAACATGACAGGTAGCCTACATTCATCATTTTAAATGTAGCTTATTAGAAAGGTTACAGTTCTTGGTTTAATAGGGTAGTGGGTTAAATTGGTTTTGGTCTAATCAAAACATTAGCAACTTACAAGACGTGAGCCCACACGTAAGCTATAACAACAGAAATGAAGAGGCTAATGAACAGCTAAAAAAAAGCATTTGGTTATTGGACTGAAAGAACCGTGTGGGTGTAAAGGACGATCCAAATTTTGAGGCATTGCGAAATGTGTTCGCTCCACCAGTTTACCTCGCTGCCTGCGGGTCAAGAGGCCTTGACGCTAACAGATACGTGCGATGCACCATTGTGCGTCAGGCCACTTTGATCCTTTCACTCGATTGCGCTTGTAGAGGCTGTTCATGTGGAATCGTGTGGGCGTCAAACCTTGTCACGGCCTAACGGCAGCCCTTGCGTATCTGGAGCCATAATGATAAGATCTCATCACTGTGACAGTTTATGCAACTGCCATTTCATTCTGCCAGTCTCTCGATCCTCTCCCTCCCTCTTTGGCTCTGCTCGTTTGGCCGTACCAGAAGCGTGAGAGAAATCCCATTTTCGGCACCTGCTTTAACAATTGTTATGTGGGAAAGACGTCCGTTCACGAGGTCGCAGTTGTCATGTCACTGGCCATAATAACATCCATTACATCAGATTCAATCAGCCCGTCCCTTGAGACGGCAGCCCGTGATTAACTGGTCTGTCACCCATCAGTTGACGCGCCATTTGTCAGTATCACTCTGCGGCGCGTTGGGTAGGGCTTCAAACTGAAACATTACCGCACAAGCCACATGCTAAGAGGACTGTGCTATGAATGTTTTAGCAGACGGCGACTGCAACGCTACAACAGAAATAGAAACAGCGCCAGAGTAGAAGGCACTTGGAGCGCGAGTACAGTATGGGAGCCGTTGCTAGGTAACGCCAGAGCCCCGGGCTCGCGCGGAGGAGCATCCTCGCGCCCCTCTTAGCGGTGCGATGAAGGAAAATAGATTTGCATCAGCTCTGTCATTATGAGCAGTATCGTCGTCATCCTTAAACGCTTGTTTCATGTTGCATGTGCAGGCTAATTTCGAGCGGAGGGAAGATGCACAAAATGCCGCGTTTTACTCTCCGTTGTCTCAGACAGAATCGTGCATTTTACTCCAATTTGCACGAGCAGAAATTCGTTCGTGAACGAGTGCGTAGTTTTGAACGAATCCTACTAAGATCGTTTCCAGCATACCACCTCCCTGTTGGCCAGAAACGAGTCCTTATGTATACTTTAATATACTTTTATAATTAGCCTATTTTTTTCTTGTTATGTGTGAAAAACCGGGTAGAAAATACTCAACTGAATCGATTTTATGATTGAATCATTCGCGATCCCGGCATTTATTTCTGATTCTAAACAGGCCATTGTTACTTAAAAATCAACGATTTTCTCTAATTGGATATGATATATGACATTTACTCATCAGCAATAATTCTGCGGCTACATTAAAAAGCTCGCCTTTACACTTCAAGATGAACGAGCATTCGATTACGAACCGTTCAGGGTCATTTCATTGGTTTGACCCTTGAACTCGGTAATCTATAAGGGAGAATGAGAACAAAACTGAACAAGGAGTTTACTGAGGAAATCATTAAACATTCAAAAAGGCATATAGTATTTGATATTACGATATAATAATATCTGCACTGAACAAACAAATCTTTTTGGTTAACGCATTCAAAAGATTCGAGTCACTGGAATGAATCACTCTCACTGCAAAATACTGGATCACATTAGAATTCCTTTGGCGCCCTCTGCCGTTTTTTACAAGTAGTCTCGTTCACAAGGTAGAAGTCCGGTGTTAAATCGGTTGTTGCATTACAATTTAACGGCTTTTGGGGGCTGTTCCATAAAACAAGATTAAGAGTACAACTCAGGCTTATTTTGGTTAGTCAGGCTTATTGTCAGTAGATTTGTTACTAAATAAGTCAGACTTACTGAAATAAGCCAGGCTTTTTTTGGTAAACTTGTTTTATGGAACAGGCCAATGGTTTTCCATAGTAGTGTTTTTAGAAAGCCAGCCCTAAACGTTATGAATCATATGTTTTTATGTTTTACATTTATGACTTATATATACACATCAGTGTCTCCTTTGCAACACAAAACTTGCACATTGCTGTTGAAAGCACACTGAAATAACGAGTGCACGCAAAATCGTGGTCATAGCAGTTTTAATTCACACATTTTCGAATAAAACAAATAGAATTTCTCTTACACATTGTCTACACACACGCCCACATCCGAGCACTTAAGTAACAAAAGTAAACATGTCAATACATAAAAATACCTTGAACAAAGAAGAGGACCATAACATTTTAATAGGTTATAATAAACTTTTTTGTTGACTTGATACATTCAGTGAATAAGTATAAAAAGTATATGAGACGACCCTTGGTGTGCAAGGATATCTGTCAGTATGCCTGTTGTTGGTAAAAGCAGCATTATCTGGTACAACGGCAAATCTACCAAACCACAATTTTATATCATTATCCATTTTATAAAGTTATCGAATTAAGGTTATGCGTCACTGTTCTCTTAAAAAGCTCAACTGTCCAAACACAATTTCATTATATTGGTCAGTTAGATATACTGATATATAGATATTTTCTGATGTGGACATAAAAAGAGGCTTTCTTGTCAAGCCGCTTTGGTAAGAAAGCATCTGCAAAGAAGATAAATGGGAAAATGCAAATGTAGACTCGGCATGACATGAGGGTAAAGGCATCATAACTACTCTCTTTAAAAGCCATAACAAGATAACTGACTATAGCTTTACACCATTTATTTCCCACAACTGCTATCACTTCAGCTACACGCCTTACACAGGAGCACATCGAACACTCAGAATCGAAGTATAACACCCTCAGTAACTTTACGGTAACGTAACAGGGAGTAAATGCCACTTTTCATGTTTCCAAGAGCGAGGTTTTGTGCATTTACAGATTTTTACCCGGTGACAATGCAATGTGTATTTTGGTGATTTGCAATACACTGATTATAAAGGTGTTACACAGCTTTTATGGCAGGCACTTACACTTAGAGCAAGACCCCATAGTTTAACGGCTACTAAAAGCACATAAACACCATCTGCTAAAACAATATGCTTTTTAATCATCACATGGGACAAAATAGTGATACATCCATGACACCTTTCCCCTTGTGTTTGCCACTGACAAACTTGACCATTACCTCTAAACAAGAACCACATTTTCACCAGTTACCACACATTTTCACTCGATAAAACTAGTTGTGCAGACTGCTACTCTATAAATATATTAAATATGCATTTAAGGATACAAGTGATATTAATGGCTAAAATCCATCTATGTTTGCTTTTCGAAAAAAGCTTCTATTTTGAGCCGACAAGGAAATTTATTGCTTGATGTTCTTTCTTGGTGAGGGAAAAAGATGCAGAGGACTGAGAAGACATACAGAATGACCCTGACGTTTGGAGGGGGGGTTATGGGAAAAATCCCCTGCAACATGTTCCCTGAACACTGTGAGTGGCAAATTGGTTCTGCCTGCAGTTTAGGCCTGGTCCATAGGTGGCGCCGGTGTACTATGGTGCGGCTGCAAGTCTGCTGGAATCCCACAGTGGTTAAACAGTGGGGGTAGAAGGTGCTTGGTTTGGGATGTTGGTGACGAAGACGAGGATGCGGGTGTAGAGCGAGTGATGGGCACAGTCTGAGGCAAAACGGAGAGGGCAGAACTGGGCTGAGAGGGAGCCGAGGGCACTGGGGTCATTGGCGTTGAGAGGGCTGTGGACATCAGCAGGCCATCCGAGGCAATAAGGCTGTGAAATTGTGAAGAATCGTTGAGGGGGAGGGCGAGAACTCCCCAGGAGCCGTGAGAGATGTCCTCATCCTTTCCCAGCGGCAATTCACTCAGATCTGCTTTGGAGTTATCCATCTTCGCTAGGAGATGAGGCTGTCTCTGTGAGTATGTGCTGTCTGTGAGATGCCCCACAGAGGATGGAGGAGTGAGAGGGGGTTGTGGTGATGGAGGTGATGGGGGGAAAGCATCTTCGGAGGTGGTGAGCAAACTAGGGTCCAGCTCCAGGCTGGACAGAGTTTCAGCGGAAAGCCGTCCACTTAGTAGATCCACGACTCCCCCAGGCATGCTTCGACAATCTACAGCTTCTACAGGACCAAGCTCAGGCATTCCGCTCAGGCATGCTAGGGATTCTGGGTATGAGCCCATGGCCTGCAGAACTCGAACCAGTTCTTCAGCTTCCTCGGAGGTGGGCAACAGCTCACTATTCTTGCCTGTTATGACAAACAAACCTAAATTATAGAATACCAAATGACTGTAAACAGACAAATGAAGCCAGGTAAGTAAACAGACCGAAATTACAAAAAAAAAAAAAAAAAATAGAAAAATAGAAACAGGCTAGGTAAAAATATACATTTTCTGATTAGATATCGATTCTTAAAATTTCATCATCAAACCTTTACTTTATGCCAGTGTTTTCTACTTATTATGATTCAAAAATGTATGTGTGTGTAAGGGATAATGTAGAGGCAGCCGGTAGTTATCGCAGAAATAAGCCCCGACAGTGTGATCAGGAGCCGTCGTGAAGCGGCTTTCGCAAAACTACCGGCTGCTTCTGCATTATCCCGCTTCTTATACGCCTACTTGCCACATAAGGAAAATAACTGGATTTGAATTTGAAACATTTTATTGGCATATTTGTTTTAAATGAACATTTTCATCCTTCCGTGAAACAATATAGTACCACATGACTAACATTCAAACGTTACTAAGACAATTTATAACATCTACATATGAATATATAACAACGGATGTTTTTAAAATTTTCCATTGTTAATTGTGGTTGTCCAGTGTTTGTCACAAGATGGCACCAAAGGTAATCTTTTTTTGGCACGGAGGGATTTTAAACAAATAAGTAGTACCGGCTGTGCGTTATTACTTTGGAGCTGTTATTATTTGAAAAGAACGAACATGCAAATGTCTCAACTGACCAATCAGAATCAAGCATTCCAGAGAGCCGTGTAATAAGCTGACATATGTGACCCTGGA
>JAUYWG010000039.1:4824593-4840643 GCA_034779775.1 Enteromius afrohamiltoni | reverse complement strand
CCGAGCCCGAGCATCCTTTCTAAATATCTGTCCGAACTGTATCCATCCTCTAATAGGTAACATGAAATCCAAAATGTACCAGATTTATACGATGCTGGTGCATCCTCCAACTGTGGGCAGCCTTCCTTTTCTCTCCCACTTGCCATTTCTACACGTAACTTACATTATCGTGACATGCAGCACTCCACACCGTAGACATCTCAATTCTTTCGCGCAAAACACACTGACATCACATACCGGGCACGAGGCTACATTGCGCATGTCATGAACCGTTCAACCGTGCGACGCATGCATGCACCGAACCGAGACAAGCATACGGTCGAACGTTTTTGTTTTTTTTCATGAACCATGCCACCCCTACCAAGCACGCAGATGCATCCACCATCTAAATAATAGTATATCTCCCTATACACATCTTTGGTTATACCTGCATGAATGGTCATAAATGACATGTGTTTTAGGTTGTGTAGTGTAAACGGTGATCGTTTCAAGAAATGGAGCGGAAAAGAGGATAGTTTTCATTCTAAATTGCGGTTTTAAAACAAAAGCGCACTAGTGTAAATGGGGTCTTAAAGCTTCAAATAAACTGCTATTCAATGCTACCTTGCAGAACGGATGTGTTCCAGCAGCGATTTCCTGCAGAACTTGTGTGGTTTCACCTAAATGGTTGTAAGAGTAGCTCAAGTCTACCTTATGACCAACCATGGCCACCTGGAGCTCATTATGCAGCCAACTGAAAGATGAAGATAAAAGATGAAAACAGTGTGAAGTAAAATTACACCTGGTCAGCCAATGTTGCAAACAGATTATACAATAGTTATACCTCTTACGAACACGTGCATTGAAGAGAGGAGCCTCATATCGTGGGTTTGTTCCAACCAAAAGCAGGTGGTCACATTCCTCAATGCCACTGATACGGCTGTTCAAGAGGTAATTGGAGCGCAGGTCAGCTCTAAGGAGACAAAAGACCAAAAATTTTATTTCTTAATAGTAAGACATGAAAGCTTAGTTCAAACAAAAATTGTCATTTATTACTCACCCCCAGCTAATATTTTCAACTTTTTTCACATTTGATTTTCAGAGACATCCAATTCTTGCTTGAATACTAAGTTTTGTTGTCAATTCTTGAAATCTTGCTAATCAGCCAGATTTCTGACCCTCAAAGACCTGTTATTTTGCTTTTAAATAGTCCAGCTACACTCTGATCATGATTCTAAATTAGTAGCACCTGTTTGAGGTCGTCACCTGTGCACCCCAAAATCTAAGTAGCAACATGGGCAAGACCAAAGAGCTGTCAAAAGAGACACAAGAGACAGTATTGTAGACCTTCACAATGCTGGAAAGGGCTACGGGGCAATTGCCAAGCAGCTTGGTGGAAAAAAAAAAAAAAAAAAAACTGTTGGAGCAATTGTCAGGAAATGGAAGAGGCTAATGATGCCTGTCAATGTCCCTTGGAGTGTGGCTCCATGGAAGATCTCTCCTCGTGGGATATCAATGATGCTAAGAATGGTAAAGAATCAGCCCAGAACTACACGGGAGGAGCTGGGGGAATGGGGTGCGGCGACCAGGATTGAGAACCGCTGATCTGGATGATCCAGAGGAGTTATGGGAGAAAGTCCCGTGGTCAGATGAGACCAATGTAGAACTTTTTGGTCTTAACTCCATTCGCCATGTTTGGAGGAAGAAGAAGAATGATGAGCATCATCCCAATAATACCATACCTACAGTGAAGCATGGGGCTGGAAACATCATGCTCTGGGGGTGTTTTTCTGCACAGGGGACAGGACGACAGCACTGTATTAAGGAGAGGATGAACAGGGCCATGTATTGTGACATATTGTTCAAAAACCTCCTTCCCTCAGTCAGAGCATTAAAGATAGGTCGTGGCTAGGTCTTCCAACATGACAATGACCCAAAGCACACAGTCAGGAAAACCAAGGAGTGGCTCTGTAAGAAGCATATCAAGGTTCTGGAGTGGCCTAGCCAGTTTCCAGACCTAAATCTTTGGAGGGAGCTGAAACTCCGTGTTGCTCAGCGACCCCACGATATGAGCAATGACACTGGTTTTCAAGTAATTATTAGTAGTTAAGAGTTATGTTACTTCAAACATTATTATGTAAAGATATGACATGACTGAAATCAGGACAGACATCCATCTCATTTCAGTCTCAAGAAAGAAACGTCGGATCAGATGAGTACTTACCCTGCACCTGCCATTGGAAAGATCTCCTCAGTGCAGAGGGTGTCACTGTCCAGTCTGTTTAGTAGGTCCTTCAGAGCCACAAGTGCTTCAGCATCTACCATCCCACCAACAATAGCTGCTACCTCAGAACCCTGAACTCCCTGGAGCTGAAAGCACAAACCACAACCATTGAAATCTGTTGCCTTTAAATGACAAAGCTGGTTGATTCTGGTTTATATGCAATCACTCACTGCTCCAGCTACACGAGTAAGAACATCCTCCCAGGTTGTGGCTACCAGTTGTCCACTGGCATCCTTCACCATTGGCTGAGTCAGGCGCTGCCTCTTCAGCCCATCATATGCAAACCTTAGAGAGGGCCAGAGACAGAGATGAGTTTGTGTAAATGGAAGGAGAATGCCTTCATATTTTAAGAGCTTATGTGCTCACCTGGTCTTGTCAGATATCCATTCTTCATTGACTTCCTCGTTCATACGGGGTAGAATTCTCATGACCTCACCAGCCCTGGTGCTCACCACAATGTTGGAGCCAACAGCATCCAGTACATCAATAGATTCAGTCTTTCTGTAGACACATTAGCAAAGCATTTTCAAAAGCCAGAAAGGACAAAAATTCAACACGTAATCCACTATTTAAAAGGCAGCATAAACTAATACATAAATATAAGGATCAAAGTGTAAACAGAAGATCAAATAATCTGTCAGGATTATACCTGGTTTCCCAGGGTCGTGCGGTGAAGGCGTAAGGTTTGGACGTCAGTGCTCCAACAGGACACAAGTCAATTATGTTGCCAGACAATTCAGACATGAACATCTTCTCTACGTAGGTACCAATCTGCATGTCGTTACCGCGTCCTGTAGTTCCCAGGTCCTCCACACCAGCAACTTCACTGGCAAAACTGTAAAAAATATCTTTATATTTGATGAATTGCTAGAGCAATTTCTTTAACACTGAAGAACTATCTGATCCTGAAGGTAACAAGAACAGGTACCAAAAAAAGAAGTAATTACTATGCTTTTCACTGTGTTACAGCAAAGATGTACACAACTTAATACAGTAGCTATTGCACTTCTTTCGCATTTTATTGCGAATGTAAAACATACAATAAAAATACAATTATCTAATACGTGGTATTAAATTATATTTAAAAAAAAAATAATTCAATGTAATTTTTGGTGGAAAAGCCAGAAAAAGCATCCACAGGGCAAGCAGATAAACTAATAATCCAACTGGGTCATCTGAAAAAAAAAATCATTGTTTTGGGTCCTGCATAACATACATTTTATGCAACCTTTCAGTATAATAAAACTCCAACTCACCGGACACAACGTGTGCATTGTATACAGCGGGTCATTATTGTTTTAATAAGTGGACCAATGTTCTTATCTTCAACTGCTCTCTTCCCTTCTGTAAAACGGCTTCTGTCAGCACCAAACATCATCGATTGGTCCTATATATCCAGCACATCATCAAGATAGATAAAAACTGCATTAGGTATCATTTCCATTCTTGAGTGCATACCCAAGTTCACAGTCAAGTTCAATTAAATTGCTGTAAACATTTTTTTTTACCTGAAGATCGCACTCTCCTCCCTGATCACAGATTGGGCAGTCAAGAGGGTGGTTGGAAAGCAGGAACTCCATAACTCCCTCTCTATCAGAGACACAAGAAGAATTGCAAATAGATTATCGCACTTTATGTAACGTGATGCGTCAACATTATTAGTAAAGCAAGAAACAACTCAAACCTGGCTTTCCGTGTTTTCTCGGAGTTGGTCAAAATGTTCCACCCCTTCATAACAGGCATTGCACATGCCGCAACAGGCTGTTGATGAAGTACAGATTTTTAAAAAGTGGCTATACAAAGACTTGTCATGTATTTTGATCGATAACATGTGATAGTGATGTTACAATCATTGTGCATGTCAATAGGTTACCTTTGGTGCTTTCTCAATTTCCACCAGACACATGCGGCAGTTACCGGCCACTGACAGACGATCATGATAGCAGAAACGAGGAATCTGCACACCTACTTTCTCACAAGCCTAAACACATTAGGCAGGTCAACATATTACATGGGATGTACAGCTTTACAAGGAATGAATAAAAGGAAATGGTCACTGCATTATCACCTGCAGAACAGTGGTCCCTGGCTCCACGATGACAGGTTTTCCATCTACAAACACTTCAACCATATTGCTTGAGGCCCGGACTGAAGTCAGCACTGTTGTAAATACAAGCCAGTGTTAGAAAATGACTGACAAATCAGTTCAATTGCTTAGCATTCTTAAAGAAGGGAATTACACTTGATTTTCAAAGATAAAAAAGAATGCAAATTACCATTGTTATTGGTGGCAATGGAGCCCTTGGAATGGGCAGCACCTGCCAAAGCCCGACTTACTGCTGGCAAACGCAACATGTCGCTGTAGAAGAAAATGCCAGGTGATTAGAAGCACACGTAACATGTTGATCCCCAGTATTTAATGAATAGTATCTAGGTTAACGATGGATAAATATGCCACTCTACTTTGAAACACAAGGACACTGTAAAGAAACAGACACAATATAATCATCTGACCAGATCAATAGATATGCAGCTGACAGTATTAATTCAAATTTATTTTTATTTAAATTTCTGCATATTGCAGACAGTCAGCACAAATCATCATTTGCAAAGGATTGCAAAACCTAAGACTTTGTAGCACCTATAAAACATGTTTCTACTTTTTAAAAAAAAGGCATAAAGCACAATATTTATAAAACAACCAATTTTAAACGTATCTGGGTATTGCACTGTAATGAGAAAGTAGCTCAAACGCTTAAAACGTTAAACTAACACTGTTGACATTACCATCTACACACACTGGTTAGCAGGCTAGCACTGCTGATTACTCAAGGACAGGGAGAACGTTACTCTAAATTACCCATGATTCGCATGCATTTATAATTCCAGCCGTTATACACTGAGTAAATATCCAGGCAGTATACTCTTTACATTTTCATCTACACAAAAGACCATCTTTGATTCTTACCTTGACGCTATTTGGCCTTCTAGACCAGAACAGCGTTACAGCCGTAGGTTCAGTTGTGAATGTGTACTCGGGAGATTTCGGAGATGACGGAAATAGCCGATGCGCATTAATCTTTGAATAAACGATTAAAACATTTTACTTAATCAGATTATTCCATAATATAGGACGTTCATACACATATGCTAGAATAAATTAATTTATTATATACATTTTATATTATTAATCTAACGCTTGTCGTTGACCTTTTACATCTATTCGTCGTCATTTCCGCTCATAAAAGCGGTCGTTTCCTTCTCTTATTTCAGGTTAAAAGCCAACCAGTCAACACGGTTTTTAGTATCTGTCAAAAAAGGAGATGATTATCGCGCCGTCTTTATTGTCTATAAAAATGTGGCTTTCCATGCATATGGCATATTGCTTTCAGAAATGTTCTGTTTTCGTATGCTTTTGCAAAATAAGTCAAGAGTGGGCGGAGTCATGTCGTCAGCTGTATAAAGACCATCTCACGTTCTTTCCTCGTTCCTTCGCTCTTCCTCCAAGCTCAGGGTTCCACGTCTGTACACGAGGTCTCACCGGTAACTTATAACAATGGGCTTTGGTGATCTCAAAACACCCGCTGGACTCAAGGTCCTGAATCAGTTTCTGGCAGACAAAAGTTACATCGAGGGGTAAGCTATTTTAAGTCTTTATTTGTCTAGTCTTTTTAGTTGGTTTGTAACAACTTGTGATTGTCCTCTTTCTTATGCTGTAATGCTGAAGTTATTTTTGTATGCACTTCATTCACTTCAACGGGTCATTGTTATTTATTTTCGTAGCTATGAATATGTATGTTCAATTAAATATTGTAGGGTCTGTACTTTTAGTAGTGTTATGCAATTATATAATTTAATCCAATCATAATTTCCTACTATTACTCATGGGGAAAACGCCAGCCTCACTACACATTTGATTGCTCAATACATTTATTTATTGTTATTATATTTTATTTAACAGGTATGTGCCCTCTCAGGCTGATATTGCAGTGTTTGATGCCCTGTCTGGCGCCCCCTCAGCTGACCTCTGCCATGCTTTGCGGTGGTACAACCACATCAAGTCTTACCAGAAGGAGAAGGGCAGGTAATGTCAAACTTGTTTATAATATGTCATGTTTTGCAGGTAGTTCCACCAATATATGATGATTATCCTATCACCATCTTTCGCCTGAGTGACTGATGCACAATCTTTAAAATTCCTGATTTGGCTGGGAGTTCTCAGGCTATCCGGCGCTTTTATGCAGTAACAAGGATTCACTCTCCTTTCTTTCTTTACCTTTTAGCCTTCCAGGTGTGAAGAAGCCTCTCGGTCAGTACGGCCCTGCTGGTGTGGAGGACACAACTGCAGCAGCTCCAGCAGCAGCTGATGAAGACGACGATGACATTGATCTGTTCGGTTCTGATGAGGAAGAGGTGAGTTCAGGAGCAGAAAGGATGGTGCTTTTTTGACAATTGTCTGGTCAAATGATGATTTTTTTTTTTTCTCACCATCTTTCGGCTGATGTTGTGATTGACACCTTTTTCTATCTGAAAGCCAGTTAGGAAAAAAATGACCATGCAGTTGCTCTGTTTGATCATAAACCTGATCATGGATCTTTCTTTACAGGATGAGGAATCCAAAAAGATCAAAGAGGAGAGGCTTGCAGCATACAATGCAAAGAAGGCAAAGAGTATGTATAAATTCTCTTAAATACACAGTACTAGTCAAAAGTTTGTAATAACTGAGATTTACAGTTTTGTCAAATCTTTTATGCTCGCCAAAGAACTCAGAAATCCTTCACATGTGCTGATCTGGTGTTTTGTTATGAATAATGGTTTATATCATCTACGTTTCTGCTGCTTAATAATATCGTGGAAGCGATTTTTAGTTTATTTTTCCTCTATCTTACTTGATAGATAACTTGCTAAATCTTAATGACTCTTTAGATGCAGCGTATCATGCTTTCCACAAACAAAGTGAACTGCTTTTTAACATCTAGAAATCTGCATATTTGAATCATTAGATGCCAAACATTAAGCCAATTGCTGCTTAAAAAAAAAAAAAAGTAGTGTTTTTGAATCCAAATCAGCCATGTTAAGCACAGTACACTTGTTTTAAAAATACTGAGATCCTAATTGTTCCAAACTTTTGACGTTGTGACTAGTTTAATGATGACTTCATATTACCATCTTTCGGCTGAATGATGTGATTGACATTCATTTTTTTGCCTGATATTCACTAGTCATTTAATGGTGATTGTTGGATTACTGTGTTTGCTTCGTCATTGACTTGTGTCTCCTTTAATGTCTGAGCAGAGCCTGCACTTATCGCCAAGTCTTCCATCCTGTTGGATGTCAAGCCCTGGGATGACGAAACTGACATGGCCAAGCTTGAGGAGTGCGTCCGCAGCATTCAGTTGGACGGTTTAGTCTGGGGACAGTGTAAGTCAAAATATAGTGTATGCAAGTTAAAGTTTTATCCATATTTAGTATTTCAGTTTACTAATGTTCACCTGACTTCCCCTTTACAGCTAAGCTGTTGCCTGTAGGCTATGGCATCAAGAAGCTGCAGATTGCCTGTGTTGTGGAGGATGATAAAGTTGGAACGGACCAGCTGGAAGAACTGATCACAGCCTTTGAGGACTATGTACAGTCCATGGATGTGGCAGCCTTCAACAAGATCTGAAACTCCACAGTACAATGCATTAATCCAATAAAAGCACTTCAAATGCCCCTTGTATGTGGTTTTATTTTATTTGAAAAATTATGTGGCTTCTAATTGAAAAAGTTAAATCTTCAATATCATAAAATGTTCCATTTGTATACATAAACACACACATATATATGAGCTTAGTCCAGTTTCTGTCTCTTTCCCCTTATTGATTTGTCTTTTTTCATATATATTGTCAGTTTAGCATGACTGTGGGAACTAATGCATTATGGCAATATACGTTTATAATGTTACCGTCACACAATGATACTTGCAATTTGATTTTTGTTTTCTACAAAGGTCTTTCTGTCGGGTTGAGTTTGCAGCCCATTGATTAAATTCCGCCTCAGACTTTTCTAGTGGGCGGATTCCCGCGCTTTACTCTTACGTCACTCCACGAGCAGACTTAAGCTAAATACGGATACCGATGGGATCTACGTGGAATAACATCTATAATCAGGTGACAGAACGATGAAGACTGCAGCTACATTTTGTTCATGTATTTTGTAGCTCATAAATAAGTCAATATTTACCATGTCGCGGTGCCGCTGTCCACGTTGTCATGCTAAGTGTCACTAGCTTGCTAAGTGAACTAGCCTAGCTGGCTAGCTTAAACTACAGTTTGTGTGTTCCCAAACAGTGTGGATAGTCTGAAACCGAGCAGAATGTAAGCATTTTCAAATACATTTTACGTTAAAGTGTATTTATGTGGTAATAATGGGGCGCGCTGTTTCAGTGGCCGTGTTTGTGTGCGCAGGCCGGTACATATAAGACTTAATTTGTGAATAGTTAAAGCTGGACCGTAAACACACTTTAAATTAATGACAAGTTTATTATATGCATGCTTTAAAGTATCAAACCTGATTTAAGATACTTATAGTGTTTTATTAATGTGTTTTTCGTATCAGCTCGTATTATACAAGTACAGTAATAAGCAAGTGCACTCACAAGAGACTTTTACGCGTTTTTTAATTGATTTATAACGTAACGTTATATCCCATATCTATAGATGCGACTTTTAACTTACCACACGTGGCTGTACACATCTACGAGGTGATGTGACACGGAAACATTTAGCCTATCAGTTATCCTCTCCTCCATGTAGGTGAGTATATATTTAGTATATTTTATTTATTTTGTGTTGCCTGTTTATTTAAAAAAAAATGTAAGTCTAATTTTATTTATAAAATACACAATAGTACAGCATAAGTCAGTATTTGCATATATATTTTATATATATATTTTTTTCTTAAATCATTGAGCACTGGAGAGCCTGGAGGGACTTTTAAAATATTAAATAAATAACCCTTCTTTTGTTGATGGAAAATTATATGCCTCCAAACTCTACAGCATTTTGGCTCAAATTGATCTGTAATTTGTTAGAAATCTAGTCAGTCAAATGCCAACATTGACAGGTTGTGACAATGTACTTGAACAAAACAAAAAAAGAGCGGGAAAAAATACCCAACTACAAACAATATGTAGCAATAAATATTTATATATATAATGAAATGAGGAATTAGTGCCAAAAGATGTTTTGTTATGTGTTGTAGAAGCAGAGAGGCATCCAGCTGACATGTCTGGCAGGTGAGTTGTCTAAAAATAAATTTGCAGCAGTCCATTATCCATCTCATTATGTGTTTATATTACAAATCTAAAACAAATATATATATAAATATATATATAACATCCTATTTACCCCATCTAAAGGACTAGTAGAGGAGAAGAGCCTGTTGCTGGTCCATCCAGCTCCCAAAGACACGGTTACTGCAGCTGTTGTCAAGTTCTGTACAATAGTGTGGAACAGGCATGTAACTCTCCGTCATCCCTCTTTTTATAATTATTGTTGTTGTCAATGTATTAATAAAAGTATTTGTTTGTGTTAATAGTTCCATTTTAGCAATTTAATGTAAAACACTTAAAGATTATAATGCATTTATAATCAGACCTGTTTATAATTATTAATATTATAACATTCTGAATTATTATGGCTTTTTGTAAACAACTTCTTGTATTCTGCAGCACATCTTGAGTGCCCAACATAGAGAAGTGGTACGAGCTGCTAGAGCTAATGTATCTTCTGGAAGTTTGTTAGAGAGATTCCTCCAGGATGTGCTTCAGCATCATCCTCATCGCTATAGTGATACACGGTATGCTATCCACATCAGATTTCTTATTTAGCTTTGTTAAAATGTTCCCACAACACACTGCATACCTTGAGTTTTGTGAATTGAAACAAAAGTGTTCATTTGCTGTTTTCAACACTTCTTTTTCTCTGTAGGCCTACTCATGCTGATCTACCTTCGCTAAACTCCCCACTCATCCCAAAGGAGGTGCTCTCAGAGGTATACTGTGGATCAGATGATGATGGTGTCTCTGTTGGGACACGTGAAGAGATGCCTACCTCTGATGAAGAGTCCTGTGAAATGCTGCAAATTGCAGCCTCCACTCCAGCAGTGATGACTGATCTTACTGCATCTACACACATACAAGCAACTTCCCAAAAAGAAAAAATGGTGCCTGAACCACCTCCACCTGAAAAGTACTCCCCGACACAGGGTTTTTTCCACAGGACTAGTGGCTGCTCTGCCAATGACAAACCGAATACATCACGATTGACACTACCTGTTCAGAGACAGAGTTTACAAACAAACCCTTCTGGACATCCCTTTGCTTTAGAAGGTCCATTGATCACCAAGACTGGAGCTGTTGAACACAGAAAAGCGCACAAGAAAACCAATAGAGAAAAAGAGGGAAGTGACTCCATTACAGCATCCCGTGCCCCACCAGCTGAAAAGTGCATTACCTCGAAGGACCAGCCTTCAACCTTTCAAACAGTGGCTGAAGAGTCCACAGTGTGGATTTCAGCACTGCCACCTTGGAAAGGCCCCCATAGGGAACAGACATTCAGTCATCTATCTGACCAGATTCGAGATGTGATAGAGGTGGTTATTGAAAAATACTGTTATGGCCACGGTCTCAATGTCGATCGGCGGGAGGATGATGGTAGCTTCATTCTTAGTCCTCAGTCTATGAGTCAATCCAAAGGCAGTGAAGAATGGGACAATGCAATACAGATAACCTTGGGAAAGTCAAAGGCTGAAGAAAAAAATTTAGCTGAGTTACTGGAAGTGCATATAAATCTTGAAGACCAAGGATACCAGACTCAGCTGGACACAGCCTTAAACACTGTGGAAATGCCTGAGGAAAACATGGAAAGTTCTGCTGAGAAGGTGTTTCCTGATCTTCCCCACATACCACAGTCTTTTGTTGGCAAAACAATGACACAGGTGATGTTTGAAGATGACATGAAGATAGACTCCATAGTAAAAGAATTCCAACAAGGCCAGTTCCGTTGCTATTTTGACAGCGAATCATTAGCTAGGTTTGGGAAGCACAGTAAAAAAAGGAGAAAGAAAAAGAAGCAGGACAAAAATGAGGAGGCAGATAACGCTGGATGGGGACCCACAGACATCTTGCCACTCATGGATCACAATGAAGAAGACCCCAAACATTCTGCTATTTTGTTGAAGAAAACTAAGCAAAAAATTTACAGACTTGCATCACGTTGCCAAGTGGTAAAGGTAAGCCACAGTACACAGACCATCCCTCTTAGCTGCCCTGTGGTGCGAAGAAAATCGTCACAAGAAACATTCCCCTCAACGCACAGTGAAGAGCCCCAGCAGTGCCCCAGCCCTGAAAAGACCCCTGACATGAAGACCAGACTCTGTGCTTTGAAGCTTCCACCTTCTTACTGCAAGATAATGAGTCCTCTACAGCCCAAAACCATCGTCTATGTGCTTTCTTCCCCAGATGGGGGTCAGGCAGTCTCTAAGCCTACCCCTATTAAGAAAGCAGGGAGGAAACGGAAGTCATGTGATAGTGACATTGGCCTGAAGTACAAATACAAAAAGACACCTCTTAAGTTCTATGACCCGTTGACCAATAGGATCTTGAAGAGTCCACCAAAAGGCATGTCTTCAGCTTCTAATTCCAAATCTCTTTCACATGTCCGACAGCTTTTCCGTAGCCTTAGCCCGGATATTAATAAGGAGAGGCAGGGTCTGGGGCAGGGGCAGTCATCAGGAGGTTCTCGGAAAGCTCGTGGTAGGAGCAGCATGGTTGATCTATGTACCTCCACATCAGAATCCATTCTAGATAGCGGTGGCCCCTCAGAACCTGGCTCTTCTTTGTCTAGCAGCCGGAGAGCCTTATTCACACGCTCCTCTATCTCAAGTAGCAGTTGTTTCCTCCTCGGACACCTCACACCATCTACCCATGTGGATGATTCTTCCAAAGCACTCTGTCATTCTTGTGCAGGCAGTTCCTATAAGATTGGAGGACTGGAACAAGAGGAACGCCGCCAACAAATGCCGATTGACCAAACACCAATCAGACGTAGCTCACGGAGGGCTGGTTCTTTGACTTCAGCGAAGAGACCACCAGTACCCCCTTACAGGACCAAGAGGAAGTCACCCAAACCACAGCGCAAAGTAAAGTCACAAGGCAATCTCCAGCAAACTGTTGGCTCCCATATATCTGCAGAATGTAGGACATCTCCCAGAAACAAGAGGCCTGCTAGGTCCTCACTTAGATCATCGGCTTCCTCTAAACTGGCGATTCAGCCGGTTATTACATCCTCTTCTAAACAAATAAATACAATGCTCAGTGCCAGTCAGCAGAAGAGAGTGAGGGGGAGGACCGCCACTGTACATATAGCAGACTGAACGTTATTAGACACCAGCCATGAGCATAAGCTGTCTTCTGTTCTTCAAATGCTGTATAGTTTTGCACAGTTGAATTTCAGCAGACTGTTTCTAGTTGAAGTTCATTCTTGTCTCTAAATGTTTGTTTATTTGTCATAAGCATTTTTGAACTTGTAATGAGTATATTTTTTAAGTTTATAATGGGTATTTTCTCAAAGGTTGATGGTTGTAAATTAAATTTATAATGAATATTTTTGTCCTTGAGGATTATATATTATAGCATGTTTTTCCCAATGGGGCTTGGCACTATTAAATTGTCTTAAAAATAGCAAATCTACAAATGCAAAAATTGCTGAAGTCAGCAAAACACAGCCTACCCAAAATGTGCTCTTTGGGAATGAGCCATTCATTCTTTCTCAAACACACAATACAAATGCCTTTATAGGCCATTTACACTGTGTAGTTTAAATGTGGATTAATGTTTGCTCCCACTGCAGAGATAAAGGTATTTTTTGTGTATATATTATTGCATTAATGCTTCGCTGTTGAGATCAAAGCATCTCAAGAACCCTGCAGCCTTAGTGAAGGTTTGCAATATTCTATAAAATAGTTTTTAAAAAATATAGTGAGGCTGGTTCATTGACTTCTCTCTCCTGTATGGCTGGAGAAGAAATTAAATACAAATGTGTTTTTAGAGTGACAAGGCCAACACTTCATGTGTCAGTAAACACATAATAAACCACTTCACAGAGAGCAAAACATACAAAAAATGGTATTAGGGACTATATACAAATAATATACAAAGCTTGTATCCATTAGTGATAAGGGTTGAAAGGTAATGTATAAATGCAATAAAACAAAGTAAAGTAAAAGTAAGGCAGCAATGAGCTTATATAACATGTTTAATTAAATATAAAACGTGACAAAAAAGCGTAATAATTTCTTTATTTCAACATTTAGTCAGTCTGTCCATGTGGGCTGACATAGATATGCTTTTCAATACATATCCAACAAATGTCTCTATTTACCTATAAAAGACCATAGTTTTTATTTCAGAGCTTGTGGGCTAGTGCACACTCATTCCAGTTGTCTCAGTGTATTGAGCCAGGATGAGGGTGCTGGCGAGTGTACAAAGTGAGGATGGTTGACGCGTCAGCGCAGCAGAAGATGCACTGCGCAATCGCATTGGCTTCCCGTACGATATGAGCCGCTTGGCCACCGCCTTCCATCCATCCGAGCTGCCACCCCTTCGCCGTCTTCCCAGTCCTTCCCACCCCTCAGCATCCCAACCGTGCTACCCACCCCTCAGTCTCCGATGCTGCATGAAGGATTTCCCCCTCTTCCCGCGGGATACGCACCAAAATCGCTCTCATAATAATGGACTGCGGCGCTCGCTGTAAATTGACGCGCTAATGACATTTTATTTAGACTTCAAATATGAATCATGCGTCTGATATTCCATCTGTGTCTGCTCGCTAGCATATTTATTTCCGTGCCATCTTCTATCGCCTCAACGTCAACGGGTAAGTGCAATATTTATCTTGCGTAACTATGATTATTTACATAATACCATGCCTTATTTGCTCTACGTTACGTTGGTATTAGTGCAAGGTGTTTTACCAGCGCCTTTTGTTGCGGTAGGAAATCCCAGCTAAATACGCAGGTTCCCTGTGTAGGCTATGATTGAGCCGCCTCCATTACTTAACTGTGTTTACGGCCGTTTATGCGTGTCAATCTATGCAGAGGGGGGTGAAAGCTTTTGAAGGCCTGTGTATGGGTTGACAGCCCCATTAGTGTGGTGCCGTATGGGAACATGGTAAGGACTTAGTGAGGCACGCTGAATCTTAATTCGATTACCATGACAATGGATTATTATTAGATGACATGATGCCCATCTAAAGCTTTTACAATTCAGATATCAGATGTCCAAAGATGCAGCTGATAAAGTTGAGAAAAAAACTGATACGGTTATGTTTTGCCAATAAGTATCTCTTATTTCTCTTCTGCCATTAACATGCATCACGTCTCGCCCTCTTGTCTTGAATGTGTGATCAGATTTCAGTGTTTTATTTGGTTATCAGCCGTAGTGCCTCCTCCGTTCAATACCCTGAGATCTGCATAAAGGAGATCTGTGCGCAGCTTCTCTGCAGCATCACAGGGCTGCAACTGCTGGCACACGTTCATATATAATTGACGGGATGGAGACTGTAAAGCAGTAAACAGTTTCCTCCTGTCCTGCAGTTTCCAGCTCCGTACAGAATGAGGATCTCAGGGATCAGCATGTGTCTGAGACCCCGCGAGACGCGACAGCACCAGCCAATTCCACAGGAAGAAAAACCGGAGAGCACGAGGTCACCGTTGCATATCCCTCCCGGCTCATCTACTACCTGAATGACGAGTCGGAGAGCACAGATCATGACCTGGACACCCGGGCGAGGAACCAGGCCGGTGATGGACAGGTGAGACATGGGCTGTCTTGCGGTGTAAAGATCCCCAGCTCTGCATATTTTAGCCCCCACCAAAGTCAGATCTTCAACACTCGAACCCCTAGGAGTTGCTGGAAATGCTGCAGTATGTCCAAGTTCTCTGAGCTGATCCAGGTTCATCGGCCCTCCCTCACAAATCTAACACAATTTTCGCAAAAGAAGCAGTTTTCACCTCCCCCCACTCCCTGTACAGAACAGACGTTGTGGGATTGCATTTTGCACACACTTTCATTTTACTTTTGCCAGTGCAGTATTTTTGCTGTAAAACAGCACAGCTGTGTGATTTATGATGCTCTAGAGCAGATGTTTTATCTATAGAATGCAATTCAATGTGTCTGCCGAAATGACATTTTCACAAAAAGATTTTTTGAATACCATTCGCAGGGTTTGCTGGCAAGTTTGATATAGTAACATATGTTTGTTTTGTGAAGTGTTAATGAGCCCCTGTTTATCTCCCTGACCACAGGATGTCCACCTGGCCCAAGCAAGTTTCCAGCTGGACGCTTTTGGCATCACATTCACTTTAGACCTTACTTTGAACAAGTAAGTGTTTGAGTGTCTTCTTAGTAGTAAAATACAGATTTGGTTTCAAAAACACAGAATTTCTCTTGTTTAGTTGTGCACTGTTCAAATATCAGATTTTAACTGAAAATGGATATGTATATTTGAATTAATTTGTGCATGGAGATTTCTAATTAGGGGAATTTTTCATTTATGGCACAAGTCTAGTTTCTTAGGTCATCTCCTCCTCTCTGACAGCACTTTTACATTCAAGGTATTTGTTAAAAAAAAGCAAAGAACATTGGGTTTCAATATCGTATGAACTGTGAAATACTGCATTAATTTAAGTATTGTGCCTATGGCATCCCAAATTTGACTAACATTTTGGCAGGGTTCTCTAAGTTA
>JAUYWG010000039.1:4790800-4824493 GCA_034779775.1 Enteromius afrohamiltoni | reverse complement strand
AAATACTGCATTAATTTAAGTATTGTGCCTATGGCATCCCAAATTTGACTAACATTTTGGCAGGGTTCTCTAAGTTATCAACAAGCATACTTCCAGTAACTTTAATGTAATAATTGGTCAAAGTTATCTGGTCTTACACAAAATATTCTATAAACGTCAGCATAGCAGCATTATTTATTTATCGCTAATGGAACTGTTTTTAAACATCAATATTCATTAGTTTCAGATGGTGCACAGAGCGTTCAAATGTCAATGAACCAGAATGTTTGCTAAATTGATCAAATTTTGAACATTCGCTTAATGTTTGCTTAAACATTCTAATAACCCATATTTGTTTTTTTGAACAGTTTAAAAAATTAATATTTTATATATATTTTAAATTCAATTCAAGTTTATTTATATACCACTTTTTATGATATGAAAACGATATTTCAAACAGATAACTTTTTTAATTTACCGATTTTCAAAAATCAGGTACTTTCCAGTTAATCTCAATCAAACAGTAGTTGGGTTATTTTGATTGGGTTAAAAAAAATGACAGCTAACTAACACAGTAAAACAATAAAAATGATTTTTGGCATTTAAAAAATTATCAGTTATCTGTTTACTGAGTTACTCATTTATTCATTTAGCAGATGCTTTTATCCGAAGCAAATTCAAATGAATTTGTCATGTAGCCAACTGTATTCTCAGGGTGCATTACCAGTTTTAGTAAAAAGCTAGATTAGGAAACAAGCTAGAGCGAAAGTAAAACGCTGACAGGAGGAGAAAGTATTTTTTGTAGTAAGTGCTTTGGTTGTGGCGTGCCTAAGTGCTTGCGGAAGAGCCGTGTCTTCAGCTGCTCTTTCAAAGTTTTGAAAGTCACAGAAGATGGGTTAGAGGTTGTCAACTAATAGAAATAATGTATTTCTGCACATATTCCTTTACATGAAGTCTTGCATAAATAACATGAGAATGCAGCACATTTTTATGCAAGGTACCGTCTGCTTTTTTCAAAATTCAAAGACACAAATAGCTAATCACTCTATTTGATCAGCAGCGATCAACTTTTCAGATTCCACATTGATCATTCCTGCATGATTTTTTCGTCCTGTGGAACACAGAAGAACAAAAAACCTTTTTATTAAGGTTTTTATTCCTTAAAATGAAACACAAGACAGTAATGTTTGCATCATTTCACTTAGTCTTTTAGAAAATCTTTAAACACATTTAAATAATAAATAAGAATTATTATTATCTTTTTGTGAGATGAATTATATGCTTGTCTGTGTCCGTATTTGCAAGCTAAAATGCATTTAGGCTGATTAATTGTCAGCTTGTGCCTGTTCTAAAAATAGGATGAGCTGCAACATCAGAAGTGTGTGTGATTAAAGGACTTTTTCTGTTTTCTTCAAAAAATGTTTTGGAACAATTGATGGTGAATTCAGCTAGTGACGCTGTTGTATATATATTTATCAAACAACATTCACGTAGCCACAAATTGCTATTTTTAAAAACATGTTTAATGCATTTGTATGTACATTAGTGATACAGAGTAACTAGAACAGCTATCAATGCATGCTTGTTAAGCACTTGGGTGCATGGGATCCAGGGCGGTAGCTTTATTGTTGTTTTGTTGGATTATTAATGCAAGATTGCCCCTTTGAATTCTCCCTCTCACTTTGATTTTAGTGATCTGCTCTCTTCAGATTATATGGAAATCCACTATGAGAAAGACAAGCCCGTTCTCTCCAGGGTAAGACACAAAGAGCAGCAAATATCAAACAGACCCCTGAAAATAACTACTACATAGCAGTGATGAATGTGCATTTGTTTAGGGTGGGGAACACTGCTACTACCACGGCCGTGTGAGAGGAAAAGAAGACTCCCGTGTAGCTTTATCCACCTGCAACGGGCTTCAGTAAGAAACCTTGCTTTGTTTAAATGTGCATGTGTGAGGTAAAGAGAGCGTAAGAGAGAAATTCTGACCTGGAGACCTACTGTGAGACCAGATGGCAGTTGGTACACATGAAAAGATTTGAATGTCACCATGTTAGTGTGTGGTTGAGTGTCACGGAGAGCAGCCAAGGGAGAGAGCAGAGCGTTTGTTCGATTAGAAAAGCACGCTTGTGGTTTCCGTCGTGTCATTTGACAACTGATTTGACTCATTGTGGTTTTATCTTTCCTTGTTCCTGTATCCTTTTTCCGATTGACATCCCTGATTCTCTTTTCTGAACCCCTTTCTTGTGCTTCCCTCTTCCAGTGGGATGTTTGATGATGGTAATTTTGTCTATCTCATCGAGCCTCTGAAACAGACTCACTCTTTGGTAAGATCACATCATTATAGCTTATCCTTTTGGATTCAATAGCTTGTTTACATATATCACCCTGTTTGTACCTTTTAGGAAACTGAAGCACGACCCCACACTTTGCGTCGAACATCGTCGCTTCATGTGACCTCTGTCCCAGGTGACTGGGGTAAGTGTGCCAAGGTCTTGGTAATAGATATTTTATCCACACCCTAATCTCCATGGTTACCTTATGTCTGTTTCCCTCAGCTGCTGATGACCCAGTTGAGGAAAAAGAAGAGGAGAAACGTATTTTTGCTAGCATGCCTTGGTTAAAGAGAAGGAGGAAAAGAGCTGTAAGAAACGACTCTCAACCTTTTCCATGTGCTCTGCTGTTTGAGTGGAAATGCTGCCTCATACTTTTATAGAGTTATGCTTTCTGTATGTATAATTTTGATTTTATTCATTTTCAAGATGCCACGTAACATTTTTGAGGAAATGAAGTATCTGGAAATAATGATTGTCGCTGACCACAACACGGTGGGTTCATCCACAACACGTCAGTAAAAAAGCTTATTCCGAAAATGTCTTTTAATAATTTCTAAATGAAAATTATTTTAAGTTAATTGCTAAAAGTATCCGCTAGATGGCACTGAATACAAATGTTTCCATATTTTTCACACACTGCAGAAGCAAATATGTTCAGAATACATCTTGAAACTTACCTGTTTTTTTCCATCTCTCGTTTTTGCAGTTTAAAAGGCATAAGAGTAAAAAGCATACCAGGAACTTTGCCAAATCAGTGGTCAACTTTGTAGATGCTGTATGTTTAAATATTTATTTCTGTAAAAATATTTCCCTAAATGTCGCCTTACTTCATCTAAAAATCAAACAATATTCTCTTTAGATTTTTAAGGAGCAGCTGAATACACGTGTGGTATTAGTTGCTGTGGAGATTTGGACTGACAGGGACCGGATTCCGCTGAGCGTGAAACCATTGGAAATTTTAAGAGATTTTTCAAAGTACAGACAACAGAACATTAACGTCAACGCTGATGCCGTGCACTTCTTCACGTGAGTTGCAGTCTCTTGAATTAATGAGTTGTGGTAGCCCGGTGGTTAAAAATCTTGGCTAGTAACAGAAAAAAATTGGTTCAGTTGGGTGTAGAAGAGTAACGGAAACAAATGTGTGGTATGTGTGGGTCATTCTGCGGAAATGTGTGCACTAAGATAATGCTGGACTCACAATATTTCATTTAACACTGGTTAGTGTATAAAGCAAAATTTAAATATATATTTTTTAAATATTTAAAATTTAACATAAAATATATTTTAGAAATATAATATAAAAAATATACTTTTTTTTGCCTGTATGTCATCCAATTTGCATATCCTTATTCATTAACATTACATTTTTAGAGATTAATTTAAAAAAATAAATTAATATTTTACAGAAAATTATATATACATAAATTGATACTTGTGTGGGTGTGTGTGTGTGTGTGTGTGTGTGAAGTGTTCATTTGCAAAAACAAATTACTCAAAAAGTTCATCTCAATCAAACTACGATAACTAAAAAATACAGTTAGTTAACACAATAAAACACATTAAAAGCAATAATAATAAATAATAAACAAACATATATGCAACATATATATATATATATATATATCCAACCTTTTTTTGGTTGTGTGATTCAAGTTTCTTTCACCTTGATATTAGGAAAATCATTAGTGCATCTGTTGTGGAAAAGTCATAGTGATTGATTTTTACATTTTTTGTAAAGCACAGGATCACTGTTCAGGACAATGATGTTAGATAACAAGTCATTATGATTGTCTGATAACATGTACAAATAAATACATTTAACTGCAACACGGCTGATGCAAAGCATGTTTATAAAGTAGAATATGAATCATAGCTTATAAATTAATCCATTTTTATTACAGTCTGTGGTTTATAAGGCTGCTAGAATTTTCCCGTTCAAATTACAAATACATAATTTTCAAACTTACTGTGACAAGGTTAAAAATAAATATGGAACAGTGGTGCTAAGAAAAGAAAAACTGAATGGCTCTGGCACAGATGAGTTTCCTAAGAATAATACTGAATGCCATTGTTTGGTAATATAGTTACAGAAAAGGTGGGACTGGTGACAGTCATAAAGATCTCTCTCTGTTTGCAGGAATGTGACATTTCATTATGATCGGAGCGGAGTTGCATATATCGGTGGTGTGTGTTCCAGAGTAAAAGGAATTGGTGTTAATGAGGTAAGGTTGACGCAAGCAGCATTCTGGGTAGACGGACTGAGCCATTTACTGTAAAACCTTACCTTACAGTCAGTGTCATCTTACCTCTGCTGTGATGCGCTGCTGTTTCTGTTGCTCTCTTTCAGTTTGGTAGCACATGGACAATGGCTGCTTCTCTCTCTCAGAGCTTAGCACAGAATCTGGGTATCCAATGGGATCCTGTGATCAGGAGGAGTAAGTTTGTTTCATTGTCAAACTACTAGACTTGTTTATTGTAAGAGTTTGTAAAGAGATTTAAACTCAACTCACTCACTCTTGTGTTCTCTCAGAGGAGTGCGGCTGTATGGATTCATGGGTGGGATGTATAATGGAAGACACTGGGTATCGTTAAACACACACGTTATTCTGTAGCCTCTCCTGACTACCTGCCGGGCATTTTAGCGCCTAGTTTTCTGTCTTATTTCTTGATTTGCGTAGGTTTGTTTTTCTCTGTTCTCCTCCGCAGAGTGCAACACCCACGCAGGTTTTCCAAATGCAGCATTTCTGACTACAGGAACTTTCTTCTAAGAGGTGGTGCTTCATGTCTGTTTAACAAACCCAACAAGGTAGGCTTGAAGAATAGTGTGGACAACAAACAAAAAACATAAGAAAAACGCAACACTTTCACCTGCATACAAGTGCAGTGAATGATAATATCATGTTTTTTGAACAGTCTCGACAGTCTATGCACTATAGATATTTTCCTTATTATTATCCCTGTTATTTGGATTGAGGGGGTGTTGGGGTATCAAGTCCAAACCGGAGGAGCATTTGCTGAAAATGTATATTTTTACACATTAATGTTTTGATACGAGGTTTTAACAACTGCACCTATTTTTCTCTGCTAATCAACAAGGACATTTTTTGATTGCTCAAAATTTGTAAAAATGAAAATTTGCCGAAATTTCTCTCACCCGCAGGCCATCCAAAATGTAAATAGTTTGTTTCTTCATCAGAACAGATTTGAATAAATGTATTCGCTTGCTCACCAATGCATTCTCTGCAGCGAATGGGTGCCGTCAGAATGAGTGTTCAAACGGCTGATAAAAAAAATCTCAGTAGTCTACAAGTAATTCCTACATCTTCGGTCCAAAACTTCATGTTTGTAGTAAAGAAATCTCTCACTATTATTAGAGTTGTCCATCCATAATATTGCTTTGAAAATTCATCTCATTCTAAAGAGAGAAATACGCACAGATCAAGCACAAGTGGCAAGCGAAAACAGTACAAAACAGTTCTAAACAAATGTGTTTTTGAGCTGGTCGAATTTGAGGTTTTCAAAAAAATTTGTTCATTAAGCCCTCTTCTGTGACCCCAATGCTTCAAATAGTAATTAAACATCTCTGCTCACTTTTGGACGCCTGCTGCTCCTTCTCACCACTAGTTGTAGGCTAGGTGTTTTGTTGCATAGCTTTGTGAGTATTCATATTGAATTCTCGATCCAAACCAGTAAAATGGGATTTGATGAAGCATAGTGATGAAAAGAAAATGATCACGCTGACTGTGCTTTTCATTTTCAATGCGCAGTCATTCTATGAAGTAGGTATTATTGCAAAATATGTCTTGGCAAGATTTACACAAACATAATCAGTTATGTGTTATATGAACATTTAGTTAATGGTTGGAGAAAAAAATGATGTGTAACATTATATTAGATTCATGCATTAAAGTAGGTCTTAATATATCTCTGTCTCAATGTTAATTAATCACGTTGATTGCTTGGTGATTTTGCTTAGGAATCTTCAGAACACTTTGTATTTTTCAAATCTGCCTAAATCTTGCATGGCCTGAGAGTGAGTAAATTTTAACAAATTTTACTGTTTTTTTTTAAAGACACAATAGAGGTATCACCTCTATTGGAAATGTTACTCTCTTGTAAATCCTGTATTCTTGGAGTGCACTTCTGTTTATTAATGTATGCTACGGTGTTGTGCTATTTTGGGATCTTGCACGCCAACTAAACTATTTAAGGATCTATGTGCCTTTCTGATTGTTCTGTTCATGTGCCTGCAACCCACAAAAAACAAGGGTCTTCAACAGAAAACTGAAATTGAAGCGGGTTTGATGTCAGTGACATCCAATGTCATCGGTTCTTTCGTGTATTGTGACGGACTGTCATTGACGTCAAACAAAAATCAAGTGCTTACAGTCATCATATTTGAGACGTGATCCTGGATAAACTAGTGCTTTGTGTTGGCAGCTCTTTGAGGCTACAGAATGTGGGAATGGTTACGTAGAAGTGGGAGAGGAGTGTGACTGTGGGGCCCGAATGGTAAGCTTTTTTTTATGTAAATCATGCTTCAACAGGGATAATAGCAAAACATTAGTATTTTGCTAACCATTTTTGGTCTGTGTGCACATATTTGATCTGGTTATGCAGGAGTGCTATAAAGACTGCTGTAAAAAATGTTCTTTGTCTAATGGAGCGCACTGCAGCGACGGCCCCTGCTGCAATGGCACATGCCTGGTAAGACTCTTTGCTTTTGCCTCACTATTCATCATAATTTCCTCTATCCTCTGCTACTGAGTATCTCATAATGCACTGAACAGTTGTTTCTCTCAATCTCTGTCCCTGCACCTTTTTCAGTTCTACCCTCGCGGATACAGCTGTCGATATGCTGTGAATGATTGTGACATATCAGAGACTTGTTCAGGAGACTCAGGACAGGTTGCTATTTATTTCGATTCTATTCTGTTGTTTTTTTATGGCAGCAATTTAAATGTGACATTAGAAATATTACAAGATTTTTAAAGGGAAATATTGTGGTATAAAGGGTTGAACTCAATTAGATTTGTTTTCTATTTCCTATACAGCTCATCAAAATATTACAGTGATTCATATTCATATTTTCTGACATTCCCTTGAAAAACATACAAATTCGATTGTTATTTTTATTTTATTTTCTTGCATTATACAAATTAAAATGAGAGTTAGTTTGATAAAAATGTCCTGTATCTGATTTATCTTGTAAATAATATTTTTAGACATTTGTAGCAAGCCATGGATACACAATAGGGCACAAATGGAACAGTTTTCTGACAATAGGCTACTAATTTATTCAAAAGATGCTACAGTTTCTACATGACAATCACAGGGATGATGGCGTTTCACACAGTACACCCCCAAGCTTCACTATCTGCCATAACAGAAGGCATGCTATTCGCTAAATGACAGCCTGTCTGCAGTTTTAACACTTTATGCTGGGCTGAAGGAGTAACTTTGATGATCAGCCACTATCCAGAAACTAAAAGTAAATCTTAGTAAATATCATAAAATAGTAAAACTAAGACAATGCAAAAACACTGTTTTAAATACATTTTTATAATCGAATCAAAAATACTTTTTGTAAATATCTTTATTCTTTACAGTGCCCCCCTAATCTTCATAAGCAAGATGGCTACTCTTGTCAGCTCAATCAGGTCAGATATATAAAGCTATTTAAATACATGGAAGACCGAGATTTAGACTATTTTTGATCAAACTCTCTACAAATTGTTTACTACTCTTCCAGGGTCGCTGTTACAGTGGTGAATGTAAGACCCGGGACAGTCAGTGCAAATACATCTGGGGTCCAAGTGAGTGATGCTGATGCCTTCAGAGTGCTTCAACTGCTCTTGCCAAAGACAGCGCTTTAAAATATCTGCAATCCACCCACTCTGTCTTTCAATAATGCTTGCTTGTGTTTCCTCTCTTTTTCTGTCTCACTCCCTTCATTCTTTCTGTCCATTTCTCTTCTCTCAGAGGCTGGAGGGTCAGAGAAGCACTGCTACGAGAAGTTAAATACAGAGGGGACAGAAAAAGGGAACTGTGGGAGAGACGGAGACAAATGGGTGCCCTGCAGCAAACAGTGAGTCAGTTCGCCCAATTATTTGGAGAGCAGGAATACGCGGCACCATGAAACTTTAATATGGTACAAAACCAGGTCAAGTCTCTCGATCAGCAAATTTCTTGGGCATTCGCCTTGCTATTAATGCTTCTTTACTGTCAAAAATGTTTTCTGTAGGCACACTTTTTAAAAATTTTAGACACTATAATTTCAAAAATAATGCTATGAATAGATTTAATTGATCAATTAACTTCTATTAACTAAATCAAATGAATATTTGGTATTACAGCTTTTGGTAAAACAGCTTCCGAGGTACACTTGCTCATAAATTTTCAGGTAGCTTTCCAGGTAGGTTTTCTGAAACATCTTGGAGACGTTGCCACAGTTCTTCTGGATTTAGTCTGTCTCAGTTTGTTCTGTTACTTCATGTCATTGCAGACCAGGCACGTGCACAGTGCAGGGCTCAGCCTGCTTTTTTGGGGGGGATTTTATTTTTGCTTTAAATAAATCAATGCTGTTGGTAACCCTTTACGTTTATTTGTCTTTTAAACAAATATTTAACCAATTAAAGGCATTGAAAAGCGTATCTCTTAGAACCGCTCAAACTGTCAGTCAAACTTCACAACTCCGCCCCCTGAACGCACATCAGTCAGAGTCATAAAGCAGAAGCAGATGAACGTCTTCGTCTTGTAACGGTAAAATATCGCGTTGTTAAAACTAAATAACAGAGAGTGCACAAACACAGGGCACATAATACACAGACAACCACCCAGGAGGCAAATTGCTCAAGTTAACTTTACTAGATTTAATGCCAAGCTATCGTAAAAAATATAATTTAAATGGTCTTTAAATGCCTTTCTCCTTATAGCCGTTGAGAGGGACATCCCAGTGGATCACAGTGAGGTCATAAACATCTTCAAACACATGGCTCAAAGAAGAGTGTTGTTGTAATTAGTTTTAAAGATACCCTCTCTATGTATATATTATGTGTATAAAGGTTTGGGGGGGAGGGGTGCCCTTTTCAGCACATGCCCCTCAAAAGGTCTGTGCACGGCCTTGTTCCAGACAGACTGGATGATGATCAGATCAGATCTCTGTGTGGAGCACTGGCTGTTGTCAGACTCCTTGTGCAGACAATGATCTAATAATGTTTGAAAATGTAAACTGATGTTTCCAACTGACACGCTACCGCAAAAGATAGAAATAACCGTTGTTTGTTACAAACCATTGTTTGTAGGTGAAAGTACTAGTGACCTAAGACTTTTGCACAGTCTATCAGAATTTCTTTGGACAATATTGGGCTGAGATACTATTAAACTATTAGAAAATCTGAAGTTTGTGAAAATCTAAATATTGATAAAATCGTCTTTAAAGTTGTTAAAGTTCTTAGCAATGCACATTACTGATCAGAAACAATTTTTTGCTATATGTACGATAAGAAATATATACAATATATTCTCATGGAACATGATCTTTACTTGATATTCTAATGATTTTGGCATACAATATATCTATCATTCAGACCCATACAGTGTATTTTTGGCTATTGCTACAAGTATACTTAAGTGACTTAAGGTTTTGTGGTCCATTGTCAATTTATTTAATCTTATATTAAACTTATATTAAAGCTGAATGGATTAAAAGCTTTATATCACCCCAACCTCCTGCAATTCTCTTATGAACCCCTATTTTAGAAAACCTTCTACTGATAAACCCAATCTTTACCATTAACAGTGATTGGAATGGTTATTATTTATTTGTGTTACATGTACTCACATGAAGTGTAATCGGAGGGAACTGATAGTATCAGCAACAACTTGATCTTTGTGGGTGTACAGCAATGAGATGAAGCAGCAAATGTTGCTCTAGCAATAAATGCTATAAAAATCACATAAAAATGTGAATCCCACATGAAATTTGCAGAACAAAGGTTACCGTCTAGACGTGAATACATAACCATCTCTAATACTTTTCTAAATCCTATGGATTTACAGCGATGTATTCTGCGGGTACCTACTGTGCACTACCATTGGGAGAATCCCAAGGATCGGGACCCTGAAAGGAGACGTCACTCCCACCACGTTTAACCATCAGGGGCGACTGGTGGACTGCAGGTCTGTTCCTGGATCCTTGCCAATATATATCTAATGCACTTTAATGAAACTCTTGAAATACTTTCTTTGTCCTCTGTAGTGGGGGACACGTGCTGTTGGATGATGACACTGATCTAGGGTATGTGGAAGATGGTACGCCGTGTGGCCCCTCTATGATGTGCCTTGAACGGAAATGTCTACCCATCTCCTCCCTGAACCTCACAGCCTGTCCGTCTGGCCCCGGTGGCCGAGTCTGCTCTTCTCACGGCGTGAGTGAGCCCCATCTGACACTCTCTGCTGCTAAGATGGATCTCACACAGCAGTCAGCCAAATAATTCAGTTTTCCAACCCACCAAAGCCAGAAATCCACTTAAATCTTTAACAACTTCAACAACTTTAATCCAGAATTTTTATGTAAAGGGTTGAATTCATCCCCTGCATTCTGTTTATATCCAGAGGAATGACAATCTATTCCATAACAACTAATAATAACATCCAACTAATAATAGTATTCAATATCTGTAAGAAGTGGGTCGATTTTTGTTGTAATTGTGCTTAAATCTGCTACACATGGTTTTCACTATATTGTAATAAAGATATGATACGATTATATATGTAATAAAGAAAAAAAAATAAGTTAATACAAATGATTAAAACAATTTTTTTATATATGAGTGTATTATTATAAGTTAAATATCTACATTTTAATAGGTTTTAAATAACACATATTTTATCTAATATTATTTAAAAACATTACAACCAAAACCAAATGTTGAATAATAGTATCCAATTTTATTGTAGTGTAAAAAATTTCTTATCAGTTGTAAATTGTAAGTGTGATATTTAAACATTGAAGTATTCATAAAACCTGAAGAGAAACATTTCCAATTTAATTCAGATTAGTAAATCAAAATGAAAATTTAGAAATGCTTTTTAGTTAAACTAGCTATTCTATAAATATTAAGCTGAGACCTACAGGCCTACCTATATCATCACTGTCCCACTCTTTCAGGTGTGCAATAATGAAGCAACCTGCACCTGTGATGCTACATGGGCAGGGACTGACTGCAGCATGCACGACCCCCCAAAAGAGCCACCTATCATCGAGGACCCGGGTCCCAAGGGTTCGTGACCTTTCTTAGCTCTTTAAACAAAAAAAAAACTTTGCCATATACATACAAAGAACTTACACCCTAATCCTCAAATGCATACACACTTTAACTCCAATCCCATGCAAAGCCACTTCCAAAGATCACTGCTTTTTGTAGGTGCCCATTTTGATATTGTGACTTTTCCAACTCACAAGACTCTCACAAACACTAGTACGTGTACAATAAAAAAAAATGGGGCCTTGAGTGACATTTTCTCTGCTGAATCACCCCTATTTCCTCTGCACAGTGAGCGTGGCCACAAACAGGCTGATAGGGGCAGTGGCAGGGACCATTCTGGCCCTGGGGGTGATTTTTGGAGGCACAGGGTGGGGAATAGAGTAAGCACCTCTTAACCCTTTAATGCCACTCCCCCAGCAAGAGGGAGATCCTGTGATCCCCTGTGTGTGCGCGTGTACGTGCGGTTGTGTGTACGTGTTCTCCCAGTGGCTTTGTCCGTTGTGTTGAATGTGATGGTGCCTTGTAATTTTTGTTTGTGTAATTGGACTGATTGATATATCTCTTATTTTTTCCTCTCCCTTGGCTGCTATTATCATGGATATTTTTATTCTCACCCTGTGTTAATGGAGTGTTGCGGTGCTTCCCTTTCTGGTCCATGTGGGGCATTAACACAGAACAAAAGATTCAAAGTGAGAAAAGCGGATCAAGAAGGAAGAACAAGACGAGAAAGGTGGAAAAACGAGATGACTTGGACTGACATTGACATATGACGCCGTAGCGTCTTTTAAGTGACATAAAATCCCCTCAGAACTGGCCCACTTTCTGAGCTGAGCTAAATATTCCACACTAACTAGGTCCGATGTGTGTGTGTGAGTGGGTGAAAGTTCACCATGAGTGTGTCTGTGGGTTAACGTTTCTTTGTGTGTGTGTGTGTGTGTGTGTGTGTGTGTGTCTGTGCACTTGCTTTCGTCAGTCCTGTATTGGTAGCGTAGTTTGAAACACCTCGGTGCTTTAAGATCTTACCTTACAATCCATCTTTGATTACTCCCCTGTGCCAAAATCTATAGCCCCTAATTTCTCCACACCCATGTCCAATAACATCCCACAAACACACACACTATGCTATCAAGGGTAAGTTGAGCGTACCCTACGGATTCCCATCCTGCGTAAACACATGACTAAAAGAGTGTATAACATAAGTGAAGTCCAACATTTGATGTGTAAACCCTGCATGCTGTGCAGGTGCCCCCTGCAGCTTACGTCATGTTTCTCTCCCATCATGCCCTTCTACAGGTCCTAGCGCCACCAACCTTATCATAGGCTCCATCGCAGGGGCCATCCTGATGGCAGCCATAGTGCTGGGGGGGACGGGATGGGGATTTAAGTAAGAGCTGCACCGCATGCTTCCTATTGCCTGCCAGCCTGGAACAGGCTCACTCACACTTAAACATATACACTCTCACTCACACACACACTTTTGCACACATGCACACAACACTTACCACTACACACTCACATTCACACATACACAAGGGCCTGGGCTTCTGCTACAGACAACAGGTACCAAAACTAGGTCATCATTTAAAGTGCCAAATTCTTGGCTAGATGCTACATGATGATAAATGTAGTTTGTAGTTTTTTCTTTAGCAAAATATAATTGTAAGTTACTTAAATGTAACGTTTAAGTATGCTAATACGTTGTTTACAGGCGACAGCAGATGGTAGTTTAGCTCATCAGCACATGCTAGCTAAATGTTTAGTTGTTGAAAATTGGCCACTTAAATCATCCGGCTACATCTCTAAACCACTAAATTACAGCTTTAATCTAGGTCTAGACACATAACCCAGTTGGTTTAGCTCTCTGTAGACTGTAGCAGAACCTCGTGCAGTCTGGCCCATCGCTTGACATGCATGCGAGCAAATTGGTAAAATGGATACTGAGCAAGATGTTTAATGACAGTTATGAATTAACATCAGTATCAAAGAAAATAATGTGTAGCCTTTTTTTGCTAACTACATGCTAACATTAAAAATGTATATAATATTAGGAATGCAATGACCAGATTTATGTAGTAAAGTGGGAACTTTTTGGAGATAGTAACTTTGTATGCTTACTTAAAACTACACTATGTAACTTTTTGTTTGCTCAAGTGCAGCATAAATACATTTAACAAACTCTTTTTGCCTTAATTTGAATTACTATATTGTGAAGCGCTCAGGACAGATTTCACGGGAAACTGCATAGTTCAGTCATTCCTCTGTGCATGTATACATCGTATACCTATAAATAACATAAAAAAAGGTCAGACCTCAAAAAGTGTTTGTGAGTAAAAATGTGACGATGTCCATCAATGTTAGCTTAGCTTTTCAGAAATATGCCAGTCTACAAACCAGTTACTAATTTGGTCTTTTAGATAGCATTCTAGTAGCTAGCCACCTTTTTCATTTATCTGGATTATGGGGGGCGCCATTATTTTAATAACGTCGAATGGTTGCACTCTGTGACCAGCAAAACTTGGTTTTATTTGCCAACAGACATCTGCCCATTGTTTTCTCCACTTCTTATTGCTAGGAATGCAGTGAAGACTTACATTGTTTCTCTTGTTGCCATGTAATTTATAACCAAAAGCTGCACGTTGTGGTATCATATCAGTACTTTTCTTTTGTCATGTATTGAGAGTTGTGTTGAATTTCATATCATCAAAATAATGGTGCCCCTCACAGCCCAAAATGTGTATAAAATGATATGGATTTTTTAACGATTTTCTGCTACATAGTTCAGTAAAAGACACCATTTATGTTGTATCAAGCCATATAAGTCTTAATACCTGGAGTTAGTTTTAAAACACAGCTTACAGCAAATAAGCTACTTGCCTGCTCATAAGATGCATTTTCAGAAATCCATATTTATTTAATTGCTTATTGGTTTATTATGTGGAAGTACCGTAAGCCATAGTGCTACAGCAGAACCAGAGCTATTCTATAATTTTTTTTTTTTCTAGAATAAGGTATTTTGCTTTAACTGCTAGAGGGCCAAAAGTTACATAGTGTAGCTTTAAAAATTCCAGTAAATGGGTGTAGCATTAAACATATTGACAGCAGATGCATTTGGTTGAAAAACAGTATCTAAATGTAGATTAGCAACTGTTTGTCTGACCACATGTAAAACCTTTCTAATGGCCAGTGTAGACCCAACTAGGAGCAAGTTCTGGGAAGCTAGCTTTTACATCTGGAGATCATCCAAGAGAACTTAGCTCACCGCAGCATGCTCGTTTGCACATAGCATCTTGACTGAGCCCATTTAGAGTTTGCATGCAGACTGGCACCAAGCCAGAGCTAAAGCAGAGTGCTATCAGAGCATCGCACAAAGGCTGGGCTCACCTCAAGTGAAGGGAGGGGAGGGATGTTTGTTGTTTTCCTTGCTTTGAGAAGCGGGGTGGGTTGTTGGGGGCGGGACGGGGTGGGCAGGGATGACGACTTTCTGACCCGCTCTCCTCGCCGTGATCTCTCTCTCAATCCCCCCTCCGTTGTCTGAAAGGGTGAGAGTTTGAGCGGAGAGGGGTGGAGGTTGTGTCGTAGGCAGCCTTTGTGCCATGGCTGGCTGCCACGCCCTCTTATCTCCCGGAAGGCCCTGGGCCCCCCTGAAAACCTAGAACAGAGCAAGAGCCCTCACCCCCCACCCGGACTCGCCCGGCACCGCTGCCTTTACTGCCTGCTTCACAGAGACCTGGTACAGACACACGCGCTGCACTGCACCTGCATGCTACCCCAGTCACCCCCCTACACAGCGATAGTGGCGTCTCCCACCTAACCTCTCTATGGACAGGTGCATGTTAAACTGCTGGGATGCCCCACATCAAGCCACGCTACGGGGAGGTTGTGTCAAACCCCTGTTGTTGTTGGTGTTGTTGCAGTTCTTGTTGCCTTTCTTGTTGTTCCTGGTGGTATCGTCGTCGTTCATGTTGTGGGTGTGACGTCCTTCTCTGACCCTCGATGTTGTACACTCTTTCTTGCTGTTTTCTATGTCTATGTCCGTGTTTTCTCCCAGGAGGTAATGTTCTCTTTCCACATCCCTCGTTGTCTTTCTAACACATACTCACCCACAGTCAGCGGAGGGACACTCTGTGTCTCTCCTTGTCGCTGCCAAGGACAGTCGTTTTTACCCGCCGCAACCTGCTATGGGTAGCTTTTAACAAATGATTTGAACTGATCAAGAAGCTAAAGAAACGACTACCCACGTGGTTGCTGCGGGTTAAGGCGGCAAGATGGGCAGCTAATTGTATGTTGATGTCTCTGGCATTGCCTGCACTAACCCCCTCTTGTTTGTTTTGTCCTGTTTGTCCTCATCACCAAGAAATGTCAAGAAAAGACGATATGACCCTAACGCCAGTGCCATCTAAAGAGGCTAAGAGAACTGCACCCTTGCCTAGTGTGCCCCTGGGTTCTGTCAGAACCCACTGGACTCTACCATCTCCTGCTGCTGACGCCACTGCCGACGGCGTTGGCGTTACTTGAATAAAAAGGACAGAAAGCGAGAGAACAAAGGGACCGAACGGTCAAACATTTTTCATCCAAAGTCACGTAGAACTGCTTCTCTAGCGCTGCCCATGTTCCTTTCCCCCTCTGGCCCTGAGCATCCACACTGAGCCGTTTAGCAACCCTGATAACTGGTAGTGGATGGTACCACTCATCGGGGCATGACTTCACGTTTACACGCCCGAACCTCCGGTTCTGACCCAGGCATGACCAGCTTCAGCTGTGGACCTCGCATGGCAGAGGAGGGACACCAATGCAAGACAAACATATTGTTATTTCCAAAAAAAGAAAAAGAAGAATGAGTAGTTCCAGTAGGTTGGTAACACATGTGTTTTCGAATGACCAAGTACTAAGAGAGGGAACCCGTATCGGACAGACATTTCAAGGCATAACTTTTTTTTGTTATTTCAGCATGTTATAATTGCAGGCATTTTCTGTAGAATTAATGAAACAAAGAAACCCAATTCATTTGGCCAGCAGCGTATACTGCTGCATGATGAAATCACCACTGTTATATATATATATATATGCCTAATGACGTCAATTACTGTTCCCCTTGAAAACATAAAAAAAAAAAAAAAAAGAAAAAAACTGGCTGAGCCCTGTAGGTCTGCCCTGACCTGAATGCCATCACTGGCCAATCAGAGAGCTGCATGATGTAACTGCACTGGGGGCGGAGCCCACACAGCCTGCTGCGCTTTTCAAGGTATCTGCATGTCAAAGGAAAAACAGTTAACATTTACTTACTATGCAAAGGGGAAACATTGCACAAACCTTACGGTTTGGTAAAGAATTCTCAACTGAGACTAACAATGAAATCGATCTCAAGCTAGCGGATTATTAATAAGGCAGTCTTTTATATGCTCGGCCATCTATGTTTGACATTATAATAAGCTTCTGATTACTTAAATTGAATGTTTCTATGAAAATCTCAGCTTCTGAAAATGAAAATGTCATTGTCATCTGTGTGGGACAGCATAATTGAGGCACTTGTGATATTAAAATGATATTATTAGTAGAACGGAGCTGTTTCAGTAGAGAGAGCTCTAGTTTGGGCCTATGCCAATCGAATAAGAGCAGAACGAGAGGGTGTTTTTCTATACCATCATTGATCTACACCATCAGGTTTTTGAACTCATCTTCTAAACCCTTACAGCCATCTCATGTTCCCATGGAAACATTGCCAAAACTACAAATAATGATAATAAAAAACTTCACAAAAAAACAGATCTTTCTAATTTTGAAGTCCTTCTTTTAGTATGTTGTCCTAAAGGACAAACTGTAAAAACACTCCGTATTCTGTTTTTTGCAGAACTCGTAAAAAAATTATGGTGTTTTATTGTCCAACAGACTGTTATGAAATAACATCAAAAATGTCTAGTATTAAAACATTCAATTACAAAACTGCATATAAATTCATTATAAAATTTAGCATGAATGGTATCATATTAGATTTCTAAATTAGTTAGGATTAGTTGTGGATTTTTCCTTAGTTTTACTGTGATTTGATATTTTTTGACAAAATTGCAATGGTCTTTAATATTGCAAAGTTATGGGCTATAATTAAGGGTCACCTGGTCATTATCTCAAAAAAATAAACCCTGAAAGATCCAAATCAAAGCAAACGCTACTATATTAGGTGTTAAACACTCTTGTCCTGGACAGTGGTAAATAATTATGCAAATAATTTGACCATGCAGTGTCACAACTGACCAATTAAATGAAGATGTTTTCATAGTAACAAGAATATAATTATTGCCTTTTCAGTGCCTCTCTAATATAACCTATGTCTCATTTCATATAAATAGTGAAATCTTTAAACTTATTTATTTTTAGATTTCTTTACATTTTGAATTGTCAACCATCAGTCCACCGCAAGCATCTGCTGTTATGATTAACCTTGTGATGGAAATTGGCTTGTGTGGGTTTCAGGTAAGAAGTTATTCTGACAGCCATTATGCCAAACTGGTGGTCTTCACAGAAGTGACAAGATGAGAAACAGAATCTCTGACTCCCTCTGCTGCCGTCATTAGTCTTTCTTTCTTCAGACTGACAAAACCTTGTGAACAGAAAACAAAAATAGATATTTATTGTAATTATTACTGCATATTTAAAATACTCGATTGACGTTTCTTAAAAGCATTTGTTGGATGCTTTTGGATATGTTACTAATTATAAACAAGTATTATGAAACAAACCTGTGGCTGTATATAGAGAAAGCTCATTTCGAAGTCGCTGTACGAGCTCACAAAGTTCCTCTTCCTCATCCATCTCTGAGTCATCTGAGTCTGAGTGCTCTTCCAGAGCTAAATCAGACATGGATCGATGAAGTAAAGAAAGATCTTGTCTTTTATGCAGTAGCTCCTCCTCTTCCTGCTGCAGCCCCTCCTCCTCAACTTCCTCTTGCTGCCCTGAAGCTGTATGGACGTCCTCTTCCATGTCATCCAGATTTGTGGAGATGTCTTCTGATACCTCATAAAGAGTGTCCTCCTCCACTTCTATGTTCTCTTCCTGATATGCTCCTCTCCCCTCCTGAACCTGCTCTTCTCTACTGGAGCTGTCTTGAGGTTTTAAACACTCAGGTTGAGTCCAGTCGTTTTCACTAATGCTGTCATCATGTTCTGGCTGAAGGTCTGAATGAGAACGAAAGTCAATTCTGAGCGGATCTCTGTCCCTCAGAGTTAATATCTGTGACAAATAAAGAAACTATTAAAGAACCTGTTATAGGTTCCTTCTCATATCTTGAATCTGCTTAAAAATGTAAAGCTTGAATATACACCAGTAAAAAATAATCTTTTCAAGTCTTGTTTCCAGCCAAAATATCTAGAAACTCTTAAATCAAGAATGATTCTCTATACAAGTAAATTATAGTCTTGTTTTCAAAGTAAAAGTAAAGCAAGTAAAAAAAGTTTTTTCATTATAACAGGCTAAATAATTTTATTTTAAACAGAAAACAAGATTATTTTGCTTGTTTCAAGTAAAAAAACTTTTTTAAATTTTATATAAAAGACTATAATTTTTACTTAGAAAATCCTTCTTGATTTACGAATTATTAGATATTTTGGCTGAAAACAAGACAAACAAAATCAATCTGATAATACTTATGCACTTATAAAACCATGCCATAGTTTATTATTACCTATTTATATTTATTAGATTACTAAAATAAGCATATTTAAACATCCATTTATTTTACAAAAACATATTAAATTCAGCCTAAATGTGCATTATTTTTTTCAGCTAAAAATATGGCTAGCTGTGGAACAAGCAATATGTAAATAATGAGTTTGAATATGTCAATTGATAATAAATGTATTAAACCTGGTTATTGTGCAAATATATTTTAAACACAAACTAATATTAAGTACAATTACAAAATCTTACCTGTTCTTTATGTATAAATGATAAATATGCATTACATTTATTTTTTAGTTCATGTTAAAACTGATGGTAATAATTCAAATACAGAAATGTTAGGCTCAGATATTTTTCGACTGGCCTTTTTATGACCCCTCTCACATGTCTGACTCTGTCCAGTTCTTCTTCCAGATGCTGGTTATGTTGGTTCATAGCCTCCATCATGCTCTTCAGCTCAGTACATTTATCCTCCAGTGAATCGTGTTCTGACTGGGCTGCAACTCTCCACACCTGAAACTCTTTCTCCAGGAGCCTGATTATAACACACAAACACACTGAGGCCCACTACAAAAATACCATCACAAAAATATAGCCTGTTTTTTAATACCCCAAAGTTTTATTCTGAAAAAGGGCCCACCATTTATCTCTCTGCAGATCCCTCATGGCCTTCTGAGTAATACTGATGTCTTTCTGGAGAATAGCTGTTTCTCTCTATAACACAGTAAACATTAAAAATATCCAATTTGGGGCATTGTTTATTGTTATGTTAACCTATAGAATTAATTTTACTAATAGGAACCCCAGGTAAGTTACCTGAGGAATCTCTGTGTCCTCTGTCTGCAGGCCTTTAGATTCTACTGGAACCGCAGCAGGAGTGGGAGTCAGACTTGTTTTAGGAGCATTATGCATGGATGGGTCGGCTCCAGACTGCAGCACTGGAGAAGGGGCACTGCACACACACACACGGACACATGAAATCATCCTTACGCTGTGTTCCATTAATGAAAAACTCACAAAATGTGCACCTGTACTGCAGCTCTGCACTAGAGCTTGCTCTCAGGGCTCTCTTCCTCTCTGCTTCTCTCTGAGCGTGTCGAGGTACCAAAGCGTGTCGAGCACTAGAGGCCAGTGACGCCACTGATTCCTTCCAGGATGGCTGAACAAAGAATAATGTATGTAACTACAATATATACAGCATAAATAAAAGTCTTTTTTTGTTGTTGTTCATTTTACATTTAAAATAATTAATAATTATTAGCACATATTCATATTTTCTGAGAATAGCGTTTAATACATTATGGAGGTATGTGTGCTGAATGGTAAAATGTGTCCTGTCTCCAATCTACTACTAGACTTCACTACTGCTGAATTGCTAATATTTTAAATTCTATGATATTTCTATAAAAAGTTATCAAACAAACATTAAGTTCAAGCATTGAACTATAAAAAACACTATAGTTAATAAACATTAAAATGCTTGGTTACACACCTGAGTGCAATATTCCAGTACAGGATGAGAAGGCTTGTGTTTCCTGCTGCGTCTCTCAGTCAGAAAGCATGCTTGGCAGAGGTGTACGTTCAGGCATTTCAAACAGCGATACCTATGGACAGGTCATACCATTATCATCTACCAGACAGCATGCATGTCAACCCAAATACATGCAAATACTTTAAGATTGTTGCCGCAGGATGTTGTTCATGTCCACAGGTTGAAACGACGCCAAGAAAAGGATATTTAGAGGGACCTTGCAAAAAAGTGTGTGTTTTACCACCTGGATTGTGATTTTTACTAGAGGGCCTCCGTCAAAATAGTATTGGGCTAGTTTTGAATACCATTCGGGGGAGGGTTTGTTGTGAAAACCTGGCAACCCTGCCTGAAACATACATGTTATATGCTTTTCTATGCACCATATACTGTACATTCATTGTATACTCTAAATTGCTGCAGACCAGCTTAAAACCACATCAAGCATGTATGGTAATACTATGAAAAAGCATACCTGAGACCAGTGATGGGAAAGGCTTTACAGGCATGGCAGCGGACTCTGTGCTGTACAGCCTCACTCACTGAAATCCTGTAAAGAGTGGACAGCCATAACAGCAGCCGGGGTTCTGACTGCAGCCAGCCAATAAAATGCTCCTCAGTCACACGTGCACTATTTACCTGAGAGACAATCAGTATTGCATGTTGATTTGAATCAATGGCTCTGCTAAATCAGGGTTTTTCAAACATTTTGTTGCCACGGACCACAAAATAAGATGGTTCTCTCGTGAGTGACAAAGAGTATCTCATAATCACCAAGGTTACATTTATGTTAACCAGAGATACAGTAAAAAAAGTAATGGAAAAATTTACTATACCCCATTGACGCAAGAGCAGACTGCAGCTTCAGCTTGACCAAAAACATGGTTTTCCTGAACCACTGCTGGAACCTTAACCAGAACATTTTTAGAAATTTGCTAGTATTTCTCAGAAGCAGGTCTAATTCATTGGATTGTTTTTCTCACCTGGCTGAGGTCTTCCAGCAGGATTCTGAGTGCACTTTGACTGATGGAGCCCCTGTCACTCTCCTGATTCCCGCTGTAGCTCTCAGCCAGTCGGAACAGAGCTGGAAAAGAGACAAACACAGACTCAAAACTATGCTGCCACCATCTGAGCAACATTAGTTCATCCTGAAAGACAGATTAAATCTGAAGAGGAGATGTGAAACAGACCTCTCTGTTTAGCTGGGAGAGTATCTCCACAAAGGGCGATCAGCGCTGCCTCCACTGACCTGAGCAGAATAACACCAGTTTGCTCTCTAAGCGAAAACAGAAAGATTAATGTGCACATGCATAAATATGAACACAGACTCTACAATGTTGAATCAGCAGAGTTACCCTTCACCTGTCAAAGAGTTTAAAGAGAAGCCTGGTGGTTTGATCTGTGGCTTCAGGAACCGCCTCATGAGGAAGTTCATGTGAAATGCTGTGGAAGAGCTCTTCTAGATGCTGCTGTATATCTCCCTGACCAAGACTAATTGCTGGTTCCCCAGAAATGCACAAAGTATTTAGGACAGGGCGCAAATCGTGCAGTGACACCAGGTGCACTAAAGATTAAAAAAATTTTAATTATGAGATGAAAATCACACAATAAAATAGTAGTGCTTTCAGCTCTATTTCACGTAAAAGCAAACATGGAAAAACTCACTCTGACATCGTTTTTGTAGCGTGCGAAGCTTTAGAGCAGCTCGATACACTGTGGAGCGAATTTCATTTAGACCCTCTATTGGAGAAATATGTGACATGACACATGAAAACAAAACTTGTTTCAAGAAACTGATGGGGTCATTTTCAGCCTTTTATTAATGCTAAGAGGGATCAAACTTACCAGTGCTATCGAAATCCATAACAGTCCACTGCTCAATAAGTTTATTTCTAGACAACTGGGAAAATAAAATAAATAGCCTAATAAATGACACTTTTATGTACATTTTATAGTTACTGTAAATGTTGTTTATAAGGTTACACTGGGAAAATAAATAAGTAGCTTAATAAATTACACTTTTACTTACATTTTTAGAAATATTGTAAATACCGTTTACGTTTCCAATTATTAAAATATTCAAAACAGTTAGTTATTACGGTTTCATGGACTATTTACAGCGGTCCGCTTAAGCATGACTAATTATCTGGCAACCCACACTCCTTGAACAATTATCTGGCAACCCGCAGTCCTTGAACCAAGGCGAGGCCATGAGGTTTTAGCAGCTGTTAAGACGGTGGGTGGCTGATTCTGATTACATGTAAATTAGTAAATGTAACATAGTATTTATAGACAACAACATTTCTTCAAGCGTCTACGCTACTGCTACTACACATTAATAGGCTGTGATATGTATAATTGTGTTTTAAGTAATGCAAACAGCTACAGCTTCTTCGTGTCCATAGTAATAAGCGAGCGAATCGAAAGCGAAAAAGTAGTTGAGAAACTGCTCTATTCGGATCGTCAGAGAATCGCAAACCGATCTATTTAATACTAAAGTCATAAACACATAATCGTAAATTAAGTATTCCATAATTTGTAAAACTAACCGATTTAAGACATAATAGTGAATATGTGGCTTAACTTACCTGAACGATCTAACATGACATTGTCTTTGTGTGGACATTAAGTCTTTGTGTAACTTACAGACTTGCGTGCACAAGCTGGCACGTAGCTGGTTTGTATTACTTGCTATTAATAATGTACGAGCACAGCTTTTGTTTCATTTAGTCCATGTCGGTACTATTAGCTATTAGCTTACTGGCTACTTTTTAACACTGTCTATTATTGTATAGCATGCATCTTTGCTTAGAAGTGAATGAGAACAGTTTACTGTACTGAGAAATACTCAATTACTAACTTACATACACTAACCTCTCTCTCTTCTTCTTTTCTCCAGGTCTTCAGAGTGATTTTAAACTATGGGCGAATCAGTTACCAGAATTCGCCAAAATAAAATTTTCCTCATAGGGATTCTGTCTGAAGATCCCAGTCTGATCTTGCAACATGTGCACCAGAATAAACTTATCACTCAACGCAACTACCACAACATCAGCGATACTACGAGCAGAGAGGATAAAGTCATCAAACTGCTTGACACACTCATGGGAAGGGGGGAGGAAACTTGTAGCCAGTTCATAAACCTTTTAAGTCAGCCTGAAATATTGGAAAGTTTTCCAAATTTAAAGGATCATGCCGTTATTGCTTTAGCGGCCGTGCCGCTCAACCCTCCAGTGCAGGAGGTGAAGTTTATTTCTGAAAGATTCAGCCTACTGTAAATGCAGCGGTTAAGTATATGTTCTGTTCCAGTGATGTGCATATGTGCTTTTATTTAAGGTCTCTCAGTACAGAATAGAACAAAATCCACGTGGTACCTGCATAATCATCAATAATGTAGATTTTGCGACCATGAAGAAAAGAATGGGATCAGATGAAGACCAAAGTTAGTTTTTGGGGGTTTTTTTGTTCTATAAATTCTTCTTATATTCTTATACATGATAAATGTTTCTAATTATTTATAAATATTATTCATTTAGAATTATTAGTTCAGCTAGATTGATGGAGTTGCTCTTATTCTCTCTTTTAAACCCCAGAGCGTCTTGCTAAAGTGTTCTGCTGGCTGGGGTTTACAGTGGTGGTGCACAGAAATAAATCTGCAGCTGAGATGAAGATTCTCCTCCAGGACTTGGGGACCAACGTAGATGGAGACTGCTTTGTATGCTGCATCCTCTCCCATGGCATAAAGGAAGGAGTCTGTGGAACCGATGGAGCTGTTATTTCTGTTGATGAAATACGAGAGCCTTTCAATGGCAGCAACTGCCAGAGGCTAGTCGGCAAGCCCAAGCTGTTCTTCATACAGGCATGTCGTGGGCCAAGAAATCAACAACGTGTGTTAGTCCAAGCGGATGCTGCAGAAGGCGGAGAGTCGGAGATGGAGGTGGATGGTGATGGTTTTGATGTCGCAATCCCGGCTGACACAGATTTCCTTATTGCCAGGTCAACCACTGATGGTCACCTTTCTTATAGAAAGCCAGAAGAAGGCTCCTGGTTTATTCAGTCACTTTGCCAAAACCTAGAGCAGCGTTGTCCAAAGTACGTTTGTAACATGCAGCATTTTTACGTTCATTATAATCATTTCAGTATGCAATAGAGAACATAATGTAGGATTGCATGCAAAAAATCTGTTTGTACTAATTTGTAGCAAATTTTATTCACTTTATGTTTCCAGGGGTGAAGACATCCTGACAGTCCTGCTTGGTGTGAATACTGATGTTAGCAGGCAGGGACTCAGGAGCAAACAGATGCCTGTCCATGAAGTCGCCATGAGGAAGAAGCTGGTCCTCATGCCAGTAAACCACTTTTTATAGCATCATTTTTAAAGTAATCTATACTGTTCTTAAAGTTTATTTATAAATCAAGAATGGGACTCAATTCTTTTTTTACGTTTTATATAATTACTGCGTTTTGCTGATGTTTTATACGTTTATTGTAAATGTAATGTTATTTCTGCATTAAGCATAAATATGTAGGGTAGGACAACAGAAAACTGTATCGATGTATCAAATGTAGATTTAACACAACAGCTGTTATTTCTATAAACTGTGCAAGATTACATTCATTCAAATTCTCAAGGCAGATGTGAGTAGATATGTGCCATCAACTGGAATAATTCTGTTGTGGCAGTACTTCCTCCTCAGAATCAGTAACCCTTCTGTGCCTACAACTGCAAAAATAACATTTTAATTCATCCTAAAAAATAATGAAATCTTTTTTGTTAATCTTTTGTAACTGTGGTGCTTTATTGGTGCAGAAAGACACAAAGCCTGCTGGATTTTATCCCAACTTGTTTCACAGGGAACAGTTTTTTTTACAAAGCACTGAAATTCCATGCCAATGCCAAAATAAAAGCACATCTTTATTATGCAGAAATATACCAATGTTAAGGGTTATCATAACCAAAAATGTGAATATTAGTACATTCTGAAATTGTAATTCTCAGGTATTAATTAGATGGTTAAAAGGCATGTTTATAGTGAATGTTATATTTTTGATTAGTTGTAAAATACTTTCTGGCACAAGCTCTGCTCTTTTTGAGTGTAATTTTGAACCTAAATAAATCTGAACCTGAAAACCGTTACATGTCCCCTGTTTTGTAGTGTCTTGTTTTTTTCACTGTAGTTTTTCATCATCTTTTAGTTCCTTAATGGTCTTTTTGTTTCTTGTTAGTCTATTGGCCCTGTCTGTGCTACTTATATTCATGGTCAGGTCTTGTTCTTCCCAGGATTAGTTTAGTTCAAGGGTGGGGAACGTTGATCATGGAGGGCCACTCTCCTACTGAGTTTAGCTCCAATTCTACAAAAACCCTAGAAAAAAAAATGGTATTTACAATACAGAACTGTTGCAGATATATGCATATTAAACAAATGCATGTAAAAAAGTAATTGAAATGTTTAAATACAAAAACCTGGTGTATTAACCGATGTACAATGAAATGCACTTGATATTATTCAATTAAAATAAGCATTTATCAACACATAAATAGGATGGTATAAGACCAGCTTGTTATTGAAATACAGCATCGCTGTGAATAAAACATCAAACCAGCCATTATGACCTGTCTTCTAAGGACACAACACAAGGAATTGATTTGTATATTGATTAAATCTGGGAGCCTATGGTGACCTTGGTGTAAGAATAAACCAAGCTAATAAAGTAGATGCCTTTTTTAATTCTTCTATTGACATCAATATGTGATAATATTAAATGTAAAATATGATTATGACAATGAGTAGGTCCCAATATAGTAAATACTGTCTATAAAAGTTGATCCCAATGTATCTTTTTCATTATCTATGTGGATATTAAAATAACACCAATACATTTAAAAAATCAGCAATTTTTTAAAAAAGTTAATAATGTGCCCTGCTGTACTATATAAATACAGTAACCAGTACAGATTTTATGTGCTGATCATGATAATGACAGTAATCTTAGGGGGTAAAGTTATGTAATCATCTGGTTTTAGCCAGATTTCTGATTTGTGATCATATTTTGTGCAAAAAGAGCTTTCGTAAAAAAGGGATATAATATCCATTAAGCCAAGCCTTATCAGTTGGTTGTCTGCATTATATCTGTTTTTTGTTTGTTTTTAACCCTTAAATACAATAGAATTGACAATAATGGCAGTTTCATTAGGATACTCAGTGGGGAGAACCTATGTTTTGATCAGAACTGAAGAGTGGTGTTTTGTCTCACAACTATATGGCATTGTCCTTAATGGCACAATTCATGTGCACTTGCCGACTTACAGTGGGTGCTGTGTGCATGTATTCATTAAGTCCATGAGACCAGTGAGAATCTAAATCTAAATCTTCAGAAATCTAAAATGAGACCATTTACCATTTTAGATTTCTGAAGGGTGCTCATGAGCGCCCCTTTGTGGCTGCTTTGTGCCCTCAAGTCCAGCGTTTCCCAACCCTGTTCCTGGAGGCACATTAACAGTTTCCCTTATCTGACCAATATATTTCTGGTCGTGGAGTCTCTACTAATGAGCTGATGAGTTGATTCAGGTGTGTTTGATTAGGAAAATGTGAAGTGTTGGTGTGCCTCCAGGAACAAGGTTGGGTTCGGTTCTCCCTTCCTGTCCGGTGACTATATCAAGATCCAGATTTAATGGCAGCAGAATGGGGACCATAGGTCGGTTGTCGGTTGGATGGTGGGCACTTTTGGAAGACAACTGGCATGCCAGCGGGATCCATTAGCTAGCTCAAAAGTGACCTGCCCAAGCTGCCGTTTGACCTGAAGAGGCTCAGGCAGGAAAGAGCTCAATTTATTGCTGCGATGTGGCCTACGATCTCTTACCCAATACTGTACTCTTATCTTTGTGGGTCCAGCAGGATGCTTGCTGTCACATCTGACTCTAATGTTGCACTGATGTTGACAAACCTGTGCCTGCATCGAAGTGTTCACTGGGAGTTGATGAGGTGGGCGCAGCCTGCTTAATGGTAATTCTAGTTTCCTGCCAAGCAGGGAACATGGCATGTTGTGTGGCACCGTAATGCAAGAGGGTCTGGGAGAGAGCAGTCTTAAATGGGAATCCTTGGGCAAGGTGTGCATGTATGCCATTTTTCAGAGTTTGGTTAAATCTTTCTACACCGCCATTAGCTTGAGGATGGTAGAAGGCAGTACATATATGGGCTATTCCCCTGGCAGCCAGGTATGATGAAAACTCACTGGAGCCGATTGTCAGTCGTAATAGCCTGCGGCACAACCTCAGGTCACTTTGAGTGGAATCATACACCACCACTAGAAACCTCTGATGATGAGGAACAAAGGCAAGTTCCCCACAAATGTCCATCTGTAGACATGTTCCAGCAGAGGACATGAGAGTAGTGATAGCCTGGTGGTCTGTTCTGAGAGTGAAGGATCGTCCATATAAGTACAGCGCTCACATGCCCAAATGCATGCCAACACCTTCCTCTCTCCCACTGAGTATTTCTGTTCTGCAGTACTCAGCAAAAGCAACAGGCCTTTTAATGACGTCATGCACCTATGACAGGACTGCTCCGACTGCTACTGCTGATGCGTTACATGTCACCAGGGTGGGGCTGGAGAGATCAAAATGAGCTAGAGTTGGTGGTGATGAGAGAAGGTATTTAAGTCGTTGAATAGCATGCTCACAATCCACTGTCCATGCCCAGAGAGTGCTATACTTGAGTAGCTGTAGAAGAGGGGCAGTGATTTTAGAATACTGAGGTAAGAACCTAAGATAATAAGCAGTCATGCCGAGGAAAGTTGCAAGCTGTCCAGTGGAGGTTGGCATTGGGAGGTTTACAATGGCTTTAACGTTGGACTTCAATGGTGCACCACTTTGCAAAACGGTTGAGCTTCCCACAATGGCTACACTTTTGGCCAATGGCTGAGGACCTGTTGGCATGATGAAGGGAGCCACATTTCCATCTTTGTTGACTTGACTGAGGCTGTGTTTGCTGGATGAGTGCACCTGTAGGCTGGAACTCCTCATCCATGACTGTTTTGGCAGTTACAGAGGTGACATCAGTTTTGGCTGCCTTAGTTTCTGCTATTTCAGCTGCAAACTGTGTAGCTTCTTCAATTTGGAGTGCCAGCATGAAAGCCTTATCCAGAGTAAGTGTATTATCTTCAATAAACAGCCTCTCTCTGACCTGTGTCTTTTCAATAAGTTGGCCCCTAATTACTTAATCGGGGAGTGCACCGAATTTGCATAGCTCAGCAAGGCTTTTCAAATCAGCGGCAAACTCGATCATTGACATCTTTTTCTGAAATGTAGGCTTTATAGCATACTATGAGTCTTTTGAAAATGTCCTTTTATTCATACAACAGCGTTGGAGTAATAATTTGCAGCTCCAAGCATATAAAAAAGCCATAATCCCTTGGCGCTGAGACAATGAAGGAGAAGTGCATACAGTCTTCCATCCGAGACCTCATCCAAGCCAGTGGCTACGACTGTAAGTCTGAAATGACACATACTAGCGATACCATGGCACAGTCGGTTAGGTTGTAGGTTCTAACCCTAAGGTTGAAACCCTCCAGGGTGAAGGGTCAAAAAGGACACCAATCAAAAATGTTGACAAGGTTTTCAGAAAACAGATGGTCTTAAATATATCTCTAAAAATAAAACAATACAAAAATACAGTCCTTAAAAGGTGCAGTCATGCTTTTTTTGTTTTTGACCATACTAAAGCATACAAATACCATGTTTGCAGATAATTAGGAAAAGTTTTCATAGAACAACGCTAGGTTGTATCCAATTATACCATTTGAAATGTGCGTTCCGTGTCTAAATGTCAAACAATATATAAACAATATTTAAACATCCTGGATTGTCAGTTGGCAGAAAACAAGGCATATTGCATCCCTTGCAATATTCAAGCACTGTTTTGTTTCATATATCTGCGCTTATCTTATATATCTTTGTTCTGATTTCTCTGTTTGAATGATGAATATTTACTATTGATATAGACCGCCAACTCATCTCATGCAGGCGCAGAACGCATGTGTTTAGTTTGCCGTCAGCTGTAGTCTGTGCGGTGTGTGCAAGCACAACTAGCGGATTTAATCACCGCTACTTGGTTGGCATCAGCTTGATGTGTCTCAGCCCTAAAAATACTGCATGTTAAGAAGTTCTCATGCTCATTTTTCTGAAAACCAACACTCCAGTTATAACACTAATGCTATTTCCAGTCATTTCCAGTTATACCACTTTGAAAAGTGATTTTTCTGTGTCTGAATATCTGTTTTTGTTTTGGTCTGAATGACACCCAACTATATTTTAACAAACTTTTTCTCCAATATTTTGAATTTAGATTAGCTAGCTGTCAATAGTACATAATTTTCAGGAATAAATTCTAAATGTATTACAAAAAGCACTTTTCAGACAAGGCAGGAAGAGATTGATGGGTGCCATATTGACATGCTGCAGTGAATCAGGAGCCTTGCTTTAAGGGTAGGACCAGAGTTTTAGTTAGAGTGTAGCAAACCTCAGGAATCTGTTGTAACCCTAATGGATTTTGGAGCTCTCACCTTTGTCAAAATGGAGTGTATGTCCTCCTTCCTGGCGGAACTAAAAGATACAAGTCAGTCATAAGGTATTGTCTGTGACACATAAAATCGCATTATTGTTTAAAACAGAATGTGGCCATATGCATTTTCAACCTTAGATGTTGATGAGTAGACTACAATGGGTTTCCAAGATGCATTGCACTATGTTTGAAAAACTCACTCAAAATAGATGTTAACATTTGTTCAAATGTTGTGCGGTTATGTACAACAGTTTGTACTGTTATGATTTCATTCAGTGTTCCCCGTCTTGTGTTCACTTCTATTTATGTTGTGTGCGTTACATCATGTCTATGTTCTCCTTTGTCCTTGCCCGCGTGTATCTCCATAACACCTCATCTGTTCCTTTCCCATTGTTGCTCCGCCCCTTATTCATTCCCATATTCCTTATTCTCTGCCCTCTTCTTAACTTGTTGTCCTCACCTTATAAGCTCTGTGTATTTGTAAGTCAATTCGCAGAGGAAATTGCAGTTAGGTCTTAACATTTTGGGAACGTTATTGGTTTTCAGAACGTTCCCAGAATGTTCTAAAGAACGTCCCCTTTTGGTTAGCCAGGAAGGTTTTCTTGGTTTAAATAGAATGTTCCCTGACATTGCAGGAATGTTGTCTATAGGTTCCTAGAACGTTCCCCTAACCTGCAAGGAACGTTCTATTTACATTAAGTAAACTTTCCTGCCTATTCAAAAGGGAACATTTTATATAAGTTCCTAGAAGATTCCCAGAAAGTTCTCTGAAGGATCCTAGACCGTTCTTCTAACCTCTTTAGTCTGATAGTGCTGCTGTACTTCGGTAACCTAATCATCCAGCATGGTTGATTTCTTAAGCACCAAATAACAATGACTTTAACAAAATATTGGGGTTTAAAAATGTAAACTTTATTTTTACATTCCCTTTAGGTTGTAAAAATAAAATATAAAAATAACCTACATAACATCACCTACTTCTTATTTGGCTCCCAAAAACAGGAACGTTAGGGGAACGTTCTGTGTTTGTTGGGTTTGCCTCGTGATTTTTGTTGCTAGCTAGTTTTATCCATCTGCAATACCAAAAACATTACATGAAATCACACATCAGATTTAGAACTTTAGAAGAAAAAGGGAGGGAAACATGTGATCTCAAGGAACAAGAAGTGTCTCGTTTTTAAAAATGGAACAATTCAATTTGTTACATAAAAACAAAAATATATTATTTTTTAAATTCATAACTTTTCTTGCTTGTGTGCAAGAGGACGATTTATAATTGTGGACCAAATCATCAAACCAACCATCCAACATCTTGTCACCCTCACCCCCGGCCCCAACGTTTTGGACCAAACACAAACAATTGCAAATAAGCTTTAAGCTCTAAGAACATAAGATAGGTAAATAAAAGTCTTAATACATTAACAACAATCTTATGTCATCCATAAATACAATATTCTTATAAAACACTACAACAATCTCGTATGCAAATCACAAAATAACTCTTGATATGCCATAGTCATCTATTTAAGAACAAAAATGGTACAGTATTGCATAATGTATAGGAATGTGAAGTCAACAAGTTTTAGACAAATGTAAAAGAAATGAAAGAGAAGACCCGTGATGTTGCTTTCTATGCATTTACATTTTATTTAATTCATATTTTAAGGAGATCATGGTTCTTGAGGTAAGTCTAAGAAAAGCACTGAACATTATTGTAAGAAACTAGAAGTTTTTTGTTTCTTGTGTGTATGCATTTCCATTTAACAGAAGAACATTTGTAGTAAAAAAAAGGGTTCTCATAACTCAGAGATAAGGTGAAAAATGACATTGTTTTTTTGATGCAAAGCATCATGCCATTATATGCAAAAATAATGCAGTAATATATATTTAAAAAAAAATCTGGGAATTTTATTTAATAACTAATATCAGACAAGATGATCAGTTTGAATGTAGAGTACCAAAGCACATTCATTCTTCCAGAAGCATAAATCGATTTATAACGGAAACTTCTCCACCATGGATCCAGTCACACAGATGTCAATCAGAAGCTTCAGTCCATGGCAGCACCACCTTCTTGGTGAGGGTATATCGAGGCTCAGGCATTTGCTTGAAGCCCCTTAGGATTTTTCTACTCACTTCAAGGTTTACTTTTGTGAGGATGGACAAGATATCCTCTTTTCTGTCAAAAAAGCAGGCAAGAACATAACTCTGTGAACCCACCTAAATCAAACCATCAAAAAAAACTGACCCCAAACTTTTGTATGGTAGTTTAAAATAAATTCTGCAAAGTAAATTCACCCATCCTTACTGCATCACATAGTCATGTCCAATCATCATATTTAACTGAAACATTAATTTCTACAAACCCACCAACATTTATCTTTCATTCAAGACATGACAGTCTCTTCTTGAGCTCACCTGGGGCAGCATTTCTCCAACTGATTACAAAGCTCCTGGATATAGATTGACCCATGTACAGTGTGGCGGTAAGACTGGTAGCGCTCTACTGTGGCCATTCCAATGAGCATATCAGCTTCTATAGGAATAGAGCGAGCCGCAGGATTATAAGCATCTTCTTCATATTGGCTGTCTTCTGTAGCATTTCCTGGTGCATCCGGTGCTAATACACCATTCTGACCCACCTTTCCTTGGCAGGCTTGAATGAAGAAAAGCTTGGGCTTGCATGCTAGTGTAGGGCATCTACCAATAGGCTCCGTGAGATCACGGATTTCAACCCCTTCACCATCTACACCAAACACTGTGCCCTTCTCTCCATGCGAGAGGACACAGCAGACAAAAGCACCCATAGGAGTATGATTCTTCTTTGCAAAGTCCAATATCACATCCTTCATTTCTAAAGCTGTCAGATCATTCTCAACCTCAACCTTAAAGCGCATTTTGCCAAACACTCTGCTAAGGTCATCTACAGAAACAGAGAGAGAGCGTGTGAGTTCAGAAGCACATTTTTAATGACTGCATATAAGATGTAAATGCATTTCCTGGAATACCTTTGTCCTTATGAGTTCCTGTCCGATTGGACAAATTTGAACTTTCTTTAAAGTTGAAGTTATTGATGATTAAACAATATCCAAGAGGTTGCTGGTGAAGACTATAATATTCCTCATTCTACATGAATGCAAAGAAAGTCATGTTGAAATTGCATTTTATAGTTACATAACACTTCACAAACAGCCAGTACAAACATAAACATCTCATTAAGAGAATATCATTAATAATTCATGTTTATCACAGTAGCAATGTTATGAAAATTAAAAAACGTATAGGTTACTTGCGTAACCACTGTTCCCTGAGACATGGAACGAGTACTGCGTCTGCAAAGACGCATGGGG
>JAUYWG010000039.1:4761434-4783622 GCA_034779775.1 Enteromius afrohamiltoni | reverse complement strand
TTCAGTTAGGGGGAAAAAGGAGTTTTCCCCATGCGTCTTTGCAGACGCAGTACGAGTGAAATGTCGAAAGGGAACAGCTGTTTGTGATTCGAGTGTATGTTACTTTTTGTAACTTCTATAGAAACTATAAAAGCCACTAAAAGTAGTGGTGCTTCAAATAGTTATTTAGAACATTCAACTAGAGGATGATGTAACAACGATAACAATATTAATATTAAACAATATTAAGAATGTAATCTAATATGTGACCAAATGAGTCTGCAAAAAGTCGGAAATCGTAACATTCGATTTTAAGATACAGGCTGATAATGTGGAAAAACAAAGAAACAAAAAATCAATTTTTCTTTTTTTTTTTGTTTTTTTTGTTAATTTCAAAGAACAGACATTCAAAATTGATGTCTTAATATGTTTTGTAGTCAAGATAAATGATAAAAAGGTATTTAAATGACTATTAAAGTTGACTTAACGTTATAAGCATAAGTTAGTGATCCCTGTACCGAGAGAAGAATTGCGCAATCGCTTGTTTTTACAATAAATTGATCTAATATGCGCATCGCCCCCTAGCGTGCTAGCAGCGAGCTCAATGCGGAACTAGGAAACTATGGATTGAGAACAATACAATAATAATGATGAATTATTCCACTCATGTGTTAAACATTAAGGTGTTTTGTGCAAAATTAAACTGTTTTTATCCATTTAACCCCTTTTAATATAATGCTGGGACTGTTTGACAAGGATTTCATTTTAAAGCTTATGGTCTCCCCTCTCCATTGATACCAAAATCTCAACTGTGAAATTTGGGTCACTGTGACTCATTTTGCAGGATCAGGTCACATATGTCTTACTTACATTGAGTACAGGGTCTGAATCAGTAGCAATCGAGTTTCTCCTCTCTAAAGAAAAACATTTGGTTAGAGATATAGAGATGTGTGCGAAGATCATTATTGTTTAGTAATGTTTTAAAAGCTTGTATGGGAGTAGAACTTACCTCCGCTATCTGTTTGCTGTGATTAAGCAAAAATGTGGAGGGAAAGCAAACAAGAGTTGTTTTTTGCATTGAATCGCAGTATATTTTCTCATTTAAAATGTATTTGTCCCAAAAATACTGTACTGTGGGTTGAACTGTGACTAGAACTATTATAAACAAAAAGAACTGCTGTTTTAAAGACATTTTGAGAAAGCTCATTTACATGTAAGCTAGTGTGTTGTGACCACAAAAAACTCCAGCAAGGGAAAAACAATAGTAAATGCAATTATAAAAATGCAGGTTTATTTAACTGGATAGCAGGAGTACAAGGTTTACAAGTTTAAACTACAACCCCAAATCAGAAAAAGTTGGGACAGTATGGAAAACGCCAAAAAAAAAAAAAAAAAAAAAAGAACGAAGCAATTTCCTTATTTAACCTTAATTTACCTGATTACTAGCCCTAAATTGCTCCTGTCCCAACCTTTTTTGGAATGTGTTGCCGGTCTGAATGACAGGAAAGGATGTATATTTACTAATTAAATGAAGTTGACCAGACAAAACATTAAATATTTTGTGTTCATATTGTCTGAGTCAAAGTAAATTTGGAAATCACTACTTTCCTTTTTTATTTGCGTTTTCCATAATATCCAAACTTTTTCTGATTTGGGTTTGTACTTGAAACAACGCTTCCCGGCTATATGTCTAATTCTGTGGCGTTTTGTCTCAAATTCACCTGCTTAGAAATGAGAACAATGCCAATTTCTAAGCATGCCCTAATACTTAAATATCAAGAATGAAAGGCAAAAGAAAACATGACCCAGACTACATTAAAAACACGTAGTAGATAATCCCTATTTTCTGAGGAGAATCAAACCAATTAAAACATTTAGAAATCAATTTACTGATAAAATAAGTAATACATTTAAATATTTGACAAATGTCATTTTCAAGAATTTTGCATGTTGCAACAAAAATAGTAGTTTGGTACTCGGTTGGGTCACATGCATATGAAAAACAGATGAAAATAGACATTTTAAAAATAAATTAGTGCTGTCAAATGATTAATCATGATTAATCACATCAAAATAAAAGTTTTTCTTTATATAATATATTTGTATGTACTGTGTATATTTATTAAGTATACATAAATACAAACACATGCATGTATATATTTAATGAAAATATGTTATGTTTATATATTAAATATAATATCAAATATAAGAAAATAAATATATTAATACTTTCAAAATGTAAACTGTACGTTTGTTTTAATATAAACATAATAAATAAACACAGCATTAACACATATATTATGTAAATAAAACCTTTTATTTTGGACGTGATTAATAATGACTAATCATTTGACAGCACTAAAAATATATTTAAACAAATTAGTTCACCCATAAATGAAAATCTGCAGTTAATTTACAAACCCTCAGGCCATCAAAGATGTAGGTAGGGATGGGTATTGTTATGGTTTTAATGGTATTACTACTTTTATCATTACCACTTATCGATCCGGTACTTTAAGGGTACTCTTCTCAGTACTTCTTGTTGTGTTTTTAATTAAAAAATAATTATGAATAGAAATAACTAAATTAACAATAGAATTAACAACACTTAATTTTCTGAACAAAAATTCCACAAAAAAACAAATGATTGTAAACCAAATAAACTAAATTTTCCTGTTAAACAATGGACAGTGGTAATAGTTGGGGCATGCAGGTAGGTTGCCAAAGGATTAACAGTTTTTAACCATTTAATTGCAGCTTTAACCAAACACTTGTAAAATGCAGCTAAACATTCCGCTGTGGCTAATGTTTATGTTTTATTACAACACATATTCAGATAAATTAGTTACAGTTTGTGATTAAAAGTAAAATAAAGTTTGGAAACTCTTGCAGTGCACACTAAATAAAATAAATGTGTTTCATCACTACAAATTAATTTTTAGGTAAGCTCTGCTTTATATCTAAATTTTCTCTGTTTTCTATTATCTCTGCTTTATTTCTAAATAAGCATAATTTATTATTATTCATCTATTTGTAAATGCAGTACTGTAAAGGCATTTTAATGTTTAAAATGTATTTAAGCAACTGCAAAAAAAACAACTAAATAAATAAAAATGTATATATATTTTTTTTTATCATTTTTTTTTTTTATTTATATGTAGACAAATTTTAATGTAACCAAAATGTGTTTTTATTAAATTATCATTACTAATTCAGAGAGACCTTATGTGATGTTTATGTCGTTAATTTGGAAGACTGCTAGCATACATAATTATAACATTCTGATACTTTCATTTGAATCAGTGTCTGCGATCAGATGAGATGTTGATGGGTTTATTGTCAGTGACATTATTCTACCGTTATTTTCGTAACTGGTTATGAAGTAAAAATTCTCTCACCTCAGAAAAGCAAACTATTCTGTCCTGCCAGCTGTAATGCAATGCAGTGTAATGCGCATGAATTTGCTTTTCTAACTAACACACACACACACACACACACATATATATATATATATATATATACACAGTGTCTTACACAGACCACCAGGAGCCATGGATATTCATTTTGAGATTCCTTATATGCCTTTTTTTGACAGACAAAGTGCCAGTAATCCCTGTCTTGCATTTTGTGGAAAACACAAAAGACCATGAAAATCCTTAGAGTTTACTGAAAAAAGTAACTTATCTCGGAAGGCCTGAGGATGAGTAAATTAACAAGCTTTTCATTTTTGGGTGAACAATCATATTTCTTTTCTAAACATTACACATGAATCCACATCATGAGAAAGATTTGGGTCATACTATGTTAAAATGATGTGTTCAAATGCATCTTAATGTACTTACATCAGGAAGGATTAGAGGAAGTCTGCCTCCTGTTGGACAAAATAAAAAATAAATGAAGCTGTTGTTTATGTTTGGAATACTGAGAAAGGTTTATAATGAAGTAGTAGCTTTGATTTTATCAATAACCTTGTTCCTGGGCCATGAATTCCTCTACCCTGCAGGCCAGCTGTTTGTCACATTCGTATAGAATATTATAAAGTTCATTTAGGTTGTCTTCTCCAAGCTTCTGCAGCTTTTCCATCTCAATCATAACATCTAGTAATGTCTGTATGATTCACATAAAATATGTACAGGTTAAAGGTAGCAATCCCATTTTCACAATAATGTATATTTGTATGTAATCTGCATTATCATTATTACTTCAAGACTAAAAACAATATAACTCACAGTAGACTTTTGTATTTTTGCCTTTGGAAGGTCCACAAGAAACTTCACTGAACTAAAATTTTCTTCTGTCATGTCCTCAGATAAACGTAATAGCATTTTTCTGTGATGAGTAGAGAGTGAGACAAAGTCTCAGCGAGTAACAAGCATTGTGATATAAAATATTCACAGTAAGCACAATACAAGGAAGAAAGAAAAGGATGTGATAGTGACAATGTTGGCAACTACTTGTTTATCTAGTTTAGCATGTCAGTGTGCGCTCTATCAGCTTAAATGGAGATTTTTCTTCATACCTGTAGGCTGAGACACCTTTGCTAGATGCATCACGATGCAGGAGACTTCTTTCCACTTGTTCTTTGGAGATTTTCAGTTTGTCAAGCAGCAAGTCAAAGCGTCCAATTGTGCTGAGAAGCTCTGGGATGAGTAAATGGTCATCAAGCAGTGATTGCTCATCCAGTCGTAGGAACAGATCTTTGGCATCAATCACTTTCTCCAGTCGTTTTTTGGGGATAAGGTCCATACACAAAAACTTCAGCTGGGCCACGTCACTACTTGTCAAGTCCTCATCAATCTGGTGAAACTTCTGAGGATCCATATTCTGTAGCATTATGTTGAACAAAGACTCACAACGTAAACAACAAGAGAAAGACCTTTCTCTGGCAACAGTCTGGTCACCATAAATTCAGTAGAACGTGTTACTACTTGCCCAGCCCTATACAAAAAATATCCGTGTCTTGAACATGGTGTTTAGAAAGCTCATGACATATTTCCAGAGTGTATTATTGCATAAAAATAATCATAATAATAAATAAATAAAACAGTTAACGTTACTTTGGAATTTTAGTTGAGGACAGAATTCCCAAATAGAACTAGGTATTTGAACGCAGTATACAAAACCACAAATTCAACCACTTTCGATTAAAATCTGTTTTGGATATAACATTGTGACAACCAAGAACTAACGTTAGCCCAGGTGTATGCCCAGTTTTAGTAGTTTGACGTGTTTCATTACGTATTTTAAATTCGAATTCTATTTAAACACTATAGATACTTGGGCCATTACACGGGACGTATAAAGTGTATACAAGTAAAACAATGTTTTAGAAGTGATTACATCACACTTTTAAGACACTACCGTCATAACTTTAAAATGTTTGGCGTCAAATACGCTAACGTTACATTTCGTTCAGCGAGTGCTAGTTATCTTCTTAATCGAAATACGTTACGACGAACAACGTCATGAAACTTTAATCGAAAGATCAAAACTCATCTTACCTTAATATTTACAGCATCCAACCGAAATAAAATGGTAACGTTAAACTGTCGTGGAACCAAAATCAAGAGAGTCTGAGCGACATGCTAAAGCTACTACGTTTCCACCCTGCTTTACTTTCAGTTTCAGCCTCTCAAACTTTTCGTTTTTAACAGGAAGTTAGATAAGGACTTGTGAAGAAACACGGTTGAGGTTTAAGAAATACATAAAGAAAACTATATATTTAAAGTATGCTATATCTTATATGTATATTTATGAATAGTGCTTCAGCTTTTTAAAGCTTTTCTGAAAAATAAAAAAATAAAATAGTTAATAGTTAAAAAGTCCAGAATCTAATACATGACACACTAAGGCCCGGTTTCATTAGTTAAATTAAGACATTTAAGCAACTTTTACAAAAATGCCTTATAAGAACATTTTACAGGTGTGCATCTTATCACAGAACAATGACACTGACATGTTTTAAGATATGTCAGAGCAAGATATGTTCATCTGAGACAGCTCAAACATGCAATTTAGTCTGGGACTAGCTTAAGCCTTGTCTAAAACTGGAGGTATAAGGTTTAGGCCTACTGTTTTAGGTACTTTTGTATCATGGACAAATATTCTGGGCAATTTCTTTATCACTGCAAAGGTTTATAAATTACTGTCTCTCAAATAAACAGCTGGTCATCCAGAGGAACCAAATAAAAACAGAGTATTAATGATTATACTAAGGCACTACTAGAAACACTTTTATTTTCAGTCTCTTCTACATAAAACACTTGGTTGGTGTTCCTATGGAAAGTTTTGGGAGCCTTTATGGGACTTTCCTGGAGGACTTTGGGATGCAAAGGGAGCAAAGAAGTCACGAGCAAAGGAGAAGACATCTTGGGGTTTCCTCAACAGCAGGAATTGCAGGAAATCTGCCAATAAAGCCTTTAGCTCAGGGTGTTGTCTGACATAGGAGGAGTAGTCTGCTTTGAGTTCCTCCTGTGTCATGAACGAGTGGAAATGAGTCACAAATTTGCTTATTTTTCAAGTGACATTCATTCTACTCTATGTGGTTCTTCGTTTGAAATTCATTAAAAAAAGAAAATTTCAGGGCGAAATTACTTATCATTTGTAATTATTGAGAAATTATACGTTCAGTATATTTTCCAATATTCTTGAGTAATATATGACATCAATTAAAAGCACCTTTCTGTCAAGAAACTTTGAGTAAAGCTCCATGTCTTCGTCCCAAATGAGTGACTTCTTCTCGAACACAGGAATCTGGTCTTTCTCCACTGAAATTGAAAGCAAAAACCTTTTACTTTTACTTTATTTTTGACTATAAAGATTAATTTCGGTCACAAAGCAGCAGAATGCATAGCGATAAAGTCTTCAAACCTTCATCAAGCAAAAAAGGCAAATGCAGGAGCTTCATAATTGCAGGTGAGCCCAACTGCACTCTGCTTGCTAGATGCCTAAATGTTAAATATTTAAGAAAGGTTAATGTTCAAAACTCTGAATATACATATTTTTCAATACAGGCCTTTGTTATATAATGAAAAATTGTCACTTGTGTTCCAGGAGCTAGAGGATGTCTTCACACGGAAGCAACAAAGCAAAAATTGTAAAACATTTGACCTTTGCATCACAATGAGTCATTATTTTACTGTGAGATTTGTCACTTCTGTGATGCCGCTTGCTTCCGGTGTAGACACACTGTTATTAGAAACAGATATGTTTTGGTGTATTCTAGTGAGTGTATTCTACCCATCAGGCAAGAAATAGCAATGCCAAGTTCCTGAGGAGTCCTTTGCAGAAGAGACCGTCCTTTCAATCCCAAAGATATCGACTAACTCATCCCCAATCATTTGCTTCTTGCACCCAAGTGCTCTCTAAAGCAAGCAATGAAAAAAATATAAAAACACAATCTGCGATCATGAATTTACTGTTCACATCAATTTTTAAATAATATGCAAGGGTTGAAATATAAGCAGTTATTCCCCTGCGCTTACATAAAACGACTTCGAAAGCACAGTATCTGCATCAAACGACAGGAATGTCATGTTTTCTGGAACAGTCTTCTGCCGAGCAAGTATACGCAGGATCATTAAGTTTGATGCTTCAGACACAAAACCCTGCAAAGTGCTCAGTGGAAATGTGTGGGTTTGTGTCTTTTCTCCCTAAGGAATGAAAGATTAGACTTTCTTATTATTGATGCAAACTGTTAATTCCGCAAACATATGTTGTGTAGCACAACACTCACCTCTTTCTCCGAGATGATTCTGTTTACCACTAGCTGATCCTCCTGTTTAACAATATGTACTTTCCGGTCCACAGTCTGCTTTTCTAACTGGAATATTTACAACACCTCAGATTTGGGTGGCTTCACATTGCAGTTTTTGATTATTGCATTAATAGTTTCTACGATATTTCACCGAATCTGTTGGTTAGCAGGTATTGAAAGGAACTTACTCTCATGCTTTTCATGAAAAGACTTTTACCTTTACATATTCATGATGATTCTCTTCCAGTATTTCAAGATTTTTGGATATGTAGGCTGGTAACATGTAAGAAAACGAATACAGGGTTTAACATCTTTGACTGAAATGACTCAGATGTCACTTGTCTTCTAGATAACATAAAAAAAGAAAGAAAAGGTCCTTATATAATGTTAGCTGACCTATAATGGATGTACCACAAGGAACGTCATCAATCGTTCCATGACTGTTGGCATGGAGCAGATAACATAGCTCCTCATTGTAGCTCGCCTTGGTGACACTCACAGAGAAGTCTCCCAGCTCCCGGCCCGAATCCGACACAGTCAGTGAATCTGCGAACAAACACTGGTCCAGATCCTTGGGTGCTGCAAATGACAGCAGAAGATGATTGCAGACCTTAGTCCTAATTGGTATCATATACTGTTAGTCTTGACTAAAGATTCATTTACGGGGATTACCGTTTTAAGGATCTACAAGGACTTCTGAATAAGCTTCAGCACATTTAATATAAAGACATTTATGTAGTTGTCAATGCATCATGCTTTATCCCAAATGAGTTATCGCGCAAAATCAGATGTTCAGATTTTAGAGTTTACACCTTGTCCATGCCATTAACAGATGCTGCTTAAGCCTAAAATAGCCTCTTTGACAGGCAGGCACACTTCAGAAGTGATGTCACTTACTAAATCAAAATCAAGTTTAATAGCTTACCAATGCTGTAAATAAACTCCACGGCATTAACTGAAGCTTTCAGCTCGTCTGTTTCATTCTGAGTTGATTCACCCTCCTCCATGTGTGTCTTATAATGTCCAGATTAAACAAGAGACAAGTCCAACAATACAATTCAAAACACTGCACATAAATATTTCTATTACATGGATCTTTGAGATCCCACCAGTTTGAAATAACTTCGAATTATTTAATCTGTGCACAACTGTTTTTCTTTTTAAGTTACCTGGACTGTACGTTATACTGTTCAGTCCTTCAGCAGATGTCAAACAAACAGGAGCTACTTTGCTAATGCGATTACAAATATCAGAATAAACAGAATCAACAAACTTACTTTAAAATGACTTCATTCTATAGTACAAACTATTAACAGCGCGTACACTTTAGCCTCGTTTTTTTCCAATAAGGAATAGATGTGTTTTGCGTTCAAACTTATTAGCATCTCTGGTTTCCTTAGTAACGCTGTTGTCAACATCTACCGTAAACCTTCTTGTAGCCGCGCCAATATTTTCACAGGTATTAAATAGACACTTCGTTGTTAATTCATAGGTTTATTGTGACAAACCGTTCATAAATATCAGTGCTCATTGTACCCTAATTTAAAACAATTTTAACAACATTGTAAATGGGATTCACTTCACATCTCCAAAACACAGAGTCAAGGGTAAGAAAATTTATGTACTTTTATAAATTACAGGAAAGCTTGTTGGGAAAAAAAAAGGAAATGTTCCAGACAATGCCTTTCTAAATCTACCACATGAATCCATTTTTGTATACAAAATAATGCCCAAGTCTACTTTACTTTCTTCTTTCAGGTCACTCTTCAAATTCACATTAGTGCTTTTTTAATCCAGCACAATAATAATACAGAGGGAGCAGTACATGTGCTTGGAATGGTTTCAGTGGTTGCATCTTACAAACGACAGTGTATGAAATGCTTATCGGTCCTTATAAATGTCCTTCCGTCTACGCAGCTCCTCTAAAACACGGGCGCGATATGACGTCCAGTCCTCGTCCTGCTTCTGCTGCAGACCCAGGGCCTGGTGGAGATCCTGGGAGTGGCTCCGCAGGAAGGGGTTGTATTGCTTCTCCTCCGCTAGGGTAGATGGACACTGTATGAAGAGAATGACTTTAAATCAAGCTTGGCTGATAGGAAAATTGTTTAGAAGCTTTAGAATAATATTAGTGGTCTAAAGATTTGACAATTATTTTGTAATTTTTGTGATATTAGGACATTTGTCCTCGTTTGTCGTCTTCCTTACAGTGCAAAGTCTTTGACCCCTCTGTTGCAGCACCCACTGCAACTTCTGCTCCCGTACAACATTGCAAGGCTCTACTTCAGCAGCAAACAGCAGGTTATCTTCAGCATACTCATGTCCTGAAAAGAAAGAACTACTTTATTAACATAACCATGAGGATTTTACTTAGAAACCCACCCAAATATTAGTTTGAACAACAAACAAACAAATTGTGTAAAAAAATAAATAATAAAAAAAGACTTTTAAAGGAACAGTCCACCCAAAAATGAAAATTGTCATTATCTTACCCACCCTCATGCATGATTTTTTACATTTTATTTTGCAGAACACAAATACATTTTTTTTAATAACTAAACATTTTTGGCTCCTGTTGACTTCCACTGTATGGACAAAAACACAATGGATGTCAAAGGGAACCAAATCATCTGGTCATCATCATTATTCAATTATCTTCTTTGGTGTTAAGCAGAAGAAAGGAAGTCATATATTAAAAGTATTTTCCTTTTTGAGCGAAACTTTACATCTACATTTCAAGGGTTAGTTCACCCATAAATGAAATTCTGTCATTAATTACTCACCTTTAAGTCGTTCCAAACCCAATACACAGAAAACAAATTAAGACATTTTGATGAAATCTATAAAAGGTCTTATAGGTTTGGAATGACGTGAGGATTTTATTGTGAACTAACCCTTTCAAAAAATGCCACACAAGATTTTGGGAACCAATCGTAAATACATTAATAATTAACGAATACATTTTGTATAGTTGCAGAAATTATCATGCATTGTGCCTGAGGGAAAAAAAAACAATTTCATCAAATGTTTCAATGTTTCAAGCCATGAAGAGACAAATACAATCCCATGGTGTCCTGTACTAGCTGATAAATGTCACTACTATCCATGATTTATTATCATTCTAGAGTAGGCATAAACAGTGAGAAACTTAAAACAAACACACTAACTTGATAAAACTCTGATTACAGCTTACAAGTGTGAAAAGCCCAAACAAAAAGGCTGTGTTTCCTTACCAGGCCAAAGCAGAGTATCATCGTTCAACGATCCCACTGTATCCAGAGATGACAGCATAGTTAAGGCATTACCCTCAAACATTCTCCCTACAAGGAATGGAAATGAGTCAGAGATTTAAATAGAGTAAGCCAGATTTAAGAATGCTGAATTCTTGTTTGCAGTTGTGGCATGCCTTTCTAGCCACTGATACTGGATAAATAGTCATTTAAATAATTGTGATGTATACATATAATGTCAAACACTGCAGGCAGCTTACAATAACACTACAAATATTTTAAACAAAATTATACAATGACTTTTAAGGTGCATAGTCCTCCGAGTCCACTGATTCATGCCGTACTTACCACATCCAGAGAGGAATACCAGGTCCCCTGAAAACAAGCTGCTGGGGCCACCTATTGCTCGGCCATCAAGCAGGTAGATCATGTGACCCACTGTGTGTCCAGGGGTATAGAAGGCCCTGAAGTGCAGCTGACTTCCAAAATCTATTGTATCTTTGTCTGAAAGGGGGCTAAACAATAACAAAAATCTAATTAAGTGGTCTGTTTCATGCTCTTAAGTAATGCCCAATTGTTATATTATATACAGTAAGTAGAATATGATTAGTTGAAAACATCTGATGTAATTTTTGTTTCTAGATCAAACAAACATTTCTGTATTTTTAGATGTTCAAATGTTTTTGTATTGTTACACATTTTGGATACATTTAAAAAGAACAGTTGAACCTAAAAGGAAAATTCTATCATCGTTTACTCATCCTTATGTTGTTCCGAAACTATATGAATTTTATTTACAAAAGAAGAAATTTTACAATGGTTGTTTTGGACTTTACTGACTTTGACTGTATGGACAAAAACAGCTGAAACATTCTTCAAAATATTTTTTTTGTGACCGCAGAATAAATATTCATATAGCTTTAAAACAACATGCAGGGGGGTAAATAATGACAGAATGTTCATTTTTAGAACCATCTATTAATCGGTTAAAATGATACATGATGGAGCAGCAGAAGATATTTAAAGGTACTGACTGTGTAAGGCCGGGAATGTTGTCCATAGCGTTCCCATACACTCGACAGGAACTATAGCGTCTCTTTAGAGCCCTGTTCCCTCCACTGTGGTCCCTGGTTGGAAAATGCGTATATGCAAAGTATCGTTTGATTACTTTTTGATGTTTAGATACTTAATATTGGTTGTGCTCAATTAACCCCAAATCATTATTTACTCATTACATGTTGCCTACAAGACTTTGATATTTCTTATGTTCATTCATCATTTTTGTCCATTCCTTGAAAGTCAATGCAACCAACTTTTTCAAGCTTTAAAAGTGCATCAATACATATTTAAAGTAGCAGTACAAGCCAAATCTTTAAGAATGCATTTGCACTGACTGAACTGATGTTTACATGTAAATAAACGTTCTCCATTATGAATCATTAATATGGCTTTTAAAATGCCTTTTTGTACTTTTTAAAGCCTGCAAATTTTGTGGGTGTGGACTTTCAATACATGGGCAAAAATGAGGAGTAAATATTAAAAATGTTGAGAATTTTCATTTTTGGGTGAACTGAGACTTTAAAAGTAGTGAAATGCCTCACATGTCTTAGGGCCTTCATTCTAAATATAACTTAGATCAGTCTTAACCATCTGTATGTAACATTTCTAATTGCTGATTAAACTAAAAGATTGCCGTAGCTGCCGCTAATACAGTCCTTGCGAAACTTTTACGTTCTAAAGATTTTTGATAATTTGGTCTTACCAGTGCTTGTGTGTGCAGAGAACAGCTTGTAATGCCACCCCCTCTTCCTCTAAGCAGGCCTGTGTGGGTGTAAAGAAAAACCATAAAATGAGATAAAAACAAAACCGGGGATCTGGTTTACGTCATAAGTAAGATAAACCGTGACTATACGTCGCACAATTCCAGTAAAGCATCTCTTCAAGTATATGAAGGATCCTTGAGATTTTAAAATTGACTTCAATAACCTTAACACTGATTAAACATTATATATTACTATATATTAACAATATTAGATCATAGCTGTTCATAATAATAATAATATAATTCATACATTTGCACCTATAAGAATGAAAACTGGACTCTATCCATTAAAACAACTTAGAATTATTAAATCTTACACAATTCTGGTAAACCAGTGAGGGAAAAAAAGCACTTTCCACTAAACCACATTTCACTACAGAAAGACACATATACCAGCAAACAATTTCTGAAACCACAGCACAGATGTTTTGAATCCCACCTGAACAGGCTGAGGGTCAGCGGGATCAACCACAACAGCCATATTTGATGCAGTGTCAATGACCACATAGCTGTAATTGTCTGATAAGATGGGCACTGGTATGATCTTGATGCCTGTTGAAAGTTATGGATTGTGGCTTTAGGTATTTATAGTCCGTTGTTGAGTGTATGATGGAAAATGTGTTTCTGCTCACCATTTATTATAGTAGGTTGAGTTCTGGAGTGGCCGGCAGGGTACCGCTCCCGTGCTTTCCTCATCTGCCTCTTATGAAATATGTACCCGAGTTTGGTCCGTGTATACAGAGAATACCTGCAAGTGTTTTTAAAGGGGACACATGAGTGTATGCCATTCCCCACAACATTGCAATAATAACTAGTGTAACTGTGATATTATGTTAGAATCAATTAGGTGAGTAAAATATATATTTTTTTTTTCTTTTATTACAACTAACGTTACTACTATTTGTTTATAAACAGTTAGGCTGTTGTTTTTCATAACAATTTCTTGCGTTTATTTTAGAAACCTAACTTCATTCATCTAAACATGGCGTTAACGGATACCCAAAGCGAAAATGTAAAGACTAAACTGTACAATTTCATATAAGATGACAAATCGGTGCCTTTCTCTGAAGTAAACACTTGCTACGTCTACACAGGGTAAATGTTTATATTTCAGTAACACGTACAAAACTGTTCATGTAAACATCACAGAGCGTGCGCGAGGATAAAAAACAAATAAATGACCGCATCAGGACAAATAAGCCACTTACGCTATCCAAAACAGTGGTTTCTCTGTGCGAGCCATCAGTTTAGCGATCAGGCTGTATTTCCATGCACGTATCCTGGCGCATTTAAAAACACGACAGATGTAAAATCCTCCACATACCGAAGCAAAACAAAGTAAGTACACTGTCCAGTCCGGAAGCGCCATTATAGTGGGCGGGCCGACGATGACGCAATTAAACAGTACTACTCTGATTGGTTAGAAGTAACAATCACCGTAAAGACTCGTATTTTATTTTTAATGCATTTATTATATATCAGGTGCATTGTAGACTGTTCATAGAAACCATTAACTGTTTTGATCCTGTACGTTAAAAAAAACAACAACTGTATCCTGGGACTGGGATAGGGCAACGCAAAGTGTGAATTTTTATCAACATTCAACCACAACTTGTTCCTTGTTGAAGTGTTTTCTTCATCATACATACATGCAGCGACTGGTGGGAAACATACCTCTTTTAATCATCTTTAAGATGAGCCGAGGTCGCTTTTAAGGATTATACAGGTGCGTCTAAAAATAGAATATAGTAAAAGTGTTTTTTTTTTTTTGTAGCTTATTTCAAAAGATTGAAAGTAATATATTTTTTATTTTGATGATTAGAGCTAGAGCTAACAACTTACGAAAGTAAAAAATATTAAATATGAAAAATTTATAATATCAATAATAATGAAAAAAAAAAAGGAAAGTTTTCAAAACAGAAAAGTTCTTCATTTATGCACTCAATACTTGGTCAGGGCTCCTTTCGCACAAACTCCAGCATCAGTTAAAAGTAATGAAAATGATCAGTCTGTGGCACTCCTGAGGCACTATTAAGCCTTTAGCTTGTCTTTATTTTTTTGGATTCACGGTTTCTCATCTTTCCCTTGAAAATTTCTCAGAGATTCCATATGAGCTTCAGGTAAGGCATGTTGGCATCAAGCACAGCAGTTTGGATGACTTATGAGTCATGACTTATGACTTTGAGTCTCTTATGAGTTCTTTTTCTTCTTGTCCCAGGTAAGATGCTTCAGACATCGTTTCTGTTTCAGAAGCATTTTGGTAGACCAAAACGTCTGAGTGTGGTGACTCTTGATGTGCTGACTCCAGCTTTAGTCCCTGTGAAACTCTCCCAAGTGTTTACGTGACAGTGTTCTCAAGCTAGTGGTCATCTATATTGCTTGAGCACTTTTTCCCTACCCAATTTCTTCCTTCCAGTCAACTTTGCATTTAATATATTTTGATACAGCACACTGCGAACAGCCACATATATGGTCATCGACACTCCAACAGACGAACTGTTCAGCGGTCATGTTGAGCTGTCAGATCACCATTAAACAAATTCTATACGTTTTTATTTGTTTTGTTAATAACACACCTGCCTTTCATTTTCAAGCAATCCTGAAGATCGTTAATTAGTTGCTTCAGGTGTGTTTGATTAGAGTTGGAGCTAAACTTTGCAGGAGCAGGGTTGGGCACACCTGCTATAAACCATTAGTCTCAAACTCAATTCCTGGAGCAAGTTTTGCTTAAACCCCGATCAAACACACCTGATCCAGCTAATCATGTTCTTCAAAAATTCTAATAATATCCATGCAGGTGTGGAGCTGGTTAGAGCTATTGCATACAATCCAACATAAATTCTGTGTGATATGAGTACTTAGGTAATAGTATTTAGGGAAGATAGTGTAGGTAGTATGCACGCAGGCAAACTTCAAAGCTGTGAGTTTAAGATCAATGCTCTAAACAAATGACATGTATTTTTTTCTCACAGTTTTTCCTGTTGCACTGTATACATAATTTGTGAATTATGGAAAATAAATAAATAATATAAATATATATATATATATACATACATACTTTGGGATAAACCATACAACTCTTTTATCAAATACTACAAATTAGATTGATATTCCCCTTAATCGCCTGCAGCTGCCGCAGTATGCTGTACTGTGCACTTAGTAAATAAACTTTTGTATTGAATGCAATTCAGCACCACCTGGTGTAAGATGACAAAAGTGACCGAGCGAGCAGTGCACACACCCCAGCTTGTTGTAAGAAAACCAATATGAGCCTGGGCGTGTCTCGCTCACCACCACACATCGACAGAAGACTTTTGACGAGCGTGCGAGATAATATTGTATTAGATGTCGTTTTAACTTCACTCAGAGCCAAAACATAACCGTACTTGTGTAACAGCTATCCCGTGGCTTATTTGTTCTGAGAATGATGTTTTAGTTACAAGCAATATGTTTCAGGCTGACTCCACCTGCTGGCTTGTAAGCATCTTGAGCACCAAACGTCATCGCCTGACTGCTGGCTGTACACTAGTTGAACAGGAGAAGGTGGTTCAACTCACGAGTTTTTATTAAAAAAGGCTCCGTTTGAAGGATTATATCACCAGATATTTCTTTCTCTAAGCTTCAACGTCGACCTTGTGAAGTTTCTGAATTTCAGACAGCGCGTGGTAAGACTGGTACTGTTTTATTTTACCATCACGTGCTCTTGTAAGGCATAAGGTACTGTTCGACCGCTTTTTACTTGGATTGATTAATATGCTTTAAAAGTAGTAAAATAGCTAGTACTTGTTATTTTGGCGGAAACTACGGTAACCGTGGTAAATATTTGCGAGGGCGTGAGGCCAAAATATGTGAACATGTTCAACAGCTGCATGTTAGAGTACAGTTGTGACATTTAGCCTGTGTTTAAAACTACATAAATGGCTTCTAGGCTATATTTAAAGATAATGGAGGAATATGGGAGGAAGAGCACACTTTTGTAAAATGCCCCCTTAGGGATAGAGTTTGGGAATTTGTTTCAAATACTCTTGAGATACCTAAACCTCACACACATTGAGGCAGCTTACTAGATATGGAAATACAACCTGTTTTACAGATCAGTTGCTTTAACCAAATTTTCTATTCAATATATAATATACAAAAACCATTTACGGTTCCAGACCAACCCTGTCAAGAAAAAAAACGTATCTGCTTTAGCACAGCAAGTATTTGTTTATGGCTGGTTGCATAACATTTGGGCTTATTTCAAGTACTAGGGTGGACCAGTAAGGAAATGAAAGTGTCATTTATTTTCCACTTTAAATATAATAGGTTGCTAGCAGAGTACATAATGATGTAACAGTGTGTGGCAGGCTTGCTTGAGTCATGCTGGCAGTGTTGAACTGATACAAGAAAGGAGACATTCTTTTCCAGTCTGGATTGAATTACAGGGACCTCTCCATGTTTTTGTAAACTTTGTAATCAGCCTACATACCATAGAGGGATACACATGTGAAAACACTTACACGTGCTTAGTTTGAAAGTAAAAGCTGACATTAAACATGGTTTTATATCGTTCATGGAGTTCTGTGATATATTGCAGCTTACGACTGTTGGCTAATTTAGACAATTTGACAGACACTCCTTCCTGGATTTGAAATTGAGAAACGCCTTTCAGGATAACTTTTTATAAAATGACAAACTGATTCACTTTCAATGGGTTGCATAAGATTTTCCTCAGCATGTGTGAGTCACATGTTTATGTTGACCTCACTGTGTGGTCCTGCGCGAGCTGCTTTTCATCCGTTTGATAACCGAGAGTAATGTCTTAACACGTTAATATAAAAGTATCATTCAGATTTCAAAATCTCACTTCCTGACCCGAGCACAGGAAAATGTAGTCGGTGAGGAAAAACTAGGTGTATTCACAGCACTCACTGTAAGGCTTTTCATGATGCTGTGTCTTGTTGTTTGTTTCCAGGAAGTGGCTAGTGCTTTTTTGCTGTGATCAGTAACTACTGTGAGAGTAAAAATGGCACCATAATATTTGAATCTTTGTTGCACGCTGGGGGTTTTCGGAAATTGTACTTAAAAGATCCAAACTGTTATAAGTTCATATCATTCATGAACGTCATTTTAAAGATTAGAAATGGATAACAAGCTTTCAAAGTGTAGACGTGCAGTCGCTAAGTGAATTCATGTCCACTTATCCGTTGTTTGCGTCTGTACGTCTCAAACCCTTGCCACATCATAGATCTTGCTGGGAAGAGGCAAGAAGGATATTCTAAGTTTAGGGCTCTTGCAGAAATGTTGTCCTTAATTCTTCAGATCATTGGACATTTCCGTCTCAACTGTTTTAAATAATGAAACGATGAAATAATGAATTTATAACAACTATATAGTATTAAAATTATTTGCACACGTTTATTAAACAGTTAATGGGTAATAATTGTGTAAATTATTATAATTTTCTTATAATTATTATTTTTTATATCCTTACCTCGTTCAGTTGTTCTGATAAAAAATTTTAAATTATCAATTTAATAAAAAAAAAAAATATTGCTCCTTTACTTTTACCTTTTAAATAATCATTCTAAAATTGCTTACTATTCCATTTAAATGTTTTAAAATATTTTAAATGTAACTTGGATTTATAACAGGGATTTCATCTAAAAGTGAGATGCAACACGAGTCACTGCAAAGTAAAAAAGTAAATGCATTGTTTTGGAGCAAGTCTGATCTGATCTCGGATATTTTCTGCACTTTAGTAGCACATATGGTCATTATGATATATCATGTACCCAACAGGAGATAAAGCAGCATGTCAAGATCAGATTTCCCTCCGGGTTATGATGATTCGCGGCTGCTTTCTAACCCTCAGCCTGGAGGAGCATACCCCGCTTCTGCCCCTCCATATGGCTTTAATTCGTACGGGGGACAGCCTCCGTACCCACAGCCCAATGATCCATACAGAGGCCAGCCTGCGGGATACCCCCCACCAACTATGCCTGTCATCCCTGTCATTCCTCCTAATTTAGGTAAGACTCTTTCTAGTAAATCTTCAGCTTTTTACTTTTACACAGTGTCCATGTTCTCAGAGAACAATATTTTATGGCTTCTAGATCAGCTCCAGATCTGGTTCATTGCGTAAACAATCCATTGTTCTAGAAATTAAATTTTAGCAGATCATATGCAGGCCACTGAATTGAATTTTAACTGAAGTGAGCATTTTTCTTAACGCAGTCCCTATAGCCTAGCTCTAACCTGATTAGTGTTGATGGGCCAGTGATGAAGTGATTCATAAGATGGAATATTTGATTCTGATTGGTCAGTCGCAGCATTCTAATTCTAATGACACTTAAATGGGTTATAATGTTTATTGTTGTTCCTGACAACTGATTACCTGCGGATGTATCTGTAGTAGTTTCATGTCTCTTATATAATTCCATGATCTCTTTCTTGTAATGTAGTTAAACCAGTGGAGGGATAATGTACAGCCATTATTACAAAAGTCTTTCAGGGTGAAACCAGGGTTTATTTGGATTGTACATTATCCCTTATGTAGTTGGGTATTTCTTTAACTAGGAGCACTTTAGGCTTTGTGAACTTTCGCTTATTTATTTGTGCACTTTTTGAAAGTCATGCAAATCTCCACTATGGATGCATCCCAAATCGTGTGCTTACGCACTGTTCTATGACATTTGTAGTATTAATAGTGTAAGTAGTGTGTTTACTCTGGAAATTCCAAAAAGAAAAACATCACTTGAAATATCTGGATGATGCTCGTAAATAACCTCCCAAAAAACTAAGTATTTAATGTTAGACACTTCAACTCAACTGTTGATGTTTTAATTATGTTGTGAAGGGGGATTGGCTATCAGACTCAGTTTATTAGTGAATAATGAGTCATGCACTATGTGGTTGAGTACAAAGTGCATATGCACATATTGCGTTAGTGTATTAACCTGGCTTCCGCGACTATTAAGCTCATAGGAGGTTAGTCTGGCCAGGCTACCTTAGTATCCACCTTCTGGGAGGCGGGCTTAACCTGCGTCCATCAGTATACTACTGGACGAATCTACAACCAATCAGACCACTCATTGCGATGACGTATGCGTAGCGACGGAACAGCAGAGTCGAACGATTGTTGCTGCTTGGTACACGGCATGTTTGAAATGGTTCTCAGACGCAGAACTGCTGCGTCATCACGTTACACCCACTTTAGTAGTGCTGTTCACTGTTCATTTTCACAGTTTTGCCATGTTGATGCAAAACATATTCGGTTTACAAGTAATATTTAATTAATCTTTTTTACATGCATATTTTATCTCAGGCATGCTCTTCAGTTGGACGGTAAACAAGTAGGCTGACGTTTAATGAAAAGCTTTGAGTAAAAATGAGTTGGTGTGCTAGATAGAAATGGACTGTGGGACAGTGTTATTTAAAAAAACGGATAAAAATCATTGTCACACCAAAGATGTTAGGATTATTTGACTCTGTTTCAGTTAGCATTGTTTAAAAATGTAATGCTCATATTTGTTTGAAGTGTTTTTGTATTTTAAGATCAAAGTGCTCAACGTCGAAGAAACTGTCACAGTTGTACGATGATTAATTTACACATTTATACTCATGTGAATGAGGTCATTCATACACTATATTCTGGAAATAGCACTTTCAGGAGATGCAGTTTTCACCAAAAATATGATTGTTACAGGTGATAATGAAGGCTTTACCACAACAGGAGGATTCGACGATATTAGTGTCCGTCACACTTTTATACGAAAAGTAAGGAACCATTCTTCTGTCATCTGCTTAATCTTCCTTTAAATTAAAAGAGTTTTGTGGTAATGTTACTAAGTTGCTATTTCAGATGAATGGATTTGGTTTGAGTAATGAACATGTTCATGGGTTTGAAAAAAGGTGCTTTGTGTCTTGCAGGTTTATCTTATCCTCGCTGCTCAGCTTCTGGTCACAGCTACCATCGTGGCTATTTTCACATTTGTGTGAGTCTGTTAGGAGGGTGTGGTTACATTCTGTGCATTGTGTTCACACAAAATAAAGGATCAATATTATCTCTGCCTGTTTAGGTAGACTTTGTCATCAAACTTTAATTTGTGTTTATTCAAACAGGGAACCTGTTGGAGTTTTTGTGAGGAAAAATCCAGCCATTTACTGGGTTTCATAGTAAGAATAAGATTTATTTGCGATACAGAATACTTCATATTTGCAACATTACATGCAAATGTCACAATGTGAATGACTGTTGAAATTTTTTTTTTTCCCAGTGCTGTCTATTTTGTCACACACTTGGTATTGGTTTGCTGTCAGGGACCCAGGTGAGATGTTTGGCCCATTTTCTGAATCAGCCTAATAATAAACAGAACTGATGGCGATATTTTGTACTGCTCGTAGTTTAGTAATGTGACACTGGAAGAATGAGGACACAAAAATCATACCAGACATTATAAATGAAAATAATTCAATCTAAAAATTAAAGCCCTCTTTAAAATAGCCACTGTAAACACAAGTTGTAATGTGAACCAGTGAATATAGCCCAGTCCTTTTGTCATCCATTTTAGGAGGCGTTTCCCATGGAACCTGATCCTGTTAACCATTTTTGTGAGTTGGAAGACTCTGAGTCATTCTGAAGGAATTAAGAGGGAGTGTGGCCAAACCTGTAATGGACAATGCTGTTCTTGCATGCAATGCTGTAGGCAAAGTATCAAGGATGATGACGCCTTTAAATAACATTGCTTATTTTTCTTATTTTAGACACTGGCCTTATCGTTCATGACTGGAAATATAGCAAGGTGAGACTTGTCACACTACATGTACGTCAGTGGTGAGATACAGTGGGTGGGGAAATGGGGAAAATGGCAAGACTCTCAAGAATGTTGACAGTGTTTTAATGAATGTCCTGTTAACGCTCTGTTTACTCGACGAAACCTTTGTCCATTTAGTTTACAAATGATAGAGTGGTTTTGTTCCCACCCCATTTAATTCTTCGTAACTGCCATGATATTAACCTGCTTATTTCTATATTTTCAAACAATTATTTGCAATTAAAAACATTACATAATATATTTGCGTACTGTTTGTGTGTGTGTGTATATAAATACACACACATGCATGTAGATTTAAAAAACAAAGTTCATGTTTGAAATATATTTACATAAATTATATCAATATAAATTGTTATATGTAAATATATTTGAAATATATACTGTATTTGTGTATTTATATATACATACATAATAAATATACACAGTGTGTATGTGTATATATAATATATAAATTAGTGCTGTCAAATGATTAATCGCGATTAATCGCATCCAAAATAAGTTTGTTTTTTTTTTACATAGTATATTTGTATGTACTGTGTATATTTATTAAGTATATAAAAATACAAACACATGCATGTATATATT
>JAUYWG010000039.1:4716038-4754970 GCA_034779775.1 Enteromius afrohamiltoni | reverse complement strand
TTTTAAACAAGAATATCCAGGCTGTACTACTACTGCCAGCGATATGAGTACTTTTAATGAACATGTTTTCTTAATGCATTTAACTGACATTTTCTGATTATTATAATACATTTCTTACATATGGTACCTTTAAATCAAGCTTTTATTTTGAACCACAACATTGCATACAGTGCAGTTCAACATGTTAGTCCTTTATATTCCAGCTAATATATTATTCAAATCAAATTTTCTCTGTTAATATTACTGTACATGCACTGACAAACAAGAAACTAACATTGATATTTATTTTAGAGATGATCTAATCTAGATCATTTCAGTAAACAAAAATCATCTTTTTGTGTGACTCTGTTTCTCCATACACACCTCATCACAACAGTGCATCCTCGCCATGCTCTCAGACAGACGAATCAAGCTTTCCAGCTGGCGGACTGTGATCCTCCAAGCTGATTTAGTGACTCCGGAGCCGTCCCGCTGTCTCAGACGCTTGTACTGCTCCACAATGAATTCCTCAGACTCCTTTGAGATCTGATACCACGCACAGATTAAAACACAGATAAGAAATAACTGACATTGTGACAATATAACTGCGTGGCGCCAAATACCGGTCCTATAAAAAGTGCAAACAAAGTGTCCAGGCGTGTAGATCCGAATCAAATGCAAAACAACAAACCTCTTTAAGCATACACCTGCTTGCATTAAGTCTGCGTGAGCTTCTAAATAGAGTGACCATTCCTATTTCAGCCAGTAGGAACGTCAGAAAGAACAAAGACGAGTTGTCCTGTCACTCACCTTTGGTTTGAACTGGCGAGAAAATAGCAGGTATCTGCGAATCTCATCTAGACTGTAGACACGATCGACAGAATTCTCAATTCTGGAGTGGAGATCCACTATACGCCTGGCAATGGCATAATCAGTGACCTGAAATAAAAGATAGAGGAATTTACAACATCCTGTCTCCAATCATCTTCATATGCTGTTGCATTGCTGGACATAAGACACATGCTCATACCTCATTGCAGTCATCTACCAGGATGAAGAAGAGATCAAAACGAGACATGATAGGTGCTGTCAGGTTGATGTTCTGTTTGAGAGATTTGGAGCGGTCGTAACGTCCGCTCACTGGGTTTGCTGCAGCCAAGATGGATGTGCGAGCATTCAGAGTGGCCTAACATTTGACAAAATTAGTCTTTAATGGAGGAAGCATAAATAGCTTAACTACAGTGGTCAACGGTGTGCAATATACCTGATAATCTAGATTACCATCTTTATTGCAGTGTTGCATTGTCAAGTAATCTCCAAGGTAATGCAAAATGCCTTTCTTGGCCAGTATTATCTTTATCTTTATATCCGAACTGCTAGTAGAAATATGTCCCAAATGCATTGATGAGCATTAATAAGCTAATATGTGACCTGTAAATCTGCATTTTAACCCGTTGACTCTCACCTTGACCCCCGCTTTGGTGATGGAGATGGTCTGTTGCTCCATGGCCTCGTGGATGGCTACTTGGTCTCTCATTTCCATCTTGTCAAACTCATCAATGCAACAAACACCCTATGAACAACAATAGCAAATCAATAGAGATTTGGATGTTCAGGGGGTTTACACAAATCATTTGTAAAGACAGACTCACATTGTCAGCCAACATGAGTGCACCGGCTTCAATGACAAACTCGTGTGACTCCTCGTCTCTCACTACAGCAGCTGTGAGACCGGCCGCGCTGGAGGCTTTACCGCTGGTGTAGACCGCACGGGGACTGAACTCCTCGACATGCCTAAATAACAGCCCAACCGTGAGAACTAATACATAATGATAAGTAATCCCTTTCCTACATAATTCGGAAGGACATACACCTCAGTATATTACACCTTTTATTTTAAACTCTAGAAATACTGATTTATGTTCAAGAATAATCACATCAGTGTAGTCTGGTAACAGTGCTCTTGATTTACAAGATAAACGAGACTTACTTCAGGAACTGGCTCTTGGCTGTGCTGGGATCTCCCACGATGCAGACGTTGATGTCTCCTCTCAGAGATGTGCCCTCCATGGTGGTTTTAGGAACACCTCCAAACAACATGAGAAGAATCCCACGCTTTACCTCATCATTACCTGAAAAAAAAACAACAAATTTGATTATGATTAATATATACCATATGCGATTACAACGAACGTGTAGTAACTGATGACGTTTTCATTTTAAGGTTAACTATTCATTCAAGGTAAAAACAGCTAATTTTCATTCATTCATTTTCAAATTTATCTGCATTATATCAGCCAAACCACTCTCCTGTATTGCTACTGGTCACTTGACCCCTAATATATGAAGTTTGTTAGCATCAGTTTGTGCCTCAAATTGACTGACCGTGAATGGTAGGGAAGAGGCTGGTGCAGAGGTTGTGGTAGAGGTTTTTATCTTGACTCATCTCAAACACCTTCTCCCACTCCTGTACCGTCATCTGTTTCTTGATACTCTCCGCTGTCTGCTCCTCATCCCGAATCTCCTTGCCGCCAAACTACAAACAAGAGACATCCTTTTAAAATAATCTGGAATAACAGAAACAAGACCTCTACATTGGGCTTGACCCTTACTCTGGGGTTGGTGGGTGCTACGTGGCATGCCAAGAAAGCAAGTTTGTAGGAAAGTTCTCTGACACCCAGCGCTTTAAGCCCACGTAGACCCTCGTTCTCGTAACCTTGCACCCCAGCTGTACGAGAGCTGGTCTCAGCACGCACGCCTGAAACAAACAAAGTCAACACTCAGACTTACAACCGCTGTGTCAACCTCAGTGACGGCTGACTGGATGAGAGGTGTGTACCTGGTGTGGACAGCTGGGATACATCTGGCACAACGATGAGGGAGCCAATGAAGTCACATTTGTCACCAGCCTGTGCGGACTCCACAGCCTCGGCCCGCAGGATCACCTCCATACTACGAGGAATGGAGCCCCGTGGCAGCTCAGCCTGTGTCTCCTGAATACGCACCTGGAATCAAGGCAAGTAAAATCTCAAAATACACTAACAATGCTTTATATTTACAAATGTAAGATTCTAGTGTGGAATATTGTTTTCTGGCTCTTCCTGTAGAGGGCTGCACGATTAAAACTGACAAACGGACAAAAACACATAAAAGTTTGTCATACCTTCTGGAAGTCGATGAATTTAGATTTGTTTGTATCCAGGAGAAACCGTCTACGGTTGTTGCACACAGGATTGCGGCAGATGCTCGGCTGAGTGTATTTGAACTGCTGCTCCACATCCTTTATCACTCCCTGACAGTCCAAACACAGGAAGGTCCCGCTCACCAGCTCAGGGTGAACCGGGTGAGTACGGACAACCTGGCCACTGATGCGCACCAGTGAACCGACCTTCACCACGGTCAACTCACGGATCCTGCAGGAGTCCAGAACAGGAGCACATTAGTGAAGGAGGCATTTGTTCAAAATAACGAGAAACTGATATATTATTTTGCCAGATGTACAGTATTTTAGTTTTAAATGTCTTCTCTTTACTTGTGTCTGGTTGGTAGATCCTGGAAGGCGACATAGAATTCCTTTGAGGCAGGAACTTCTCCATGATCCCGAGCAAAATTACGCACAGCACGGCACAAATAGGGGTAAAGTCTAAAGCAAAACAAAAAAAAGTTTTACTTTATACATGATGATTAAAAAAAAACGTGTTATCAATTTAATAAAGCAGTTTTTAAGTTGTCAAGCCTCTGCCAAATATAAGTCAGTTTGCACTTTATATTCCTATTACGCACACCACTTTACAGAACAACTACACATCTGAAATTATGTATTTATATTTATGCATCATGTGCTGCATGTTGTTGTTATTATTAATTAAATGGCTGTGTACTTATATTTCGACGGTAAGGTTAATACAGCAGAGTATATGGTGACTACATTCAAAAGCAAGGTATGAAAACAGCTTTTTTTTCACACCTGTAGAACTCTTCCTGGATGGCGGTTGCCAGTTCTTGATTGAAGCCCTCCAGGTCAGTAAAACTGACCACGAGTGTGTTCCTTTCCGGCCGGATCAACTCCTCTGCGTCCCGCAGGTACTTTACTTCTCCATCGCTATTCTGAAACCTACGGAGAGGCACGCATCAATATAGTTCTAATTACGACAAAAATGTATACACCTCACACGAAAAATATTTGTATTATACGTTATAGCAAAGATAATGCGTGTTCACGTGCACGGGTGTAATGTTCATGCAAACATACTAATTCCACAGTTTCATATAAATATACATTAATAGTTTACCATGAAATAATACGACTAATGTTAGTGTACAAGCGTGTATTGTTTCATAGGATATACTGTATTATTCGGAACGGTTAACGTTACCCATCGTGTAACTTTCATGATACTCAGAAACAATAAGAAGCACCGCGTTTACTCACTCTTCCAAAAAAGCCTGAAATAATTTTTGGCATTTTTCCGCCAGCTCGTCCTTGATCGTCTGACCAGCATTGGGGTTTGCTCCTTGTTCCATAAGATCCATTTTTGTAATAAATTGTTATTACGAAGTTATAACAATAACGTATTCTCCGTCCCGTCCACCTCAAGAAGCACGCGAGCTGTTTCAGAAGTTTTCGCGCGAAATGCTGTACCATGTGATTATTTTCGCGCCACCAGGATCCAATAAGATTTTTGCTTTCCGGTCCTGCTACTGCAATTGGAGCGTAGTGGCCAATCGTTCTCAAGCTTTCTGTGAAGGGGCATGGCATCATCTTGAGGTCAAAGGATACTATAAAGATTTAAACAATAGGGAAATGTCAAGAATTGTAAAAAGTATTTGTTAACACGAAATAAAGAAATAGGGCTTACTCAAAACGGGCCAAGCTTAGCGAGTTTGACTGATCAGGTAAAGTGTGCAAAGAGTATAAATAGTAATCTTGCTGTTTTAACAACCACATTATGTATCTCTAATAAATTCGCTAAAATTTGTAGTTGGCAAGTTGTTGCGTGGCATCAAATATAAAAATGTTTAAGGAGTGACTGTGTCACGTGATACCTGCTACTGTTCTCTGCGCTGGTGAAGTTATGATTACTGAATGGGGCATTATGTTGCAATTTTATATAAATTGCTGCGCTGTATTTTTATTTACATATATTGTGGTAGTATTTTTGCCGTTTAAAACGTCAAAATACACTACATTGGTTTGCAAAAAGATATCACTTGCCACCCGCTGTTACTTTTTGCACTGGTCTTGCTTCTGGTCATCGACCTCATTTAATAACTTAAACAAAACAAACACAATTATTCTGTCGTTTGCTTTTCAACATGATTTCAGTTTATTTTTCTTGTCCTAATCGTATTGTCAGCTTTTAAGGAAGTGCATTGTATTAACGGTAGATGGCGCTGTTACTATAGTTTATGTAGACAGACAGCTTTTTAATCCAGACAGAAGATGGCGCCAGTGAGTTAAATCATGCATAAGACATGCAAGGGAAATAAAAAATGTGCCCCATTTAATATTTTTGTAAGACAACATGCAGTATTTTTTCCACAACAGCTAAAATCGTAATGCTTGTAGCAGAACTCTTCAATATAGCTGTCATATATAAATAATCAACAAATATCAATTATATTTAACAGATAATGAACAGATTGATTGTAAAATATACCAGTCAAGGTGGTGATAGTTCTAATTGTTTAAACATAGCCCCTTTAATTGTCTGGTAATAGAGTAAACTGGTAAACTGCTCATTGCAAACAATTTCCTAAAATGTGTTGCAAAAGGCAATTCACTGCATTAGAGTCTAATCTGATTTATTTTCAAGTCAAACAGGATGTTCATTAGAAAAAAAAAAGCATAGCGCGACTGTGTTGTAATGTGAAACATGGGCATTACATACCAAAACATAGCAACACCAAATAATATTTTGCCAAAATAATAAAATATAAACTAGGCAAGCTTTCTTTGGAACAACATAACAGATGAGTCAGAAACATGCATAAGTAATTCTGACAATGTCGGCCTGTTATTAATGATAACATAAGCAGGCTATTGTAAATGTATTACATTAAAACAGAAATACAATCGTTAAGGTTTTCAGTCATACTGAAACTACAACTAGATTCATTCATTCATTCAAACTAACAGAGGTAACAGATGTGGACAAGTTTCGGTTAGCAGATGTGTGCGGCTGGAAGACTTTGTGGACAGACATCTATATACGTACCTGATCATTTGATTGGGATAAAAACCGCACTTTCTGGTCGGTCATAGTATCTAAGAACACATTTTTGTGGTATGTATGTATCTGTGAGAGTTTTTAGTCTTTTGGGCGTACTCTGAGTTGTGGTCTCTGAAAGTAGGTGTCTTTTTTTGTTTTGTGGTTTCCGTCATGGCGGTTGATTTTATCCTTTGGCGGCATTTTTAAATTTTGAAGTGACGCTTTCATTGGTAGGCATAATAAAGACGTGCAGACGTCAAAGCAACGCTTAAAAATTCTTAATCAATGCAGTTGTATTTATTTGAATGGTTCAGTTCATTTGTACACCCTATCAGTCTTTTTATTTGTATGAGGGCGCAAGTGTGTTTATGTGCCTTCGATGTGTTTCAAACCCAAACATGTTGTTTTTGCAATCTGTAAGATCACTTTGTTGTTGCCGATACTCTGTAAATATGATAAACATACGCTAAGACATTGGCTGAATCATCACACGCACACCTGAGACAGGTCTAGCGTTAAGGCAAACGGCGTCTAGACAGTTTTGTCTGCAGGGCGTCTTCAGTACATCAGATGTTTTGTGGCATTTGGCACAGGAGTACTAGGACTTTCTTGCATGCTTGCAGTTGCCAGTGTGAGCATAAGATATTGCATTAGTCAGGAGATTTATGTCTTTCACAATCCCGCACGCATGCAGCATAACTGCCAGATCTCCCTGGAGTGAAAACAAGTGTTTGTCAAGGTTTGTAAAACAAGATATGACAGATACACGTTTTTTTTTTGGTTGATGGTGTAACCTTGATCATGTGTAGGCGCCCAACTCCTAAAATGACGTTAGCTAGACAAAAGTAACTTGTTTTCTGAAAGCTGTGCTGAAGTCACTCTAGTGTTCTTGTGACTGCATTTGTGAGGAAAGTGCATGGCACAGCATTCAGTGGCTTCATTGTGATTATTAACCATTTAGAGTTATATATGTTGATTATTACTGAAATTAAGCTGCAATGCAGTAAGCTCCAAATGAATAATTATTATATATATATTTTTTTATCATATTAAATAAAATAATTGTATTATTATTTGATGAAATAAATGTAGCCTTGGTGAGCATAAGATATAAATATATATATTTTATAAAAAAAATATTTTCTAAAAAATTAAATGCAAAATACTGGTAAGAAATATTTATTCATTATCATTATCCATTAGCAGGCTTGCCTAAAAGTTGCATTTTGCATTGACAAATATACATAGACACATAGTGCAGCTTTCAGATACCTCCACCAGAAGCAAAAGAGCAGAGTACAGATGTCAGAGGTCAAAGGTCAGCAAAAAAAAAAAAGAGGTCACAGGAGCACTTAGAGCTCTAAGAGCTGTTTGAGGTCAAACAAAGTCTTTCGGTTTGAGTTTCCAAAGAGTGAAAATCCAGCAAGCTTTTAATGGTGTTGGTTGCAAAAGCAAAACCCCCATAATCCCTATTTTTCAGGTGTGTTTCTAACAGGCTTCTATAATTACACAGGCTACAAATACCTGTAGGGACCTGCATGCTGAATACATATAGGCCATGCGTTTGGGGTAGGCGTATTTGCACACAGTATTTGTGTTTTTAAGCATGGGAATAAAACGGCAGGTCTGTCTGTGTCAGCACCTGGATGTCTTAGCACCCCCCACTTTTCTCTCCTGCTAGTTGGATGTATTCCTTGTTGTTTGTTTTGGGTAGATCTGTGGGAATCTTTGACTGAGCTGGTCTCTCATTAGCACATAGTGAAAAAACGAGTCCTCGGAGGAAGATCATTGTGTCTAACAGCAGGTGCTTGTTTGTGCGTTTCACACAAAGTCTGACAATCCATGCACTGTCAGAGCAGGCAGGGAGCCTATTTATCCATCGATTCATGCTGTTTTCTCCTTCTCTCGCAGACAGGGATAGCTACATGCAAAGAAATGACCAGGCACATTATTTTCAGGTTAAGGACTATCAGAAAATGCTTATATGCTAATGAAGTATACCTGCATATGCTACCATTTAAACGTTTGGGGCTTTAAGATTTCTTTTTTTAACCGTTTTAAGAAGTCCCTAACGTTCAAAAAGGCTAGATTTATGTGTCCAAAATGAGTAAAAAGCATTAATACTGTATGTTTTTTAAATACAGTTTTAAATAACTTACAAATAATTTAAACTGCCATTATAAGTCTTCACATGATCTTTTAAAAAAATCATTTAAAAAATCATATATATATATTTTTTTAAACATTGTTATATGCTGATTTGGCATATAAGAAAAAAATTGTTATCTATATTGAAAGCAGCACTCCTTAATATTCTTTTAAAATAATTTATGATGAAATACTTAAAAAAAAATGTTGAAATGTAAATATTTGAGAACTTTATGAATGCCATTACTTCCATTTTTGATAAATGTAATGCATGCTAAATTTCTACTAACATTTTTTAGTAATTATCTTCTGTATTAGTTTACAGTGTATATTATGAATATGATGTTTACATAATACAATATTGTGATTAATGCAGGCATGTTTTTTTGTCTCATTCAGTTTTTTCTAATGGAATATTACCTTACTCAGGTTGTGACATTTTTACACATGCATAATTGATATCAAATGCATGTAATTCCAATATTGATCTCAGATGCATAAAATGTTTTTACATTTGCACAATGTGTAATTTATATGCCCACATTGTTCAAAAATGATCAGCAGTCTTCCATTGTTCAGGCAGACATCACTTCAGAATGGGATTGATTGAGTCAGTGTTGCTGTATTAGGTTGGTCCGGATGCTCAAACAAACACATCAATGTTTTGATAGCACCACAGAGCTTCACTTTTAGGAAATTCAACTTATTAATGGCTTCCTTACAGTTGTATAAGTGTTTTGACATTAAAAAAATTACACACTTCACCTTTCAATTAGGAAAATCCCGTTAAACCCCTCATCCTCCCTATTTTCCCACGGATCGCCTGGCAACCTCAGGTATACCTTTAATGGTTTGTTTTTGTTGCCATGATAGTCTTTTTGTCAGAAATGTCTTTGTTGAAGTTGGTGGTCTTTGTCAAGGGCGTAGAGTGCATGTTGTCGTCGGTTTCACGTGGACGTGTGAAAATAGGTCCCGTCAATGAAGGACTTTTTTTCCCACCATTGTTACCCTAGACTAACAGGAAAGCTGGTCACTGTTAGGAAGCGCAAACTGTTGCTCACTTACCATTGAGCTTGACCGTGAATCTGAATTATGATAACAGGCCCTACATAACTGTGGATTAGTCATAAATAATAAAACACACCTGAGACTACACCTGTCCACAAACCCAGTTTTCTAAACTTCACACAGCGGGCCATTTTCTACTGGTTTTAAACAAAATGCATTGAATAAATATGTTTTTTAAAATTACTTGCACTACTTTATCGCTCAGCCAAAACTATATGTACCTGCCATTGTTGGGCGTTATCCTTCATAGTAAAGTCGTCCTATTGTCCCAATACTCTAAAAACATCTGAAAAGAAATATGATAAGCGCTAATATCAATGAGATAGCAATTCATGCCAAAATAATAACAATAATCTTGCCTGACTATAGTCAATGCACAATACTATACCTAGTACCCTAGTACCTACAGACCAGTTTGAACATTTAGTCTTTTTGAAATGTCAAAACACAACATAATACAAAACTCAAGTCTCAAGACTGCGTTTTTCCCCCCAATTCCATTTCCTGCATTTGTTTTTGAACCACAGCACACACTGTGAATGGATATCAGTTTGCTAACTCAAATGTAGCTGAACACCTACAAAGCCAATTGTTTTTTAAATTCTGTTCAGTCTGTCCAAAAAGGCACAACTTACAGTAAGAATCATTTGTACTGTAAACAAGGACCATGTAACATACTGTAGTGAATTCTAGTAAAGGGCTGTTGATCTTTTTTTTTTTTTTTTTGTCAAAGAACATTGTATGCCATCTGTTTTTTTAGGGTGTCATTGTTGTTATGAGACAGTGTATTTGTTGAGTTGTTAGTGTTATGGAAGAATGGGTTGATTTAACACATGCATGATGTGTTTTGGTAGTTAATGTGAAATTTACTGCTGCGCCAAGCTGTAAGGAGAACAGTGTGAAGAGTTTTGTTATCGTAAAAACGATTAAGATTTAGCACAAAAAAAACGAGTTTTTTTTTAAACAAAAGACGTTCCCTTCCTATGGTGCTTCACCGAAACACTGTTAGTCATTCAAAACAAAAGCTCACACCTTCCACGCACTCATAAAGGTCATAAACACCCTCACCTCTCCAGATGTGTTAAAACCACACGCACATATAGAAAAGCTCACACTCACAGCTCTCAGGTGTCTATCAGGATGTTGTTGGACTTTTGAGGACATCCTCCACACCGCTGAGTTCGTGGGAAAAAGAGTAAATGAATGAGCGAACGGACCCTTTGGTTGATCAGTGGCCGAATACAACTTTGTAGAGAGACAGATGAGAGGACCTGACCTGGAAGGAAGCTATTATACGGCATAACCATTGGTCACTGACCCATTGTTGTATTTTTAGTAGCCTGTGCGTGAGTTATTGTGTGTTTGGGTTTCAAAAGCTACCTGTTTCGCACAGATGTCTGAGCTTGGATGTGAGGTTGTTTGTGTGCGTCAATGTGTGTTTTGAAGCGTGTTCTCTGTCACTGTATCACAACAACATATGTGTTGCCTGTTGGACTTTTTATCTTTCCTGAGATAAAGCGGAAAAAGCTTGTTCCTGTTGTGTTGCAGACAGAAATACAGTAAATATTCTATAAACAGAGGCTGATACGTGTAGGCTTGCATGTTTGTGGGAGGTTATGTTAATAGTTTCATTTGCTTCATTCAACCTTTTGAGATGATGGTAGTTTTGAATAGAACTTTATTCTAATTCCTGTCACGAGGCAAATACAAAACGTCTCACAGTTACCATTTTGGTTATAAAAGTTCATATTTTGGCTGTGGGAGTCCCAAACAACAGGTTGTCATACATGCAAGGTCAAAATAACTTTGATTTAATTTCACTTCTTTTTCTTGTGATGTGCATTTATTTTTACCTAATAAGAACTCCCAAACGGTTTGTTCAATGATTCATTTTTCCAAACCCATCCAGTGATCGGACAACTTCATTTAAAGCAGTGTTTGTGACATTTTAACACTCCGACATTTTAAAACGGCACCTAGTGGCAAAAAAAAGAGTTTGCATTTTCATTCAGACCATCGTGAAAAGACCTACCCTGCGACCGTTCATACTTCCTTTGACGCTACATTCATTTCAAGAGCAAAGTTAGTCTGGCCAAGCTGCCGTTTTAAAGCATTTCAGATTCCCAAAAAAGTGGGAACCAATGAGAAACGAGCTCCCGCCCCCCGGCACGACTGAGGCACGCGATCATACCAGCTTTCAAACATGGCGTGTACCGAGCAGCAACAATCGTGCGACTCTGCGGTTGCAGCTGTTTTGAGAAATTTTCATGACAGGTTTTCTTTGAAAACGGAGCATAAGTAATTAAAGTAAGTAAAGACATTTTCCTACCGCTTTAATAAAGCTAGCTACAATTGGTTACCATGTCTTCAAGTTCCGTCGCTACGCATAATGTACGTCATCGGAATGAGTGGTCTGATTGGTTGTAGTATACAGAGGCATCTGATGGACCCAGGTTAAGCCCGCCTCCCAGACTAAGCTCCTATGAGCTTTATAGTCGCGGAAGCCAGGCTAGAATAATGGTTTCAATGACCAAACATTGAGACAAAATTACTACTGCATTTAATGATGTTTGATGGAAAAAAAATTTAAAGAATAATTGATGACGGACTGTTGTTGAATTATTAAAAAAATAATGGCCATCTGAGGTGGTGATGCAGTCACAAAGCAAAGTGGGCGTTTTAGACCTAGTAACAGACCTGTTACAGCAGACTAATGCAGTTACTAGTTCTGAATGTGTGTGTGTGTGTGTGTGTGAGAGAGAGAGAGAGACAGAGAAAGAGAGAGTGTGAATTACCTCAGCCTTTTTGCAAGTGTTCGGCTAAAACAGTGAAACTTTAAGTTAATTTTTCCTCACTATCAGAGTTGTTGTTATCCCCCTTGAGATATCAGTGAGAAGTCAAGTTGATGTTAAGGATAAAGTCTTCGCTAACAACATTAGATATAGTATGTGCTTGCCGTACATAATAAAATATAATTTTGGGGGAAAACATGGAAATGAGCTGTCGTTTTATGTTGATTGTTATATTTGTGTTTGACCAGTATCATTGTGGGTTTTGGTTATTTTACTGTTTGCATTTTCCCTGAAAATAATTGCACACCATAGAACCTTCGTCAGCCAATCAGACTCAAGCATTCAAGGGCCCCGTAGTATAAAGTTATTTTATCTACGCCATCAGCTGTCAGCACTGTAGGATTTTCTGTCAGATGGTGATAACAGTCAGTCTGAAACCTGCATTCATGTATGGAAACGGACCCTACATTGGTCCATATTTTAATAAATAGCCATATTTGACTTGACAGCAATCTTTATATTCTATTTGAGTGTTGATATATTAATCGACATGAAGGAAGAGCTTAGAAAACATTAGAAGCAGCAGCTAGAAAAACATAGCTGAATCCTTCTGAACATGTTGCATTCAAATCTGAATCTTTTTTGTTGTTTGTTTTGTCCCAGACGGGTTTTGTTTTATTAGGTCTGTATGTTGGGTGTATGTGCCAGGCGTCAATGTAAGCATGTCTTCAGTCATCATCTCTCAGTGTTTTTCAAGCATGAAGTGTCTGGAGACAAAAGAGATTAATTGCAAAACATTTGTGACTTGATGACTTTATGACCCCGTGTCTCCTCAGGTGAGAAAAGAAAAAAAATGCATCAAAGAGCAGCCACCTACATACACTTTAACACCAGGATTCCAGAAAAAAAAAGCAGTAAACAGTGTCCTGACAGGTCTGTCCCAGTCAATACAGGTTTGCTGGAATGCACTTAAGAATTCGACTGTTATGATGACTTGTGTTGGTGTGTGTGTATGTGTGTATTTACATCATCACAGTGCAGACTTCTTTTCTTTGTCAGTGGAGCTGAGAGAAGATGCAGTCAGACTGACGGACGGCGACAGAAGGAAACGAGTCAGGGAAAACATACCAGCACGTAACAAATCTGCAAATCTCTTTGTAGAGTTACGTTCCATAAAATATAAACACCTTTATCATCTGTTTCTCACACCATCGGCGTGATGTCTGCGCTTGATTCCCTGTGCGTCATTTATTGATCTTTTTATGACATGACACGCAACATTAAGTTATAAGTCATCGTACATGATTTGCTGGGCAGGATCAATGCAAGTGAATGGGTCCAATGGGGTTTGGTTTCCTAACCGTATTCAGAATGTCTCCTTTCATGTTTCATAGTTGACAGAAACAGACAGTTTTGGAAAGATGCACAGATGATGTAAATGATGACACATTTTTTCATTTTTGATGAACTATTCATTTGCTGTTGTCCAAAATACTGCATTTAATGAGGAACCCACTAATTGACAGTTTATAAATAATGTCATGTTACATGGGCTAAAATTTGGATTTTAGATGATAAAATATACACAGCACACATACATATAAGCAAAAAAAGAAAACTCACTTTTGTAAACCTTCTGATAGTTAAACGTGTGAATGTTAATGAGTCCCTTCACTTGTAAATAGGGTGCATGTGAACGTTCATTAATAATTAGCATAATCCACGCCCACAAACTACTTAAATGAATTATATTGAAAGTTGTGTTCCACTATATTGCCTAAACACACAAGAAGCTAATTGGCTAGATGTCTAACAAAAAATATTTCGTTTTAATATAGTTATAGAAAAATACTGGCACAATGATTTCGTTTAGCACTGAAGTTAATTTTCACATTTAGCTAGTTCGCTAATTTAACTACTAAACTAATTGTGTTGTGGTAAATGCTATAATCCAGATGCAGTGTCATCAGTTTTCCAAAAAGAACATTTGAATGTTTTAACACACCATTTGCATGTGGCTGGAAGCAGGTGTGATTTTGAAAATATAAACATGTGCATGAACAGCTTTACATACGACTTTCTTTCATGACCCAGTGTGTGTTCAAACAATATATGAAGCTTTAAATTACTGGAGCTTATAAAAATGAATGCTTTTAGCATAGATATGCAAATAGACAAGTAGTTGTTGAGCTGTTCAGTGGTTCTTCAACTTTGGGACTGTTACAGTTCGTCCCAGGGATTGGTTTTATCTCCCTTTTTTCTGTTGAGTCTTGAAAATTTCCAACCTTGAAATTTGATAAATATCTTCCCAAAAGTCTTCCAATTTTCTATATTTTCCCCCTTTATTTATGGATTTAATTTCATTTTTAAAAAATCAGTTGTGAACATTTTTCATTTATGCATGTTTCAAACTATTATGATATAAAAAAAATAGTGAAATAAGCATGAACCATTTAAGTATTTATATTAAAATATATTTATACGGTGTGAAAATTGTTACTTAAAAAAAGTTTAATTATTTTCATATAGGCTTTTTTTTAAATTATGCTTGTTTTTTCAGATGAGTCTTGATAAATAATTGTTAAATATCATCTTCCTCTTTATTAATGGATTTAATGGTTTTACCTGTCTATTATTTACAGTTTTTTCCAGACGCTAGGACCCGTTTTTCAAAACTTAGTTCACTTTTGCAGAACTCTTCACACAGTGAGCACAACAGAAGTCTATGGCTACACTGAGGATCAATTATCATTGTTTTGGCACAAAATACATTCAGTGACTACATCTCTCAAATTTCATGAATTCTTTTCTCATATGCTTACATGCTGTTTTCAAAACTGATAAACTTATGTTCATAACAATAACATAATGCCACTATTTTATTGCTGTGCAATTTTTATAGATTAGCATCTGTATCCGTGGATGATGTGTATACAAATTCTTGTATTGTGGAATTACTTAGTGCAAAAAAAATAAATAAATAAACAACATAAAATATTGAGGAATTCTGCATCATGTCTGATTAATTCCAGTACCATATATTGCAGTTAGAAACAATATTTATTGCAGTTAGAAACAGAGACATGTCCTTGTTTTACACTAGAAAAAACTTGTTGTAAGTGTTTTTTAGCTCATTGTTTTGTGGGTGACAAAGTGTGTTTGTCGGCTGTCAGTCTTTGCTAGTGTTCAGTTTATTTGAGACCTGAATAAAGTGTTGTGGTTGTTGTAGTGCATTTTGAATGTGAAATGAACTGCTTTGCCGAACTGAAACTTGGTTAGGAGAATTGTGTGAAGAGTTTTGCAAAAGTGTACTAAGTATTGAGCAATTGGTCCTAGCGTCTGGAAAAAAACTGTAATACTAATTGTGAAACACTATTGTGAAAATGATAAATTATTGCATGTTTTTGATGATATGAAGAAATAAGCATGAACCATTTGAGTATTTCTATTAAAATTAGTGCTTTTTGTTTATATGGATATAGAATAGATTTCGGATGCCGTGCAAGTGCAAAGTTGGACACGTCACTCCAATTTCTTTAGCTAGCAGAGTTTGTTTTTGGTTTTGCGTGTTTGTAAACCTGTAAACACAATGACTTGCTGATATCCCTTCCAGTAGAATGGGCCTTTGTTTGAGGGACACAAACCGAACCCTAAACACAGGAATCACCAAACAATAAGCATCCTCCAACTGTAACCTCCTCCTCCCTCCTTGCCGTGCCACCTTTCCATTTAGACAGCTGGATTCGGGGGTCTGAGGAGAAAGAGGAGGAGGAGGGGGAAGCCTCCATCTTTCAACCCTCTCCTCCGTTTACTATGCCACTATCCTTCCTTCTTCTCTTTCTTCCCTAAGCCCTTTCTTCCTCGCGCAGCTCGGCCGAGGGTGGACCGCAACAGGAAATCGGCTGAAAACAAGGCGCAAAAACCTCTGAGTAAACTTCCGGGTTCTATTTCTCACTCTTCCTGATGGGAAGTCTTTTGAGAATCAGTGGGAAAACGGTTTTTAGACCCTCACTCAGCATCTCAATACTCAGGTTCCTCTAAAGCTTTGCCCACAAAACCATTGTGTCGCGCTGACGAAAGGGGAAATTGGGGGTTGAGCGTAAAAACATGATTTTGCTTTTGATTCAAACGCACTTCTTTGTCGAAACTGGGCCGTTTAGGAGAAAGAGCTACTGCTGAGATGATTTATTCCTCACTGAAGAGGTGTGAGGAGGTCAAATGACCGCATGGGTTCGTCTTTCATTCTGTTGACATGCGTGTGCACTCACAGCCTTTATCTTTTCCTCTAAGGGAAGGTTAAATTATAAGCGTGAATTGGATTTGTGTGAGTTACAAGTTGAAGGTTCTCTTACATCACGCTAATTAGACACAGTGTCTGGGATTAATGAGGAGCAATAAAGCCACGAGGCTAATGGTCGTCATGTGAATGCTCACCAAGAGACGCTTTTGCTTTGTCTGCTTTGTTTCAATTTCATACATTTTTTGTGTGCTTTGATGTCGGAACCTTAAAGCATGTTATGAACTTTGAACCCTGTGATGAGCTACTATGTTTTCCATTGCACTTTATGGTTTGTCTTTGTTTGAGTAGTAGTTGTTTGAGCTGTTCGGTGGTCCTCCAACTTTGGGACTGTTATGTCCCAGGGGCTGGTGGTTGTTAGCTCTTTTTTTTTCTTTTCAGATGAGTCTTGAAAATGTCCAACCTTGAAACTTGATAAATATCTTCCAAAAAGTCTTCCAACTTTTCTAGATTTTCCCCCCTTTTTGCTGGTTTTCAAAATCCCCTTATTTATTACTATTTTTTAATTAAATTATTAAAATTAATAATTTAAATTATTATTTATTTTTTTGTCATTATTTCCACACACAGCTGAGTTTTGGCCCTAATAGTATTTTTTTTAATTATCATGCTTGTTTCTTGATAAAATACTAAATTATTTATCAAAAAGTCTTCCAGCTTTTCAAGATTTCCCCAACTAATTTTTTTGCTGTTGTTTATATTTATGTATTTAAATACTATATATTTTTTCTAAATAGATACATTATATTTATTTATATGTATATAATCTATATATAAATATTATAATTAAATATTATATATATATATATTATATATATTATATAATTTAAAAATATATCTTAAATCTATACATGTAGTTATGTAAAAAAAAAAAATAATAATTATTTTAGATGCGATTTATCGTTATTAATTGTTTGACAGCAGATATGTGAACACTCTTTTTTGTTTTGGCCCTAATAAGTTGTACTTGTTTCCCAAGGAGAAAGGAGGAAATATGTGATGTGTGAAGAACAATGAAGAAAAATGACAAGAAAATTCCCTTATAGCATGTTAATTCCAGATGTAATTCAGAAGTATAGAAATATTCTAGAATCATATATATTTACTAAGCATAAAATTCTTAACCGAAATGAAAATGTCATTTACACCACAAAAAATCTGTTAAATACAATGCACAACTAACCGTAAAAAAAAACTGTGGTGGGAAACAAACAGTTCCTCTAAAAAGCCCTCATAAGATAAGCTAGTGAGAGTGTGAAATTTTCATTTTTTAAAAGTCCACAGGGCCTAAAGAGTCTACTGTTGTGAAGAAACACAGTGGGTCAATTTGTTCAGTTTAAAGGATCATCATTAATATCATCATCTGAATATGTTTCTGATTGCTTGGTCATGCTTGTCACACAACGCCTGAGAAACATGTGGTGTGGCCCTAAATTATGCGAGATAATCATAGGGCTAGCACGTACGCCACTTTATAACACATGATCTCATACTGTCAAGTCAGAATTTTATTGCTGTCCTCTTTCTTACGTAGTAGGACTGACAATAAATTATCCTTAACCGGACTTCACAGACCCAATGCATGTGAACTATCCATCAACAGAATCAACAGAAAGGAGAATATTTAATATTGTGCGTAGACAAAGTTCCAGCATGTAGGCCTAAAAGAGGAAGTGTGTGTGTATCGTGGGTATTCCCACAAGGGATGACTACTGTGTTAGAAAGACTACAGGTGGAGAAAGAATGTAAGTGAGTCTACTTTTGTACCAACAGGTGCCCAAGCACCTGCTCATCTGTCAGTACAGTGTGTGTGTGTGCACGTGTTTGCATGCATGTTCGCGTGTGTGCTAAGTGAATGCCGACCCGCTTGCTTTGATACTAGCTCTTCTTTCCGCTAATCACTTGACAAAATCCTCTTCAGATCCTCTTTAGAAACATATCATATTTCTGAGAGGAACGAAGGGTGAGAATTAAGATTGAAATGACTACAAAATCACTTCCAATGACTGAATCAGAGAAGCTGTTGTGTAAACAAACCGATTATTAAAAGTCACCGTTACTGGTTCAGATGATCACGTATAATTAAATAAGACACAAGTCTTAAAGTTGAACATTCGTAAACATTCATATATACCACATCTAATCCCATCATTCATCTACAGCCTTTAAAAAGGGCAGCTGCCCTCCTTCACAACGCACATCCCCCAAGATCATATTTCCAAGCATAGCCCCGGGTGAGAGTCGAGGGGCTCGTGTTCGGTGAGGAATAAAGGTTTATAGCGCGTGAAGACAAAATAGTATTCTGTACTGGCATAAATAAGATGCTTTCAAACAACCAAGCCAACTTTGGTGTTTTTCATCTTTGACAAAAACACAAGTTAATCAACGGTAATCAGCATTCCAGTGCCAAGAAACGGAAATTTGCTAACTGATCTCACGCCAACACAAATGAAGAGGGTGTGACTGCTTTTTTGGAAGATAATGCCAGTCTCTAACTGAAGCAGTCAATATGTGGATGTTTTTTACCAAGTTTTACATTAGTCAGCCAACTATTCGTGTTTCTTTATTATTATATGACTGACTCACCTACATAGTGTAAATGGCATAATCATTCATCACCAAACAAACTATGCTTCCATAGCAACCGTACATGTTACAACCACCCATCTCCGTCAGGACATTTGCCACAGGCTAATATAAATCAAACTGTGTACACAACATGCATGCTACACCTAAAAATATATTGGTATTATTAACTAATAATTTTATTAGCTTATATAATAATATTTTTTTATACAGCTATTTTATAACAATAATTTTTTTAGGTGTTGTTATTTTAAATTAGTTTCTATTTTTAGAATTTCTAGTTTTTCTATAGTTTCTATAATTTCTATAGTTTTCAGTTTAATCTATTTATAGTTTTGTTAGTTTATATAAAATTTTATTTCAGTTTTAGTTTCAGTTATTTTAATAAATACAGATCAACTAAATAAAAATGTGTTAATCGTGATAAAAGAATATATTAATATATTAAAATGAATATATTAAATACATAAACAACATTTTACTTTTTTATTTAATGTTAAATTGTTTGATCAATGAAAATGTGTTACTATAACATAACAACTCAAATAAACAAACCAGTTATCACTAAGTATTTCATTATTACATCAACGTAATATATGCAGGTTAAAGAGGCATTTCTATTGACTCTGTCATATATCAGCTGTTATCTGTATAACCTGCTGAAATGTAGCATTGTTGTTCTAGAGTGAAAAATGTGAAATGGTTTGTAGTCAGACCCCATAAGTATTTTCACAGCGGGAGCTGGTGTCCCTGTGGGTTTCCAGCAGGAAACTGCCTTCCAAACAGCCACTTCCCCTACAATAACACACACTTTTATCCGTTTATCACACAACGGGCTCTTGGGTGGTGAGATAGTGTTGTGATACATGTAAAGTGTTGTGATTATGTGTATAGTATCAGGGCTGTACATGATGATGACAGTGTATTTTGGATCGTCGGCCTGCAATAACTGTCCGACATGTGTTAAACTGCTTACTGATACAGTAGCATTTGTTTGGTCATTGCTCAAGCCCCCTGGAACTGCGATTCATTTGTAAATGATCTTGGTTTTACTGACCTCTGGGGCTCCGGTCCTTTTGGGTAAACATGCTGAGGTTTTGGGGGTCACTAGGGTCGTAAAGTGTCTCTTTGCCCCACTAGGGTCAATCTAGCAGGAACTGTGAGTGGCCGCTAATGGTCCCAGACATGATCTCCTTCCTGCGCTATGGATGTCAATAGCTTTACCCTCTAACCCTCACCCTGCTCGTAAGTGGAAAAACACATGCAGAGCTGTGAAACGAAGCCCACGGTGGGGTTTGTGGACGCTTTTACCCAGTGTTACAGGAATAGATTTGCCTTAAAATTAACATTTTGACATCATTTACGCACACTCATGTCATTCCAAACAGTGCGAGTTTCTTTCTTCAGCAGAATAATTTGACGAATGTACGAGCTGGTCAGAAACATATCAGGTCAGATTGAGTTCCGTGAACAGATCAATTGTTAGAATGAAACAGAAAATGTGATCCTGGACCTCAAAACCAATCATAAGCAGCCTGGGTGTATTTGTAACAATAGCCAACAATATATTGTATGGGTCAAAATGATCGATTTTTCTTTTATGCCACAAATCATTAGGATATTAAGTAAAGATCATCTTCCATGAATTATTTCCTGAATTTCCTGCTTTGAATATATCAATACTTCAGTTTTGATTTGTAATGTGCGTTGCTAAGGACTTCATTTGGACAACCTTAAGGGCGATTTTATCAATATTTAGATTTTTGGCACACTCAGATTGCAGATTTTCAAATAGTCAGACAAATATTGTTCTATCCTAATAAACCATACATCAGTGGAGAGCTTATTTATTTAGCTTTCAGATGTTGAATAGATCATGCAGTTATTATATGGCTTCACAAGATTTGGCATATAGGACATGGTACATTTGGGCTATTTATGATACTTCTTGTAAGTGTTCATAATTCACCAATAAACCCATCTTCATGTTCCAGTTTGTTTCTTTGTAGAACATACGGCATTTAGAAGAATCTAGTCTGTCTTTCCCTTGCTATTTCAGTCGAAGTGATCTCTATCACTCGTGTTTTATGATATTTTTATGTTTTAAAAGAATCAGTTAAACTGGTTTTGAGAAACAGTCACTATCTACAGATTCATAAAAAGATTCGTTTTTGTTCGTGAATCAGAGATGGCTACTTTTCTAATGGATTTGCCAGTGAGAGCTCTGTTTTCATGTCAGCAAATACCATCTTATATTTATTTATTTATTACTTATATATCTTATATTTTGGCCTGTTCCAAAAGATTTTGGATACAGGACATGGCTCATATAAGTTACTTATAATAGTCATAGACATTTGTCTGTCTTTTTGAAGCCTTAAGATAGTTTACCAAAAAAAGCTGTTCATGTTGTTGCAAACCTGTATGACTTTCATTCTTAGATGCAAAAGAAGACATTTAATATGTGCTTTTTAAGTACTAACAAACAGCTAATGTGCTAGTAATGTGCATGTTAATAAGCAACTAGTTCTTAGTGAATAGTGTTCCTTAGTCTAAGTGATACCAGACGTTTTGGCCATCATTTTCTGGTGAGCGTTGACTTTCATTGCATGCATTTTTCAGAAAAAAAGTCAAACTATGCCTTTAACACTTCCTTTAGTTATTTGCAGTTATGCAGACAAGAGCAGCCAGTACAGTTGTTCAGAATCTCTCGTTTGTCTTACAAGGAAATTCAGGTCAAACAAGTTTGGAAGAGTAAATGATGTCAGAGTTTCCATTTGTGAGTAAACAGGTCTTTTTTATTCTTCGGCGTCAAGATTTGAAATTTTATACAGAGATATTACTGGATGAGAAGGCAAGTTACTGCCTTTCTATGTCTGTCTATGAGTACAGAGTGAGATATATTCAGACTGACAGGGTGAACTAGGGGGTTTAACAGCCAAATAAATGACCAGCTCTTTAGGAATGTTCACTGACCACTCTCCTTTCTTACAGCCCCCGGGGGAACAGAGGCCTGATGGGCACTTAACACTCTCAGACATGCAAATCTTTCACACTCTACATTAGAACCCATTACTCTGACTCAACGGGCCGTCCAGTCACCGGTGTTAGTTTGTATTGTCCTTACGCGTGGTTTTTGCCTCTCAATGGGTCAACTCTCACACATTTCCACGTCTTAACACGGTGGCCTGGTTAGCAGCTTTTGCAATACAGAGGTCACGGGCTCTTGTTTCCTATAGCTCTACACTGCTGTGTGCTGCTGTAATACTTTCTCCTTCTGTAAAGACCTCCCATGGTTTTATTGTGGTTCATCCTCACCCCATTTGAACTGAATGCTACTGTCATGGATCGTGAGTAATAAATGCGGGCTGCTTACATAAACTCCATACAAAAGGATTTACAAAAGATCGCTTCTCGAAGGAACGGAATGAACAATGCGGTCACCATTTTTTTCGAATCAAACGTTTGTAATAATTTCTTTATGAAAGAGATCTGTTATGCTCACCAGTACTGCATTTATTTCAAAACAATTATGTTATTGCATAATATTACAATAAAATAAAAATGACATCAAATATGTATTTATTCTTGTGATAGCAAGCAGTCAGTGCTGTTTTCAACATAGTCATTTTTAATAATTGAGCACCAAATAAGATGATAGATCATGTGACATGAAGACTGGAGTAATGTAATATTAAATGTATATACATATATATTAGTGCTGTCATCTGATTAATTGTGATTAATTACATCCAAAATAAAATTGATTACATAATATATGTAATGTGTATATTTAGTATATACATATATATGAACATCTCAGTATTTTAAAAATATTGACACGTATTTGCAGTTATATATTTATATAAATATAATTTACATTATATATAAATATGCTTAATGTGTAAAATTGTTTTTTTTTCAATTTATACATGCATATACAATATATATATATATATTAAATATATATTAAATTAAAAATAATTTAATTTGCATAGTTTCTTGTGAATTTCAGAACTTACTTCAAACATCCACTAACACTCACCTTCTCAGCTATTACAAAAATGAAGTTGCTTCTAAGAAAAGCTCTAGCACAATTTGCTTGCAGTTTCTGCATGGATTTCTGCATTATAGTAGGGTTATCACACAGTTTTGATTAAGTGAAAGCTATTTACCTCATGTTAAGTTCCACAGAAAGGGAAATCATGTACTACTAATACGCGGTTATCTACTGAACCGTGCTTGTCTAGCAAATGCGTTTACGGGCATGATATCTTTAACCAGAATAGTGGGTTTTTACCTAAACTTCCTCGTGTTGCATATTATTTTACAGCACACAAAAGGAGATTTTGTGACTCTTTGAACATGCGGTTTTGTGACTCATATAGGCTGTGTATGAGTGCCAGTTATTGCCAAGGACATGGCAACACTGTTTTGTTATGTTACCACCAAAATTTTAAATGCCAACCAAAACAAGATGTCAATGCAAGACTGCACTATCTTGCGTCTAAAAACAATTAATGTTTGTGTTTGTTCATGGCTGAATGTGTTCTACAGCATTTTGAGGATCCCATAAAGGGATGTTCGGTGTGTTTGGTCAGACATGAGAGTTTACATCTCAGGGAATCCCCTTCGGTGCCTGTTTGCATCAAAGGAGGGAGATTACAGACGGAGAATCTGTTGTACTTTTTCACTCCACATGAGTTCACAAGACCATTCTGAAGAAGTTTGGGCTGAGTAACAGTAACAGCACTCTCAACATGTCTCTGCATAGTGAAAGTATAAATTGTGGGCATTGTAGGGAAACTCCATCATCGTGTTCTATAAAATAATAATAATTCTTGAAGGAAGCGGTCACAACACACTCACACACAATAGTTTTGAGCACTCAAAAAAATTTATTGCGAGGACTTCAAATTGCCAAAGCAGCTTTTTAAAACTTGAATGGACCCTATTTCAGTCCCTTTATCGTGTAATAAATAAATGCAATGGGCTACATAAGTGCAGAAAGGAACCAGATAAAAAATCTATATACATGATATGTACAGTAAACATCTTATCAACACATTTGTATGTTCACAATACCTCTTCTCACTACAGAGAGATTTTACAGTAATACTGGAAGCCATTCAGTATGTGATGCCATACTGACAGACATATTTACATTCTAGCAACTTTTCAATCAGGCTCAGCCTGTATTCTTCCGATACAAAGCACATACAACTGGTAATTTCATGTCATTAATATACTATTTGGGAGCATAGTCACAGTTCAAAATGAGCGCGCTTGGGTTAACTAGAGTGAAAGCTGGAAGACTCGGATTCTGTGGATACGGATGACATCCCTCCTCTCTTCTTTGGCAAAATTTTCAGACTGGACCCCCGGCTGGGGGATAGGGCGCTGCGGGCGGACTTCTTGAACTTCACCCCCAGAAACGCGTAGAGGATGGGGTTGAGGCAGCAGTGGAAGTACGCGAGAGCCTCCGTCACGAAGATCCACTTCTGCAAGCCCTGCTCGAACTCGCAGGTGTGAGGAATCACCTCCAGCATCATTAGCGTGTCCAGCAGGATCCCTCCGCAATAAGGCAGCCAGCAGACGAAGAAGCACACGATCAGAACCACTGTGGTCTTGAGCGCCTTGCGTTTCTGCGTGCCCTTGGAGCCGCGCGACAGCTTGGAGATGATGATGCAGTAGCAGATGAGAATCACGAGCCCCGGCAGCACGAAGCCCACTAGGATGTGCTGGAAGCGGAAAATAACCACCCAGGTTGTCATAAAGTCCTCTGGGTAGAGGCGCTCGCAGAAGGTGCGGATAGAGCTGGTCTCCGCTTTGGCGAACACCAGGTCTGGAACTGTGAGGAGCGCGGCGGGGAGCCACACGCCCACGTAAATGATGCGATTGGCCAGAAGTTTCCTCGCAGCTTGGCTGCTCGTGGCGCGCACCACGGCGAGGTAGCGGTCCAGGCTGATGAAGGCGAGGATTAGGACGCTGCTGTATAAATTCACCGTGTAAATCATATGCACGGCCACGCACATGAAACCTCCGAAGTACCAGTCTTTGGCTGCGTCCACAGCCCAGAACGGCAGCGTGAGAACAAACAGAAGGTCCGCCACTGAAAGGTGCAGACGGTACTTGTCCGTCATGGTTCTGGATTTCTTCTGGCAGCCCATTACCAGAACAACCAGTCCGTTCCCGATAAGACCCAAAACAAATATGATTCCGTATACGGTTGGAAGGAAGATCCTCTGGAAGTCGTGACTGACCTCCAAATCGCACGGAACCTCAAAGTTGGCTCCAATGTCCCCCGATCCGAACTCGGAGCTGTTATCAGTTGATGAATCGTCTTCAAAGACGATGTGCTGCAAAAAAAGAGGCAATGTTAGAGACATTTTACTCAATCAAACTACAATACAATAAGAACTTTTTTTTTTTTAAATAAATGCATGACTGCTGTCTTACTTCGTAATATGCCATCTTTACGCACGATCCTCCAGTGCTCTCAGTCTCCGGTAAGCGTACAGTGAGTTTCTACAGCGCTCTGTGGAGCGCAGACGATTTTAAATACCCCACTCTCTGGCAGAAGCTCCGCCCCTCACAGCACGCGCTCTGTAGTCTGCGCTCGAGCTCACAGAGGGCTCCCATCTCAGTCTTTCGCAAGCACTCTCTTCCTGTTTTCGCGTTTCGAGTTTGGCGTGTGTGATTGAAGAAAACGACAATCTGTATATCAGCTTTATATCTGCAGAAACTTCGCACAAAACCGGTTTACTTTGCCTGTCCCAAAAATACGTTAAAAATGAGGCTTGTAACTGCGCTTGTATAGCTGTTGCTCTGTTGTTGGTTTGATTGCTTTTGTTCTTCTCATTATTTGTTTTGATAAGCGTCTGTTAAATGATTATATGTACATATGATTTTTTTAATCACAAATAGGGCTAAATAAAGTAGGCTACTTTATAATTGTAAGAGTTTATATTATAGGCTATACGTGACCACAAAGCCAGTCATCATTTTTTTCAAGCTTTTCACCATCTGAAAGGTGAATAAATAAGCTGGCCATTAATGTGTGGTTTGTTAGGATATGACAAAAAAACAAATATTTAAAAATAAGAAAATCGCCTTTAAAATTGTGCAAATGTAGAGCAATGCATATTACCAAATAATAAAAAAAAAAAATATATATATATATATATATATATGAACATTATTTTTACTTAATAACCTGATTTTTAGCTTAAAATAAAGCTGATCATTTTGACACAAATGTATTGTTAGCTTGTGGTATATACCCATGCCACTTACGACCGTTTTTGTGGTCTAAGATCACACATATTGTTTGGTGTGCATCATAAATGGCTGTCAGTTGAATTGTTATAGAGACGTTGAATTCCCAAAAGTGGCTCACTCACTAAAACTTTCAAACACCTTTAAATGTCATTTAGGCTGAAGCTACATTTCAGATGTGAAGATTGCACACACACACTCACACTTGTGAAAGTGTTGCCATACTTTGAGGTTGATCTGTGAAAAGTATACACAAACACTTTCCATGTAAATAATAAATGAAATTAATTTAAAAAACGAGAGTTTTGAGCATATAGACACATACTGTATGTTAATCCCTTAAGTGGTCTGAGCTCTATTTTTGCATACCTTGAATGGCTGTTTTATCACATTTAGGAGGTGCTAATGTGTGAATGATCAGATAAAATCACAGAGGCAGTCTGAGTGATCACAGATCGTACAGTTCTTCCTTTGTTGAAAACACCCTAACCCCATAGCAAAGTTAACTTAAATCATTTATATGCATATCCTTACAGGTATAGAGGGACAACTGGGAAAATGTGACACTCAAGATTTGTATTTAATATGTTCTGTTTATTGTATCTTTTGAAGATCATTGTGTGAGGCTAAGCCATGTGGCATCATAAACACAAACGCAAATTATCACAAAGAATCCTCCTTTACTTTTAAGCAGAGAACATCCCATACTCTGTATTCTATTGTATCTCAGTCATTCAATACTGGCTTGTAGCAGGCACAGATGCTGCTTAGTGAATGGAGGCATATAGCATGGTTGGGACACCTGGCTAAAATGGGAGGTCAGACCTATCACTGGTTGTAGGGCGCAAGGAAGGGCATTTCTTGGACACAAAACCCCTTTGGCAATGTGTGTGCACTTTCCTCTGGGAGAACATGTGTTTTCATCTGCCCCCAGTCGACAGAGATGGGTTCCAGAGAACGGCTTCTCAAACTGGGAGTGCCGTAAGGTGATCTGAATGCTTGGGTGTGTAGTCAAAATGTATTATGCATATAATTGGTGTATATCTCATAAACAATTTTTTTTGCTCAATACGGCTGCATTTACTTGATTAAAAAATAGTCATATTGTAAGAAAAAGTATTACTTAAAAAAAAAAAAAAAGTAGGCTACTTTTTTATTTTAACATCTTATTTCATTTATTCTTGTCATGGCAAAGCCGAATTTTCAGTATCAAGTCTTCAGAAATATTTCTAATATAATATTTCTCATAATTATAATTGGTAAAAAAAAAAAAAGGCTGCTTAATTTTTTAAGTGTGTGTGTTGTAAAATAACCTGAAGTTTGGTTATTTGGAACTTACTCTTTCTTTTGAAATCTGAATTTGTGTCTCACAGATTTTCCACAGGAACATTAACAAATCAGATTTTGTTTTTTTGTGTGTATTTATGTGTGGTTGTATGTGTGCATGTGGGACGATGAAAGAAAGCTGCAGACATAAACCGGGTGCCTTTTATGTCTGCAGAGACCACAGAGGTGTCAAAGGCACAGAGGCATAAAGAAAGACTGAGTAGGAGAATGAAAGTGTGCGGAATCTATATGCACTCGTTGTTGTTTTCTCTTGTGTCAGTGTGGCAAAGAACTTGTCATCCATGAATGTATAAATTCATCATCCTGTGTGTGCCACACTGATTCTTGCAATCAAAAAGAAGTTAACCGTGGTTTGATGACAGAGGTTTGAAGACAGCTGTCCTCAGAGGTTCACATGCTTGTGGCGGAAAAGAAGAACAATAGCATAAGAAGTGTAGAATTGAATTAATAAAGAGTCTTATTGTGCATGGTGTGCACAAGTACTATTATTACTGTTCCATTTTGGGTACTTTGTGTGTCTTGATATGGGTCTGAATTCAGATATGTGTTATACCCTTGCCAAAAAGGTAGTATACTTAAGTAAAGTCCTAGTATATACTCAAGTAGACTTTATGTACTAACTATACAAATATCAGTGTACTACTATTAAGCGTACTATTTCAGCACTCCTTGGGGCTAATAGAACACTTATTTATTTTAATAAACATATTTATTTTATTTATTTTAATAAACCTATTTTTCATAAGTGGCCTAAATGGCCTTTCCCATGGCCTAATTATGGTTAATACACCTTTAAATGAATTATACAAAGATCACTGGAGCATGTTTTACAAGAAAAGTCTTTCTACTTTTCTTTAAAAAGGCATGCTCATTAGATAAATGTGACTCTAGTGAGGCTAGTGATTCAAAGTGGTAACCTTCTTGGCGCAAGCCATGTTGCATGTTGCATACGCAGCCAATGAGATTGCTGCTTTGCATTTAAATAGATGATTAGCATGCATTAGAGTCTGTAGCGTGCTTTCGGGGTTCCACTAAAACCCTCCACCTTTCCTAGTTCCACCTGTAAAGATCTGCTACAGGTTATAAATGCTTTCGTGCATTTATTGGTGCTGAAGAAGTATGTCTTAAAAACTCCAAGTTTCTGGTATTATTTTGCAGCTACAATAACCTACATCAACAGCAGCAGCTACATCTATTCCACCAAGATCAAATATGTTAACATTATCCTATACCATGCCAAAATCTTCTGAGAGCTGTCATGGTAGAACTGCAGCAAAATCTGAATGAATTCATTCAGTGTGCATAAAAGCGAACAGCACGAGTTAAATTTTCACGACATACAGTGTGCCAGTTTGCTTCTTTCAAAAAATATCACACACACACACACAGACTCATACAAAATGTCCCTAGTGCACAGGGTTTCCTCCCTCCTCCACATGCCACGACAATAGCCCTCGGGACAGGGCAGAGAGGCTCTGATAAGGATACAATAGGTCTGATGATTCCAGATAAGAATTTCTGGCCTTTCTGAGCATCATTAGGCCATCTGTATGTGTTTCTGTATGTGTCTTTCTTCCTATCTACTAATAAGGATTTAAACAGATTAATTATAGGACAAGATACAGATAAGAGCATGCTGCCTCTAAGTCAGACTGTTGTGTGAACTAGAGAAAAGAACAAGCTGAAAAGAAACTTGAGGTCTGTTTGCAGATCTACCAGGCAGCATGTTGGTGCCTTGAAGTCTATACGTCGGCCACTAAAGTTCCAGCCTTAAGGCGACAGAAAACAAATCACTGCTTGGCCAGCCCATTCACAGAGGTGAGCAGAGGCAGGGGGAAGAAAGAAGAGGTGGTATTAAGGAAAGAGGAGACACCTGTTTGAATGGCCCACTGCCCATGATCTTTTTTTTTCTCTCTTTCATCCCTGCTTGTTTGGTTGTGGAGACAGCTGAAAAGACTATTATGGGGGAACAGAGTCGGTGACAGACCCTTATTAATTAAAAGCCATTGGAGACTAAGCAAAGACAGGCCCATTCACTGCTGCATTGAATTGTACAGGTGAGAAGAAAGAGTATAAGCGCTACAGTCAACGAGAGACCACTGAAATCAAATTATGTGCTCCTTAGATTGAAAATGGGAGTTTATAGAATTTTTTAATTATGTTTTATTTATCTTTAAGAATATATGGATGTGATATTCTGGGTTTACTCAGATCTTAAATTGAGTACAACATTTCAGATCATTCAACAGCTGTTGGCATATTCATTACTACAAACCTGTAAGCCTATTTAAAAAAAGTTTTACGCTTTGCCCAGAAGCCATTTCTGTCATCCAGCTGTACTATTGAAAAATTCAAATTCAGTTTAATTCCTGTCATTCTGTAGAACAGAAAGGAATATGTTTGAAGAATATTTTAGCTGGTTTCATCCAAAAAAATCTACGTGATTCATCATTTTCAGACTCCTAAAAAGCCAACATTAAAGGGATAATTCACCCACAAATGAAAATTCTGTCATAATTTACTCACCCTCTTATATAGTTCCAAACCTGTATGAGTTTCTTTTTTAGGCTGAACATAAAAACACAAACCTTATATGACGTGGAAACCAAATAGCTGCTGGTTCCTTATTGACTTACACACACAATGATTACATACACTTTTCAAAATATCTTTAATTATAGGCAAACTATCCCTTTAATATCAAACCACAGTGGATCCTGTATGGTACATGATCAAATGTCATGAGTTTTCATTGATCAGTCTAATGATTTAATAAATGCTGATCAAGTAAAAATGTCGCTTTAGAAGGCCACATTAATTAATTTCACACTACCTTTATATCCTTCTTGGGTGTTCAAAATATTGGTACCATTGACTTAGGCCTACATAATATCGACAAATACGCTGAAATGCTATTCAATAAAGCTACATTTGTGTTCTGCAGAGGAAAGAAAACCATACAAATTGTATAACATAAGGAAGGGTAAATGATGACATAACTATTTCTTCTAAAATTCATGAATTACTGTATATTCCATCTAGTCTTCTCTGCCTGGTTAGAAATCTGACTCTGGCTCACTGAATGGGGCTGAATTGTGTTGCAGGTCTTTGAGAGGATTAGACGGGCTGATCTGAGGACTGATATGGAACCCTCCTGTCTGTCATTTGCATCCTTTGTAGAAGAACATCCACTGCTCTGTGTGTATATGTGTTGTTGGAGGTTGGGGGGCTGCATGCTAAATGACCAACACACATACTAACAAATGTTAGTACACACTCTAAAGGCCACACACGAACAACACTTTGCATGTTGGGGTGGAGTATTTCCTCACCAGACTTTTAACTCGTTTTTGCCCTACTTTTGGTTTAGCATGTATTAGTCTCCTCCTATCTTTCCAGACAAGTGCAAAGCATATTGATCATGAACCACTCCTATGTGAGTGAAATTGAAAGGGCGACTCCCTTGTAATTGGCAGTAGTTTTCAACATTGTGACTGAAAACCCAACTTGCACAGTGTACTTGAGTTGTATTTCTCACACGTTTTTTTTATTGAACCCAATGCAACAATGACCACAAATGTGCTTAATGAAATGTATGGTTTATTACAGTGACGTCTGGGAAATTCCCAAATACGGTGGAGATACTTTGGAATTGAATCTCCATTTGGCTCTAGTTGACTGATAAGATACAGTGAATTCATTATATGTTCATTCGGTCTCACCAGGCTAATAAAAAGGGATTACAAAGCAATATAGAATGATCTGACTCAAACCTTTGTCAGTAATGAGTGTGATTACATTATCATGGTATTACCATAAGCTGCAGTTCAGTGTTGTGACTGAGGAAGGAACAAGTCCATTGTCCTCACCAGCTGGAGGCTAAAAAATCTTGATTGATAAAAATAGAGTTATATAGATATAATATAGTATACACACTCAGGTTTCCGCTCTAAGTGTCTCAGAAGTCCGACAGACTTCAGCAAACAGATGTTTGTCTGCTGTCCAGGTATGCTTGAGCTTGTTATTCACTTCTGAAAGTTTACTGCTAGTTTGATTTGGCTCTTCAGAAGTCTTTGTCTACCTTGGTTGTTTTCAACCAAGGTTAGGCCACATTGTTGAAGACGAGGGTCTTGGGGTAAAAAGATTTGTGGTCGTTGAGGGGTGTGGTGTTGGTGGCATGCCAGTCTGTGTATGAGTGTATGTCTGTGTACATCAAACATGTATCTGGGTGTGGATGTGACTGCATATGTGTGAGAAGGTTGTGTAGGCATCTAAGCGACATTGGATCAGCTTTTTTTTTTTCACTCTGATAGCGTGCAACGGTGTACCAAGCAAAACCACAGCTTCCTGATCTTTTTGAGAGCTATTTGTATCTATCTCAGTTGTACACCTTGAGTTGTAAGTTGTATCAAAAGTTATGTAACAAGTCACACACTATGAGGATGCATCAATCATCTCAAATCTGAATCTTAACACTATTTATAAACTTTCAGATTAGCTATGTTAAAATGTTCTTTTTTATTCATTTATTTAATGTTCTTGTTGTTCCTGTTGTATAACCAAGATGTAGTATGTACCCACCAGTTGCAGTTACGAAGAAAACATCTGAGATGAACGCCATCACGGGTTTCTCTGTGACAGTGGCGCCATCTTTGGGCATAAATGGATAATAATAAAATAAATAATTATATATATCTCCAAACAAATAAACAGATAAAAAAAACATCAAATAATGAATTTGTAAATTAACTGAATTTTATATTAAAAGTGAACACATTTTTTTTCCAGTGAACTCTATTATATTAATTATTCTAAATTATGCATTGCGTAGTACTGCTTCTGCTGGAAAATAAGCAACTTAAGCAAAATAAATAACTTAAAGATGGGTAAATGCTCATACGAATATTTTCCTCAATCCATTGAGAGCTATGAACTTGTCTAGGGCTGACTGTTTTGCGCACGCGCTCTCGATGCCTCTCACGGGAATGACGTGCGTGAACGTTCCCATCGGTGCTCAAGGCAACGTCAGCGGGTAAGGAAATGCGATGCCCTAATAACAATTCCTAAAAAAATATGCTCTCATATTTAGTGAATGCAAACTGCAATTCATCAGGACCCGTATAGTGTCGGTTTCGAACTGCAGACTGACGTCGCCATGTTAAATATGTGTTGTTAAGTTAAAAGGGTTATCATAGGGAAACGCAGCGAGAGCTCGATGACTCCTTATCTTGTTTGGGATCCGGTAACTGTCTTTTTACAATATTTATTCGTTTATCTTTGAAGAGAGTCCTGTATACATTAAGACTACGAGGTTCATTCTATTTATTCTAAACAAAGTAGCAGTTAGGTACGCTAAAATGCTTGGAAAAACACAAGCAAATGTGATAAAAGCGAGCAGGCTGCTGCTTGCAACATTGTAACCAGACCCATGATGAGTTGGCTGGGGAGGAAGGTACGATCACAACAGCGTCAGCTCATAAACAGTGCGAAAAAATAAGTTTATGATATATTTAGTGACAAAATTGTAAAACAACCTTTGAGATCGCTTAAACACTAATCATTTAAACGTTAGTGGCGTTGAGTGAATATCAGTATCAGTTCTTATTATAGTTTCTTTAGATTTGCATTAAACGTTTGCTTTTGTGTGTATGTTTATTTTTATATTTGGATGAGGTATGTGTCATTGATTTTGGGAATTTGTGACCGTGAGAGCTAACAGCTGTTACCCGAAAAGACAACGGACATTACTTTTATTTTGCCATATATATGCCATAAGTATTCTTATGTATCATCTGACTTTACTTCAAGCTCAGATTTATTTATTATTAACTTAAAATGTCCAGAAGTGACAATTATTTATTATATTGAAATACTTTAATCAAAGGTTTAAACAAAACAAAACACCTTTTTTGGTATTTTATCCAGTTATTTCAGTGTCTGCTGAATGCAACCGCTGATTTAAGGAAAGTAAGTAATAAAATGTTTAAAATTAATTTTTTAAGCATATATTTGTCTCTAAAAGTCTGTACAATTTCTCTTAAGCTCACCAAAACAGATATTTGATAAATACAGTAAATCTGTGTTGTTGTGAAATATAATTGGGCCTACTTTTTAGATAAAAAATAAGTTGATACAAATAAATCATTTAGTTTAAATAAGTTGTTTTCTGTTTTAATGCATTTTTGTGTAGTTTATTCCTGTGATGCAAAAGTGAATTTTTTAGTTCTCATTAAGTTTTCAATGTATGGTCCTTCAGAAATCTTTCTAATAGGCTGATTTGGTGCTCAGTAAGGATTTCTTATTATTATCAATGTTGCAAACAGTTATGCAGCTTTATATATATATATATATATATATATGATTTATTGAAATAAAATACAATTATTTTTTTAAAATATACGAAATAACATTGCATTATAAACTATCAATTGAATGCATATTTTAATTTATTAAAAGAATGACTGACCCCTAACTTGGTATATCTGTCCGATTTGCAGATTTAAGCCACACTCATCGAGACATCAAGAAGATGGACAGCTATGGGTTTGTATCTTCACTTCCAATTAGATTCTGTTTTTAATAACAAGTATATCTGAAGAACGTGTTATGTTCTTTCAGGTTCTCCAGTGACATGTTCAGTGGCAGAGCAGTTCTAGGGGAGGACAGCTCGGTCATGGCCCGAATGCAGAAGAAGTTCTGGAAGACCAAGCAGGTTCTGATCAAGGCAACAGGAAAGAAAGAAGATGAGCATGTGGTGGCATCTGACGCAGATCTTGATGCCAAATTGGAGGTATGCGCGCAATTGTAAATGCAGTAAAATTACCTCTATGAAGTTAGCTACAGGTAAAACTGTAACATCACTGGGCTAGGCTTTTCTTTCAGTGTCTGTGTATGACTCATTCAGTTTTTTTAACATTTGAAAGCAAATGATTCTTTTTCGTTTAGTGTGTGTGTGTGTGTGTCTGACAATGACAGAGAAGTAACTGAATGAGATAGATGGAGGTTAATGGTGTAGAGTCACATGATCACATGGAATAGAGGAGATGAACTGATCTCTGGATGATGCTTTACTTGGATCAACTGTGCTTGATTTTACCAGACATTCAGTCTAAATGGCCCTGGCACAGTTTTTGTCTTGACTGACTTTCTTTTATACACACACACACACACACACACACACACACAATTGCCTTTTCTTCTCCCTTTCCCTCTTTACATACTCAGACAATGCATCCCCTATAAATGTGTATATCTTTTTTTAACAGCAGTCCCAAGCAGATTTAGGTAGGACACACAGACCTTACATATATGACACATGTGTGAGAGATGATCTACTTTACATTAGTTGACATTTGGTTAATAGTTAGCTTTTATAAAAGCTAAGTAGCTGATTACTTGGAATCAAGAACTAGTAAAAATCTTTAGACCACTCACAGTTTAAGGAAGTGTGTGTGTGTTTGTTTACGTGAGCTTGTCTAATCTTGCCATGCCTTGGGCTGTTACACTATACACTGTTACATATCCTGGTTTACTGGTCATTAGATGGTTTCCAGTGTAGAGAGCAGAAGACAGGCAACCACTAGCCCCCGGCTGCTTGCTTAATGAACAGGTGTATCTATGTTCTTTCTTCATTTAGTCACAGCTGCCGCTATAATCACATGAACTGGCTTTTACCCTGTTTGGTAACAAAGCACTGTTTCCTTTTAACTTTAAAACAATAATGCATCATCCTTATGGTGCGAAATGGTGGTATTTTACATTAGCAAATTCAATAACAGTGTTTATATAGGAGAGGCTGTTGTACAAACATGGTTCCTGAGGGTGTTGTTCTTGCATGTTTGTCAGGGCTGTGCTAGAGTTAAACAGTAACCTGAACGCAGACCCCACCTGCAGCCCTCACACCTTCATCAGCATACATGGACCTTACTCTGGGTGGATGCCATGTTTAATTTCATCAACATAAATATACTGTACAAATACAAGAAATTACAGAAGTAGTACATTCTATTTCTGAAGTAGATATGGATTTCTTCCTCCTTGTGATTTTTTTTTAATTCTTTACTTACAAACATGCTAGTTGCAATAGGCTTAAGGCTGGTAAACAGAAGGTTGTTGAAATGAACCATTAATTACAGTGGATTATTGTCCAAGTGGAAGACCCAAACATGGCTCATTATAAGATTTCTAAGTCAGTCAGTTTTAGATTTGTTATCTGTTGGTATTTGCTAGAATCCATGATGCCATGTGTCTAAACAAGATGTCAGCAGAAATATAGGCCCACAACATCAAAAATACAGCAGTATATTTCATTGTACACATGGAGTACTTTTTATCCCTGTGCTCACCAAACCCATCTTGAGTGTTTGCTGCTAAAAAGCTCATTTTGTAGTTTCATCTGATCATAGAAGCCAGTCCCATTTGTAGTTCCAGTCCTGTCTGACAACTGCACATGCTGGAGATTTTTTCTGGATGAGCCAGGAGAATTTTTCTTAAACCCTCCCAAACAACATGATGATGTGGGGGCTGTATGACAATTGGTTATAAAGCTTTCTGACCCTGAGACTACTAACTATTTTCTGGTCCTTGAAGAGTCTTTAGCCACTCAAACTCTACTCCTCACCATGTAGGATGATGGAGACACGCGTCCTCTTCAAGGCAGCTTCTTAACATTTTATGTTAATTGGAAATTCTTAATTATTTCCCTGATGGTGAAAATGTTCATTTTCACTGCTCTAGCCGCTTCACTAATTGGTGAAGCTTAATTATCTTTTGGTATATATTATTAGTTTTTTCTCATTGTGCTGATGATTAAAGGAATTTGGGCTTTGTTTTCCCTCCTATATATGTTTCTGTGAAACAATAAACCATGGTTTGATAGTCCATAATCACCCTGGAATATACTTCAGAGATATTGTACTCATAAAAAAAGGAGTGCCAGTAATTGTGGCCAACAAGTATTTATTTCATTGCAAGAATGTCTCCCTATTTTTATTTTTTTTTACTTCAATGATAGGTTACAGCTGTGTGAATTATTTGAGTGAAAGACCAAAAGGATAAACAGATTTGCAGATTTATATTCACAGCCACCTTTGCTCAGATTTACCAAGGGTGCCAAATATTAGTGGAGGACACTGTATCACTATTTTGTCCTGTAATATGTTTAATGCAAGTCACTTTTGATAAAAGCATTTGCTAAATTACCACCTACTCTACCGTTTAATAGTCTGGGGTCAGTGAGATTTTCAGCAATGCTCACCAAGGCTTGTATTAATTTGGTAAAAAAACAAAAACAATAAAACCACTAAAATTGTGAAGTAGCATTGCAATTAAAAATAGCCTTTTTCTATCTGAATATATTTTAAACTGGGATTTATTTCTGTGATGTAAGCTTAATTTGCAGCAGCCATTACATTACAATACAGACATCAGTGTCACATGATCCTTCAGAAAATGGTCTAATATGCAGATTTGTTGTTTAAAAAGCTTTTATCATTATCAATGTTCAAAACAGTTGTGCCGTTGAATATTTTTTAGAACACTTTTTAGGATTCGTTAACAAATAGAAAGTTCAAAAGAACAGAATTGATTTGAAATAGAAATCTTTGTAACATTATACATGTATTTGCCGTGAGTTTTGATCAGTTGAATGCATCTTTGCTGAATAAAAGCATTAATTACACTGCAAAAAATGCTTTCTAAGACGTGTTTTTTTTGTCTTATTTCCAGCCAAAATATCTAAAAATTCTAAAATCAAGAAGGATTTTCTAGACAAAAAAACAATTACTTTCTTTTTTTCAGAAAAAACAAGCTAAAATTAAGTGAGTTTTTCCTTGAAACCAGCAAAATAAATAATTTGAAATAAGAATATTTTGCTTGTTCTAAGCAAAAAGCTACTTAATTTTAGCTTGTTTCTTCTAGAAACAAGACTTCTTCTTGATTTCAGATTTTTTTGATATTTTGACTGGAAACAAGACAAAAAAATATTGTCTTATTAAGCATTTTTTGCAGTGTATTGTGGGCCTCCTGCTATTCTCAGGGTTCCCGCATGTGATTTGGTGTTTAACTGGTATTTTCTGTAGCCCATTGTTTTCATCCTACTGTTGAATTCTGGAATTGGTCCTGTACCTGTTTTTGGCTGCTCAAAGCTTTTGGATGTCTCTCTAAAACAAATGCAGCTCAACAGAATGAGTCATTTATATTATTTGTGTCATTTCTGTGAGTTTCTTGGTTCAGGTAGAGCACATTCTAATTTTCTCTCAGATAGTCAGGGACTTAACATCCTTTGTTGCTATGACAGCAAGACTGCAAAGGCAATTTTTGTGTTGTAATGCATTTTTAGTGTGGGTGACCAAATGTTCAGTGTGAGTATATAAATACTGAAGAGATATTTTGAGAGAGATGTTGGTGTGTTGCAACAAACACAGAAGTGTTGCTTCCTTTTTAACATTTGTAATAAGAAAATAATGAACTGTTAATTGCATTTGTTATTGATAATATGTTTTCTGTTTCCTCCAGTTTTTCCGTTCAGTCCAGAGCACATGCACAGAACTCCTGAAAGTGATAGAGAAATACCAGCAAAGAATCACATGTGAGTTAGGAACATGATCTTCCACCTTCATTGTTTGTGCAAACACAAAGAGTCTCGTTCAGCTTGTTTTGGAAGCATTTGCATGCAGTGGAATATGGTACTTTTCTCAGTTTCCATGAATTCTGTTACTGTTCTACAAATGTGTTTTTGTGGTTCTCATTATTGATAACACTCAGCACATATAATCAAGCCACATATTTTTCTAATACTATGAGTTATTATTGTGGTAATAACCCAGTTTTTGCCTCCTCTTTCCTCCCCTCTTCAGACCTCTCTCAAGAGGAGAATGAGCTCGGACTGTTCTTGCGCTTCCAGGCAGAGCATGATAAAACAAAAGCAGGCAGTATGATGGACGCCACCAGTAAAGCCCTCTGCTGTTCTGCCAAGCAAAGGTAGGCACTCTTCTGCAAATATGAATATGATCGTTAATGCAGTTTTATTTCATTATGCTTTGATCGTCAGCATGTGCAGATGTCATGATTTAATACTTTGCATTTAGGGAATGTGTCATGATTTTTTCCCCACATCAGCATATTAATGTGTGTGTGTGTGTGTGTGTGTGTGTGTGTGTTTACATATATATATGTATATGTATATATATATATATATATATATATATATATTTATATATACATAT
>JAUYWG010000039.1:4701413-4715854 GCA_034779775.1 Enteromius afrohamiltoni | reverse complement strand
ATATATGTATATACACATACAACAGAAACTTTTCCCTTATTTACATTTATTACAAATCATTAAAAGTTACTTTGGCAGCTCTAGAAAGAATATTTCTAGATTCTGCAAACACTTAAGACACACTTGCATCTTTGTCCTTCTGTGGTATACATTCACTCAACAATCATGTGATTTAGTCATCTGTCATCTTGTCCTCTGTCATTTCCAGGTTGGCACTGTGTCCCCCTCTCCATCGTTTGGAACAGGAAGTAGAGACGTTCCGAAGGAGAGCCATCGCAGACACTCTGCTGACCATGAGCCGGATGGAGAAAGCCCGTACTGAGTACCGCGGAGCTCTGCTCTGGATGAAGGATGTCTCACAGGAACTGGACCCAGATACTTACAAGCAACTGGAAAAATTTCGCAAGGTCTGAGCAAGCAATTAAAGAGGGTACTTGCATCTGTATACAACATGGAAGTTGAAGTGTCTGTTATCTGCGTATATCTGCGAACAGGTTCAGGCCCAGGTTAGAGGAACAAAAGTGGATTTCGATAAGCTGAAGAATGACGTGTGTCAGAAAGTGGACATGCTGGGCGCCAGTCGCTGCAACATGCTTTCACATTCCTTGTGTACTTACCAGGTAAAATGTGTAATTCTGTTTTCCTTCCACCTGCTATTCCTTAAAACCTGTTTTACTCAAACCTTTTCTCATCCTGAACTCTTTTTTTTTTCTTTCTTGTAGACAACGCTCTTACAGTACTGGGAGAAGACTGCACATGTGATGTCCGGCATCCATGAGGCCTTTAAAGGATATGTACCCTACCAGTTCACTACCCTTAAAGTAGGTATCCATGCACAAATTCCAGAAATTAAACTGTTCATGAAATTTCATCACAGATTTAAGCTTTCGTTGGACTACGTTTGGCTCATTACAGGAATTAAGGGACCCATTGGACCAGATTGTCTCTGCACAGACAACAGAGGAAAGCAAAGATGAGGAAAAGAAGATGCATCCAGACAAGTGAGAGCACAGTCAGACATAGTTTGGTCCTGAGCCAGCCATTTTCAGCTTCCTCTTTAGGTTTTTTGTGTGTCATATACATCACATGGTCAATGAATCTCACACAGACAGATCTAGCGCTCTCAGTTTTTTTCATTCTTTTTCATCAACAAAGCATGTCTTTTTCCTTAAAGGCGCCCTGCTTGCCTCTCATTGTCAGATCTTTCATTCACTTTCCTTCTTCATTCTCTGCAACCCTCCGTGTCCCTCAGATTAGGTCTCTTCAGGCGAGGGCCCTTTTTGAAGGCTCTGGTTACTGATCTGTGAGTGGAACATTGTCATTCTTTTAGAAACTCCTGCTACCTTCATGAACAGGAAGCACTGCTTAACGTTCCACTGTCGTTTTTCTGTCTTGGCAGAGGAAAATGAGGCAGTGTATTTATTCCTGTGCCATCTGTGTTAGACATGCTGTTGTACAAAACTGTGATGACCCTCACCGCTTCCTAGAAATATCGCTATGTCTCACTGCAATTTGTCAATTTAGATTTCATTTAAGGTGTTTTGTAATTCTAATCTGATACTGTGTGTCATAGTAATGTGAATCATATCTTCTCTGCCTCCATTTAGTCACGCATCAGATTGTCTATTAATTTAATTTGTTTGTATGTTTATGTTTCAGTCTGGTTTCACTTGAAGATGAACAGCTGGGTGAATCATCAGATACTGGTTTGTTTAGCTTTTAAAGCACATTTTGGGAACACAAAGAATTGCTTAAAAATGAAGAAATGATGTTGTTTCTTTGTGTTTTTTTAACAGTTTCTACTCGTGCGGTAGATGGGCAGAGTAGAGGATCTCACAGTTCTTTGTGTGCCAGTCTGGACTCTGGTAAGTTATGTATTTGTTTGCATATTAGGCCTTGCAGCAGTACTCATTGCTACTAATTGACTAGTCAAGCAGAAACATAGTTGGCCATTAAAGGTGCTGCCAACAAAATGATAAGTTATTATTCCAGCTGCTATGAGAAATGGCAATAAACAATCCTCACATGCGATAGCCTTTTAGCCTGGACAACGTAATTTTAGCGGGATGCTCAAATGTATCCTGCAAATTCCTACCAGTAATTTAATTCAGATGAATTGTTATTCAGATCCTTACAGGAGCACACAGTAATGTAATTAATTGCAGCATCAAATATTGATTGAATGAATCAACTTTTTGTGTAGTTGGTGCAACTCCTAGTGTGTTTAAGCAGCTTCTATTTATAGTATGCATGTTTGTATTTCTCATCTTAATGTCCGCCCCTGCACTGCAGCATTGAATGAACAATTAGGCCCTACTGGTGGAGATAGCACAGATGACGACCTCCTATTATTGACCCCTGAGCCCGGCCCGACCCCTTCTCTCATTCCAACCTTGACTCCAACCATACACCCATCCATGTCCGTTATGCAGTCTCAGATACTGCAGGCCTCAGTGCCTCCTGCTGTTCAGTGGGGCGTAGGCATATCACATGAGGAAAAACAAGATGCCTTCCCATGCAGTCTATCGCCTGAAATAGGTATAAATGCTTGACTGGGCATCTCTTCAATGCCCAGGGCTCCCTTAACGCCTGTGCTTACTCTCTAAAATCAATGCTTTAACACCCTGATCTATCAGTCTTTTAGGTTTCATAGGAATTATTTAGAAAAAAAATTGATTTATTTAGATTTCCCTCTCCACTGTTAAAACTCTCCAGGTGTTCCTGTAAAACTTTTCAAAAGCTTTTTTTAAAACTATACCACTATTTAAACTATCCACGATTTTACTTCCTTTTTTCCTCACAGCTTTTTATGCTCTTTTTGATTTTTATGCACTCTTGGAAGATTTTGGGGACTTCTTTTTCACATTTTAAACCTAAATTGACTTCTTATGTTTTGATTACGCAAAACAATGTTTTTCTTGAAGCTTCTCTGTGATTCTTTTACTACACTTCTGCTACGCTACACTACTGTAAAAAGTTTTTAAATTCTTTATTTTTTCTTGTTTTCCAGTAGAAATATCTAAATATTCTAAAAACTAAGATGCATGTAATAAGGAAGCGGAAGCAAAAATGACATCTTTTTTTTTTTTTTGGCAACATTAAGTGAAGTATGAACAAAAATAAAATCTGGTAAGAAGTTGGGGTAGGAGAAATAATAGTGTTTTTCCCTATGAATAATATATATATATATTTTTAACGCTTAGACTAATTTAATTTGGATTTTTTAAAAACACAAATAATTTTTTTTTTTGCTAATTTAGACCAAAATGATGTCGGTTTTGGCTTAAAACAGAACAAACATAAAAGAAACAAAAATAAAATAAAATACAAAATTAGTTTATTTTCTAAAATAAATTTTTTCTTGTTTTAATTTTAAACTCGCCTAATTGTAGTTTATGTTATAATAATTATATAATTTGCCTTCTAAAGTACTTTTTTTTTTTTTTTTTTGATTAAAGAATGCTTAGATATTTGTTCTAGAAAACAAGACAACAGTACTGAAGAAACAATTTGCTTTTGCTGTATAAAAGCCTGATTATCTTCTTAATTTTATTGCAGTAGGTAGGGATCTGTTGTCTGAGGCTCTAGACTCTGCAGGGGGGAAAGAAGAGGAGGGAGAGAGAAGTGACCTGGCCTTCCTGCAGGATCTGCTGAGTCCTGGAGCTGCGGGTGGTGAGTTCAGTAAGGCATGGCAGGACGCTTTCGGCTGTTTTGAGGCCCCTCCTGCTCCTGTTGCTGCTCCTACACTGCCAACAGAACCGACGAACACACCCACTGGCTTCCTGCCATCGCAGCTCCTGGACCATAGTCTTAGCGCCACAGGTTTGCACAAGCTTTTTATTTGCCATCTGCTGGCTGGAGGAACAAACAACACAAGTGTTGTGTGACTAGTTTTCAGTGCAGTCTCTGCGATGTTTCTATTCGTTCTCTCTCTGTTGTTCAGGATGGGCGACACCGCCTATGTTTCAAGCCCCGCCCATCCAGCCACCTTCCAGTGGAGGACAGCCTAGCCAGAATAGTCCACAACCATCTGCCAGTGGTGAGAGTTTTATGTGACGTCAAAAATTAACAGATGGATACAGACAAACTTAAATGGTCTTTGTTTGTAATGTTTCTGTAGTGATTCATCTTTGTCTTTTTAGCACCTAAAGGAAGCTCCAAGGACATGTCTGCCTGGTTTAACCTCTTTGCAGATTTGGACCCTCTGTCCAACCCGGACGCTATTGGACGCAGTGATCAGGAGTTCCTCAATGCCTGAGGTGTGTTTTTGTGAGTTTATTTATTTTTATAATTAATTCCCAGGTTTATAAAAAAACAGTGCTGTCAACTGATTAATCATGATTAATAGCATCCAAGAGCATTTTTGTTTACATAGTATATGTGTAATATAAATTATATGAATATAAATATAGGCATGTCAATATATTGAAAATATATACTGTATGTGTATTTATATATATACATACACACACACACACTGTTTATATTATGCAAGCAAAAACCTTTTTGTTTTTTTGAGTCTAATTAATCGTCACTAATTATACTAATAAAAAAATGCATTCTTTTTGGTGTTGATTTAAAGTGAAAAGTGATAGTGAAGCGACTGATATTTATTAGATTAGATTAGATGTAGTGGCTAATATTAGATTTGATGTTGATATATGTTCAGTGCTGATATTGTTAACTAAAACTATTTTATTGTTTTTTTTATTTTTTAAATAAACGTGACATCTTAATCACACATTTCCTTGGAAAATAACTGAAATGTTAAAAAAAGCTTAAAATTCAAGTTGGAAAACTGAAATGAAAATAAATACATTCTAAATGGAAACAAATGAATAAAAATGACAAAGGCACATAACAGACAACCTAAAAAATAAAGTAACTAATACAAAATATTAATAAATATATACTAGTATATGAATAAAAATGAACATTACATTATATATATATATATATATATATAGCCTGAGATATTAGATGTTTATAATTACTTTTTAAAAGGCTTACTAATTTAACATATTCATAAGACACTTCAGGAACTTGTTCTTAGTATTTATGCCTTTTGGTTGCAAGAGCAAGATTTCTATTTGTTAGGGAGATTTTTCAAGTCCTTTTTGAATTTTTTATCCATATATTTATTATCATATTTTTATTTGCCATTTTGCCCCTGAAAAATTCAGATGATGCTCTCCCAATAATGTAAAAGGTATTTTAGTTGAAGAATTAAAAAATATTCTCATCATAAAAGCATATTTAAATTGTTCTATGTACGAATTGAAATTATTAATGTATTATTAATGTAATTCATGTTGCTTTACTTACAAATATGCCTTTACTTATTACGTCATCTGATATATTTTACCTGTCTCTGTGAAGGATGATCTGGAGCTGTGTCACATCCCAAATATTCTTTAATGGAAAGAAGTGCATATCCCGAGCCTGTATTCGGAGCTGGATCACTACCTCTCCTGAAACAATTCAACCTGAGCCAAGGAAGCATCCAGAAATCTCTATCATACAAAACACTGGAAGGTGACTGAGATACGGGAATGTCTCCTTTTCTCCATTCGTTCACTGTGTGTGTGAATTTACTTTCCATTCATTAGGACACCGAAGGGTGAAATGTTCAAGGCTTCATCTCTATATCACTATACTGTTGTTACCCGAGAATAAAGTATCTGTTACTTTGAAGTGCACAAGGGACGTAAAGATGAGGATTGGCCCATCTCGTATATGAGTGGCTGTTTTGCCTAGGACCAAACCTGCGTAAATGTGTGTGTATATCTATTGGCTTTGTACGACAGGGGAGTTTTAATGTCCAGAAAAAGGGTTACAGATTTATAAATTCTATTATAGATTATAGACTGTATTTTTAATTAAGACCGATACCTAAAATGTGTGAAGTTGTGCGTAAATCACAAATATTTTTGGACTCTCTTTCACTGGATTAGTTTAACCCTAAATTATAAAATAAATGAAATTATTTATTAATCTAATAAAAAAAGTGTTACTGTAAACTACGTATGCAAGTAGTGTGCTGTGCCATTAGTCAGGTGTGAATGAGAAGGTCACAGTTTAATGGAGCTAATCATAAGTGATGCATTTTTGTTTTCAGTGACAGAAATGCTGAAATGAAATCTCCCAAATCTTCTTCACTGTCACAATGTGATGCAAAAGACTAGAATGTGTTTGTGAACATGTTTTTGTATGTGGGGGGGTGGGGGGTGGGGGGGTGGGGGGGTGTCACTTTTGGCACAGGTTTACGTAAATGCCCTACACCCTAGAAAACATCATCAGGAGTGACCAGGTTTTCTATTGCATTGAAGAAATCAAGTTATTGCTTGCACTAAACTGTCTCGGATTGTTCTAGAATGTATGTCGTCTGTTTTAAGCATAGACATGTTTGTTGATTTGAAGTGCTTTGACTGTACATTTCACTCCATATTTAATGGAGCACATTTTGTCCTTGAGTGGTTTAACATTTTGAAGTGTCACTTTGTGTTCGGAACTATGTGTTGAGTAGTTATTGTATCACTTTTTTTGTAAGAAATGAATGTACACCGGACCATTCGCAGCTGCTTTCATCTGTTTATTTTATGCAAATTTGCCTTTGTTTCAGTTAAATAATATACAATTTCATCGAAGGATCTGGATTGAGAGATTTTGCATTTGAGAGCAAATAAATCTGAGTAGTATTCAGTTTCTGATTGTTATTTCTCTCATTATTCGTCAATATAAAATCCAATTTTATCCTGTCAGGAAACGACTTGGTTACGGAGGGTAACCCTCGTTCCCTGATGGAGGGAATGGACACGTTATGTCGTGACGACGGACAGGGGTCTTGCTCGTAGCCCGGATTCGCTCTGATTAAAAGAAAATCAGCCAGTGGAATTTGCATCCTGAGCCACTCCCCATCATTCGCGACAGGTGCAACCACTCATCAGGTTTTGCTGAGGAGCCGAGAACTAGTCTCTGACCCCCAGCGAAGGTTCGAGGTTGTGGCAGGGGGACATAACGTCTCCATTCCCTCCATCAGGGAACAAGGGTTACCTACGTAACCAAGATGTCTGTCTGTCACTACGAGTTATGTTGTAACGACAGACTTGGGTCCAATGGAAAGCGCCACGTGCTGAACCCCGTCATAACCAACAGCACTGCAAATGTTTGGCAAGCAACTGCGTGTCAATAAATTCTATGCAAGGCCGTAACCTTTCCAATGCCCCAGTGCAAATTTGCTTGCTTTGGCACCGGCAGGGACCAGTGGTGAGTACATCGCTACTGGAGAATAGAGATAGCCTCTAATGAAAGGGATTTTGACCTTGGTGAAGATTTCTTCAGATCTTTCTATTTGTTGTTACAATTTCGCAGAACGAAGGGGAAGTGGGAAGTCCCACTCACGCAGGTCCCCACCCATGGAAGGGGGAGGAGCAACTGACAGAGACAGACAGAGTAGTCTGCCAAGGGAAGACACTAGATCACCCGCAGTACAGGGGCTGACTGGACTCAGGCAAAGCTAACACCGGTACTGGGCCTGGCGTCAACTCCGCCAAGTCTGACTGCCAGGGGTGCTGGAGGATGCTCGACCAGGGTTCATGGACAGGCGCTGGGAGGCTCTGGGAGAAAAGGCGCTTGCATCCCCGTGTGAGGGGGAATGTCGCAGCAAGCAGGACACCAGCCAGTGCTACCTATCTGTTCTGCAACAGACAGGAAGACACCAGCTCAACGTGAAGACTGTAGTATCGTGCAAAAGTATTTGGTGTTGCCCAGTCTGCAGCTCTGCAATGTCTATCTTCACGACATAACTCGTAGTGACGGACAGACAGGGAACCTGAGTTCCACCCATCTTGAAAAGTATTCACAAAAGAAAAAACTTAAACTCAATAACAGGCACCTGTCTAATTTACACACGTCTCTATTTCAATTCGGTATTAAGGCAATTTCATACAATTTGTTCAGGATTGACCATTTTCTTTCAACATTTTTTTTTTCTTTTTGGAAGAAAGGAAGTTTTACGGTGTGATTTATGGTAAATTTCACAGTATAAAGATGCTACAGTTCAAATCAGTTCACTATTAGCTAAAGCCATGCCTCCTTTGAAATGATTTGCATCTATTTTCTCTCGTTGTTATACATGACAAGTCTTTCATATCCAGTGTGCTCTGATAGTCTGATCTGTTTTCCTTCACTCACTTGAAATTACAGCAGTGATACCTTTCTGTTAACCTAATTTTGAAATTTAGCAACAGAACTGATAAGTGCATCATAATCATAATACTGTCCAGTACATTAAATCTGTCTCCTCCTAATGTTTGTCCAGGCTGTACCATCAAAACTTTCTCTCACCAGCAAATCACATTAAGCACATACAGGTTACGTATATGGGGAAGGGTTCTATACATTTAAGAGGCGAGACTGGATGCAGGGACAGACGATGATAGAAAAAGGGCTGTATGCAAATGGTGTCCAACGAACGAGTGGTGGGAGTCAGGCACATTTGTTAGTCCTCCTCAAATCTGCTACAACATTTCTGGTTGTTCTTCCAGCGCTATTCGAACTGCATGTAAACTATGAGCAAGCAAAACTGTGACCTAAAACCTCAATTTCCCTAGTAAATCAAATCACTTACAATTTACACTACAGCTCAAAAGTTTGGAAAAATTAAGGTTTTTAAAAGAAGCCTCTTAATACTCACCAAAGCTGGATTTATTTAATTTAAATACAGTAGTAACTGTAATTTCTGTTTATAAGAACTGTTATTTTAAAATCGCTGTCAATGATCCTTCAGAATTAAGCTGCGTTCTCGTCATCTCGTAATTCCATAAAAGATGACAACATGTGACATTGCTCATAGCTTTCCATGTTGCCGGACTCAAAGGAAGCGGCAAAATGAACCTGACGGCTGTCACGTGGTACATTTGTCACTGGTCCAATGTCTTTACTGTAACTTCAGTGCATCCTTGCTAAATAAAAGTATTAATTTATTTAAAACCATTTTCAACAATGATTTTAAGAAATGGTTTCTTGAGCACCTTAAAATTATTTCTGAAGGATCATGTGATACTAAAGACTGGAATAATGGTGATCAAAATTCAGCTTTGCTGTCACAGGAATAAATTATACTTAGAAAACTTTTTAAAATGTAATATTATTTCACAGTATTACTGTTTTACCGTATTGTCAATCAAATAAATGCAGCTTAAGAGACGTCATTCAAAAATCAACCAAAATCATAATTATTCCAGACTTATGTGTAGGTTAAAGGATGCAGCTGTACATAAGAAAATTCAAAGGCTTTATGGTAAAATGCAATAAATAGTTGAGAAAGTAAAAAGCAGTGCAATACTAAAAATGTTTCATCTATATACATACACCGTCTTGAAAACCTCCTTTCGATCTAACATTACCCTTAGATAGCAAAAAAAAACAACAACAAAAAACCCCTCATGTTCAAGTTTCAGGCTGATATCTCTCGGAGTTGTTCAGAACCGGTTCTTGAATGAATTCCTAACAAATCTCTGACTCTATCAGACGATACGGGAGTGTGGGAAAAATGGCATCTCTGTTCATCAGTTGAGATTCCTCTGTTCTGTTTTAACCTTCTGGCTCCTCAAGATGTCGTGGAAGGCATGGGGACTGGCGTCCACGGGATAAGACAGGACCCATGGAGGGGGACAGGCTCCTCACCGCGACCCCACCCAGAGGCACCAATGACGGGGAGATGCTGCGGTATCCCACCCCGCTACGGAAGTTCAGCTCCTGGGTGGGCAGCAGAGGCTTCAAGATGCTCACCAGGCAGAAAGCAGAGCCGCTTTTGGGAATGAAGTTCACCTTGTTTCTGTCTGGACAGAGATAAGGAGGAATCTCTTGGAGAGGCCTTGGCCTGGAACAGAAGATGGAAAGACCAATTCATTACTTTTTCATGAAGATTTATCTTTTTAACTGATAAAAACTGAATTTTCCTGGCAGTTAAATCCCCTATTTTTTACGTTTTCAAAAAATCTTAATGACAAAATAACCAAGACTTGGTATTTTTGAAGGATGGTATCCAAATGTACCATATTCTTTTTCAAGGAACATCCAAGGTCCCACCTCAGCCGTGCATTTTTATGAAAGCCCATTTCAACCAAATAAGAAAATAAGCATGATTAAATTTGTCATATTTATGACACATTGACCTGGTTTCACAGACATGGCTTAGGTTAAGCTAGGATTAGGCTAGGGTGACCATTTTTTCCGAGTGCGTCCTGGCCAGGATTTCTGTGTTGTTTGATTTGTACCTCAAAAGCGTTTTGCAAGGAACCAATGTCACATTGGTCGGTCTGCACACGCAAACCAAACCTAAACCTATATCCTTATAGAAATCCTGGCCAAAATAGCACATATGGTCACCCTAGATTAGGCTGTAGTTCAATTTGGACATTTAAGTAATTTTTAAAGCACCATTTAGAAAACAACATGACTGGTGACCATCCTGAGACACAATAAATGTCTATTTTAAGATCAGTCGGAATAAGTTTATTCAACTTTTTTTTTCTTTAGCATTTTACACTTTAGTCTTAACCCTTGTCTGTGAAACTAACCCTTTTCTGTAAAAAGACAAAATTATGACAAAATGTAAAATTCTTGACTAAAAAAAATAAATTATGACAGACAGTTTTAACTTTTTGTCATACTTTAGAATTTTTGTGCAATAACTGACTATGACGAGTCTCATAATTATGAGTTGTTTTGTCATAATTGTTTCTCATTTTTTTTGAGAATTGAGTCTAATTTATGTTATAATTTTGACTTTTAATGAGTTATTATTTACCAAAGCAGGGTGATAATGGGCTTCCATACTTTTTTAAGTAAAATGATCAAACAAATATTTGTCTTTAATTTATGGGAATTTTAGAAAAATGTAATTCCAATGTAGCAAAGTAGTCCGTAATTACTGTAATTATATCTTAATTTGGGCTGAATCTACAGTCCTGTTACCTAATTAAATTTAATTTATTTGTAATTGTATTTTAGTTTAATTTACTTAATATCATCTGTTCATTTATTTAGTAATATTTAAAATAACATCTTAACAGCAAAAGTTTAGTAAAAGAGTTGGAAAAAATACATCACTTAAAATCAATTTAAAATGACTAAATAAAATTGCTCATAAACATTTGGGCAAATTTCATTCACTGAAAGTACAGCACCACCTTCAACCGAGTCTGTGTTAAAAACATAGAAACAATTATTTCATTTTAGAGTTTCAAACCTGATTTTATACTTAATTGATAAGTCATGGGTCATTTACAAGACAACAGACAATGTTTACAAAAGCAGGTTACTCACTGGTTTTCTTCAAAAGCTTTAACTCTCTCGCAGCCCTCCGGAGGCTCACGTTTGAACATATAGCTGTTGTTGGGCTTTGGAGATGAAGCATATTTGGGCAGAGGAGACCAAGGTCCTAGGTCTAAGACAGGAAAAAGGAATGTTTAGGATTCAAATAGTCTTGATTTTAGGTTATTGTTTGATGATGATGATGCATGTGCTTCCGACCTCTTTCTTTGCTCTCGTTGAGCGTGTCTTCGAGGGGGCTGTTTCCGACCGTGTCGTTGAGGATGCTGAGGTACGAAGGCGAGACTGAGTCAGCCCGGCTGCTGCTGTTGCTACGGTTACTGCCGAGGCCGCCGTTGGAGGGCGTCTGTGTGTCAATACTGCGTGTGCTGCTGCTGCGCTGGGGGAGGGGCGGGGGCGCTCGGTGCCCATCAGGAACGTCCTGTGGCTAAAACACACACATGCACATTTGCTTAATTAGGACGCGTAGGACACAAGCAATTCTTGTTAATTGGATTCCAGCAAACATCATGTTAGTATTGATTGTGCACCGATAAGCTTTGTTATGGTCCCTATCCACCTCTAATGAGGATGTTGCATTTTAAATTATGGGAGGTACCTTCGGTTTGGACAAGTACTGTTCGAAAAGACTGAAACACATAATTTCAAATCATGATCATGAACCTTATCCATAGGTTTTACTGAACGTACTCTACAATGTCCTTCAGACGTCAAGAGAATAATGTAAGCGTAATATTTCAATATGACAAGGCTCTGTGCATTACGCTGTAACAAGATGAAACAAACAGCATATACTGCACATTTTTATCAGATTTATTATAATTATTAATTATTATAATAGTATATGGATCCCAACCACAATAACACAATGAAAAAATGATATATTTTAACCACTTAACTAGGAAATGTCTCTGGTTTCTTACTCTATAGCTGCTGGAAAAAAAAAAGATCTCACTCACTACTATGATCTCTTCCCTCTCCACAGTGTCTCGTATGATGATGCGTTCAATCTCCTGGTTGAGCCCCTCTATGCTGTTCCGAAATCTGGGAGGTGTGGACTTAGAGATGGGGATGGGAATCAGGATGGTTTTAGGCATCTGAGACTGAGAGGGAAAAAATGGAAAGGTTACAATGCTTCTACAGAAATGTGTGTATGGGTCCACAAACATTCCCGCTGTAGGGGAAACCAGCCTTCTGTGTAATCCTGTTAGAACGACTCCCACACACACTGAGCCCACACATACACAATCTCACAGTCTCTCCACTGCCAAAAAATCAAACATTCTGCCAGGCTAAGCTCCATCATTATACACAAACCACCGACTACAAAGAGCATTACCGTTGAGAGCCCATTACTGCTGAGCTTGAGGGTGCTTATTTTGAGTATAGTGTGATATAAAAGCTCCTTCTCAATATTTTCTTCATGCTCTTACGATTTTTGTCTTTCTTTCTCTGTTTGTTGCATTTCTCAGAAACAAGTATGAGTCGGCTTGGTTTTTGAGATATATGCTAGCACAAATGCTAATGACTGAGCTTAAACCTGAAATATTTCTTCAGGTAAACAATAAAATATCTTCTACTAAGAGAGCTCATTTGCATGCTAGGTTGCTGTATACTGCGGGGATGTATAATTAATTGCACAAATGTTATAAAAATGCACACGTGTTGACTTATTCATCCAAAGTCTGTGCTGCTGAAGGCAGGCTGCAAGAGGACACTCTAAAACCAGCTACTGTCCTTTGAGACAACCCTGTCCCCCAGTCTCCGAGGGGCCAGACAAACCTCAAAATTGGGACAGACATGCAGGAAAGTGGGGCGCTATTAAATTCTCCAGACGTTTGGCCTATTTCAAATTTTTTGCAGCGTGCAAGCAGCCCAGGTTATGGTGGTATAATTAATGACGTACAAGAACACCCCATTAATCACATACAAGCACAAATGTTTGGATGCAATGAAGCCCACCTGTGATTGGATGATGGCATGGTTGCCATTAAAGGGGGATTTGCGGTCTTTGTCCCGGCGATGGCGGCTGCTGCGTTTGCTCCGCTGGAGCTGTTGTCGCAATTTTGCAATCTAAAAGAAGTCAAAACAAAAATGGTGAATAGAATAATACATCACAAAGAGGATCAGCACATGTTATAATAACTCTAGATGCCTCACTTCTTTCAGTTGGTCAGTGCTGCCGCAGGAAGCCGACCGCTTGTGAGAGCCTCTCCTCCGCTCATCTACCCAGGCCCTAGGGGTCTGACAAGGGATCAAAAAGAGAGAATGAGCGAAGAACACAGATTTAGCCAAACAGTTTAGGAATTGACTGATTCATAAATCGGCACAAAGAATGAGAATCTTTTTTGCATGCTAAAAATATTACAAAGCAACCTTTTTTCACCCTATAACACATGGACTAAAAGAACATATACCAGTGTGTTTGTGTGCAAAAAATAGCAATATAATATGATGTTTGCAATAAACAGATGTTTTTTCATTGTACATTCCAAACACAAGCTGTTCCAAAAATCGAATAAAATAAAAACATGATAACATAATAAAAAAAACATGATTTTTACAAATAACCTCTTTATTTAAGATGTATTTAGATAATTTACTAAATAATTAAAACATTTGTAAATAAGTAAATTTTTTATGTACTATATATATATATATATATATATATATACATATATATCTTCTTATGGTATCATTTTGATCAGTTAGTATATGTAAGTGATATATATATATATATATATATATATACATACATAGCATTTAAACGGCATAAATGTCTCACCTGGGTGGCCTTGTCCCTCATTTAGAGGGTGTGGTGGGTGGAGCTCCCGTGCCGTTGCCAGGTCCTTGATAGGCCAGAACTTACAGGTGAGTTGAAGGGAGGAGGATCCCTTAGTGTTTCAGCTGGAGGAAGGGCTCTCGAAATGACCAGTGACTACTTAAAAGAGATGAAAAAGAAGTCGATTTTATATACAGACCCACAGACATTTATATATATGTTTATTAGTGCTGTCAAATGTCAAATTTTTCTTTACATAGTATATTTTTATGTACTGTGTATATTTATTAAGTATATAAAAATACAAACACATGCATGTATA
>JAUYWG010000039.1:4655640-4692811 GCA_034779775.1 Enteromius afrohamiltoni | reverse complement strand
GTCCACACCCCCATAAACTGTCTTCGTTATGTCCCCACTGGAAGCAACAAATGCCTTGTTTGTAATGTGTTTTGTTGATTTTGTGTCATAGCCCCAGGACGCAGCATCACGTTATGGGAAGAGGTGTAACATTTTTGCCACATGGTTGGGATATTCAGCCAATCACAGTGCACTAGATAGCTGGCCAATCAGAGCATCTCTCTTTTTTTATTTTTTTTTATAACTATGAACCCGTTTCAGGAGGTGGGGCTTAGAAACGAAACAAAAATGTACATTATGTAGAAAATAATGTTTTTTGCACCTTAAACTGCATAAACACATTTCACAGAATGCACAAAAATAATGTTCTTTTTTGCATCATATGAGCCCTTAAAAAACTTAAAATGAACCAAGTTATGAATGTAAGCATTATAATATACAGTATGGAAATCAGATGGGTTTTTTTATATTTGCTAAAGATTCTTCTACCAGTGTAATTTGCTGTTTTTAACGATTAAGTGTTGATCAAAAAAAGATGAAAAATGTTATATAAATGTAAAAAATCAACAATGGTTTCCAGGTTCAGTGGAAAACCGTGTCTCTGCCTACATTTTTACCAAAGCAAAACCATAGAAAATGTAACATGTTTCCAGCTAAAATACAAACAAGTTTTATTCCTTACAAATGATCACGTGGCTAATTATTGATTACTGTAGACCAATTTCTGTGCAGATCTATGTGCAGTTCAAATGTACCATGATTTGTAAACTAATACATTTTGGTGTTTACATCACATAACCAGCTCATGAACATGAATCAAAATAAAAGAGCTCAAAGGCATGCAGGAGATCTAAAATGGCATAAATACTTTTATATTTTTATATCATGTTTGTTTTTGCCTAACAAATAGCTATGTTTAGTGCAGGTTGTGCATTACATTTACATTTACATTTCTGAACTAGCGTGATTTGTTCAACATCCTATGTAAAAAAACAATTGCCACATTTACGTCCACAAGGGAATGCACTTTTAGTGCCACTTATTGAACATTTGAAGAAGCATAATATCGTTTTTGCAGAAGTACTTCCACAGGCATGTTTTTCCAGTGTGTTAAAAGGGGAAATGAGTGTAGACGATTAAATATGTATCCAATAATGTTTTGGAGGTTGCAGTTTATTTTCAGCTGTCCTTGAGTAAAAACAATTAAATGGCCTACTGATTAATATTATCAGCATGAATAATTGAGTATGTATGTGTAACAAGGACACTGTAAATTACAATGCTACTCTTTTGGATTATAGCACAAGAGTTTTTATGGTGACATTTTTTTTATTTTTATTTGAATAGGTATTTACAACATTTACATTTGTGAGTGAGCTATTGCATAAGTTGATAAAACGTTCGCTCAGTTCATATTGTAGGAATTATGGGACAATGGTGAATGACTCTTATTCACCTCCGACTCACACTTTCTCTCTCACGCACATAAATATTTCTTATCTTGTGAGTATTTTAGCGTAGTCGGCGGTTAGGCGGAGCAGCTGGGTGAAAGTATGGCTGGATGGACAGATTGGAGGAAAGGGAAAGGGAGGGTTTTTTTTGGCTGGAAGCATTAGATGTGAATCAGAATGTAGGTCGTGAGCACATTGCTGTGCTTTGTAGTGCCGTTAGAAGTGGAGAGTCATGAATTATCCACTTCACTGAGTTGGATTTTGTTTGCAATTATGCTGCTGAAGTGCTCCATAAACTGGATCGCAGGGGTATAAGGTTGCCCGAGTTATAATTTAATAATATTTTGCAGCTTTTTGATGATGAGGCAATAAAATGCTGGCATGGAGCTCGGCTACAGGAAGTTCTTGTATTTAATCTGACGTGCCTAAGAAACTTTTTTAAGGCATAATAGATATGTTTCTCACTTTTTCTTTCTTACGTTTTTTCTGTACACTGCAGCAAGTCCATTTTTCTCTACTCACCCTGTCATACTCATACAGTACACACACACTCTTTCCTCCTGTGTGCGTGTCACTTGAATACATAGAGGGATGAACAGACCACATTCATTATCCTGATATGTCAGCCAGTGTCGGAAAGCAGCATTGGCTGACTGTATAGTGGAAACTGTTTTTAGCTTCAGAGTAATGTGTACATTATTCCGTATACGTTTTAAAAAGATGTATATGTGCTGGAAAGGTTTTTTTTAGACTCTTTAAAATGCTTTTATCCCACATGACTAATCACAATCAGAGTTGTATACAATAGTGTGCTTTAATAGAGTACATTAAACAGTTTCCAACTGTGTCAAAAAATCAGCAGTGTTGCCAAGTCTGTGGTTATCCAGCAAACCTGGGCTACTTCCGTTTTTCATGTCGGTGTCTCCGCGGGTTGAAGTGAGCCGAATAATGGGATATTTTACCCGACCTGAAAACAACCCTGAAGTATCACAACCCTGAATATTGACTATCCCAGCAGTCGGGTTAATTCTTACGTTCAATTTGTAACGTAAAAGTTGGGTTAGTCCATGTTTAACACAATGTAGGGTTGCAACAACCCAGCAATTCTTTCAAATGTGCGTCACACCACATGACACTGTTGTTACACTGAAGGACATTTTGTTTCTGGACTCCCATGATGTCATTCCAAACCTGTACACTCAAGCTACCACTGTGGTACACTTTCAGACGTGTATCCTATTTACCCCTAAAGGGTGTATACCTTAGAGGCACATACCGTATTAGTACCTACAGTGCACATACTGGTGTATGGGTACACATTTGTGTCTTCTGAAAAGGTACCAGCCTAGTGACAGCTTTTTTTTGTATATTTGTGTATGTAGTGTGGACGTACATTAATAATACTTGAAAAACGTGTGTTTGTATATTTCTGAGCGTGTGCACGTACACGTGTCTGCTGGGCGTAATGCAGCTGAGCTGTGACTCGTTTGTGTGTGTCTTTGCATGCACTCACAGGGTTTGTGTGTGGGTTCAGTAGAATAAAGCCCCCTGGGTAACTGCTCAGTTGTGTTGCTATCAAAACACATTCACATCCTCCTCCACAAGCAGACCATGAGCAGAGAAGAGAGTGGGAGGGGAGAGAGAGAGAGAGAGAGAGAGAGAGACATGCCTCTATGGACGTCATGGCTAGGGTTGACCTCTACCAAAGTTGAGCTCCCTTCCTAAATAAGCGGCATTTACATTCCTCACTGATAGTGTCTTCAAACTGCAACCCTTAAGAAAAAAAAAGCAGTCATCATGCATCACTTGCATAAGTTTGCTTCTCACAAAGCCTATCTGGCTACGATAATGCATTCTCAAAACAACCGATGGCCTCAGAAGAACATCAGAGATCTCCATACCATTTACTTCTCTTCTACTGAGCACCTGATAACATAGCTAGTTAGTTACCATTCCTTTCTCTTAGCCTTACATACTAATGCGTTTGTCTTATTTCGTATCTTTTATTCTCATTTCAACTCTAACCTCCTCGGACTTTTTAGCTGCACAGAGTGAACAGAGAGAGTGTGCGTACACCGATAAGCCACACGGAGAGGGACGTGTCTTTCTTGAGAACTCCACCATTCGCTGTGATCCTGGGGGTCACTGCTTTGGACTCTGGGTGAAAAAGAATAATGAAATTCTGCTAGAGAAGCAAGGTTAGTAAATACATTCCACTCATACACACACAAATAACTTTGCAGCCAGTCTCACCATAATTTCCTCCATTTGAAACAGGTTGCTGGACAAAACATCAGGAGTGCTATGACAACTGTGTGGTGACCAGCCCTCCGTCAATGGCCAAGAATGGAACACTTCGATTCTGCTGCTGCAAAAAAGACATGTGCAACCTGAACTTCACTGAGGACTTCCCACCTCCTTTCCCCACCACTGTACAGCCTCTTCGTGAGTGTGTGTGTGTGTGTGTGGTTTATAGACATACAGAGAGTGTTTAGCAAATGGAAAAAAAATTGTTTCAGTGAAAGATGTGTTTGTACTGAAAGTAGGTAATAGTTATATTATTAATTTGTATTTATAATTATGCATTTGATATAATTATTAATATTAATTAATAGCAAACTATTTGTTTAGCCTAGTTCATTATCTGCTCCATAATTTAACATTTTGTCTTTCACTCCTTCAAGATTCCCGCCAGCTCTCCAAAGAGGAAGTCATAGCTGCCGCATTAACAACTGTGTTCATGGTTGCTGTCGTCGTCGTTCTGCTGTTTTTCGCCTACCGCATGCTAAGAGGTGCGTTGCTATAGTGATTTTATGATGCTTTTCGTGTATGATTCAATTCTGACAATTTTCTATGTGCATGTAAATTTATTTACCCTTGTGTATTTCAGGACGTGGTAAACAATCTCTGCACAGCTTGGATAAACTGGAGACTGCGCTTTCTCCTCCTTCTCTGGATTTAGCCAACCTAGTACTGCTGGAGGTGACCAATCACAGCTTAGTTCTTTTTCCACCTGAGTTAAGCAAATAAAATAGTGTATATAAACCAAATTTGAGTAATGATGAAGCGACATAGACGGTATAAAAATAAATGGCAAAATGTTTGATTTGATTAATAAAATCACGTAGCGGGTGATAATATAATAATATGTAATTGAATAAATAAAAAAGTATAATATGTTTTTAAAATAAAAAGTGAAATTAAGTCACAAAATAATTATATTTCAAATTATTATTTCAAAATACTTTGTATTAATCAAAGAATCCTGAAGAAATCTTTTTTTTTTTGCTTAATTTTTTTTACAAAAAATGGCAGCACTGCCATTTTCAACAGCTATAATAAGAAATATTTCATCAGCATTAAAATAATTTTTGGAGGATCAAATTGCACTTTAAAAAACCTATTAAAATGGTCAACCATTATTTTATTTGAAATAATATTTTAGAATAATAATGTTATTTTTTACAATGTAAATGCAGCCTTTGTGAGCTTTGAGAGATTTCTTCTAAGAACATTAAAAGATTTCAAACTTCTTCCTCACAGCTGATTGGCCGGGGCCGGTATGGAACAGTGTATCGCGGTTCACTGGATGACCGATCTGTGGCGGTGAAAGTTTTTGTTTCCGCTAACCGGCAGCAGTTTACTAATGAGCGTATGATTTATCGCCTTCTCCTGGAGCATAAGAACGTAGCACGCTTCTTAGAGAGCGAGGAGCGGGTCGGTACAGAAGGCCGGACAGAGTTTCTCCTCTTGCTTGAGTTTTACCCACATGTGAGTATTACAAAAACACTGAGGAAACCAAACTAGCCACCCAAAATGTAAACACACTAGTCTGATACCAGATTGATTATTCCTTTTTCCTCTCAGCCATTTAGTCTGTTCCTGTTTTTTTCTCTCACATTCCTTCTTCTCTACATCACAGCTCCAAATGTGCAAGCACACACATTTATTTTGTGGTTATATTTAGAGACCCGAGGGATCTTATGTCACATTTGTGGTAGCAGCATCTCACAAGTGTCATGCGATATCTTCGGATATCACTTAAAATTAGCTTAATCTGTTTTTTTCGTCCTCTCGTTTTTTGTTTTTTCACTTACAAAGCTTTCAATTCAGCAGAATATCCTTATTTCACCTCTCGCCGCATACTCACACCCACTACACACTCTCTGGATATTATGGAGGAAGAGAGCGATTATTGACTGAGCTGAGAAGTTTTCAATTATTCATAACCGTGGGCTTTCAGCGTGTACTTCCTGTGGGCTAACCTCAAGCCAGGTTGCCATAGTGACAGGAGGCATCCCTGAGGTAGTCCTGAAGTACGGCAGGAGTGCATTAATTGTGCTACTCCTGTAATTTTGAGATACACCGCTGCTTTTCTTTCTTGCTCTGCACTTTAATCTCATCCTCCCTCCTCTTCTCCCTCCGCTTCCCCCCCTGTTTTTCCTGTGTGTTCCTCCCTGTACTTTGCAGATGATTTCCTCTGAACAGTGTACTCCCTCTGTCTTTCCCAGGGCTCTTTGTGCACGTATCTGAGCGGGCGGACTGTGGACTGGCTGAGCTGCTGTCGTTTGGCTCTGTCCGTCACCAGAGGGTTGGCGTACCTGCACACAGAGATACAGAGAGGGGGTGAGACACAAAATAACAAAAACATTCATTTTCAGACTCTGCCAAATACGACTTCTTTCCTCTGCGAAATACAAAAACAGAATGTTGAAGAATGTAGTGGCCACTCTTTACATGCAATTATGATATACAGTATTATTCAAATGTTTGGGGTCAGTGAGATTTTTTTTGAGGAATATATTAATATTATAATGTAGCAAGCACACATTAGATTGACATTTAAAATACATAGAATACACAAAGATATCAGCCTGTGTGACTATTTTTCATACGTTAGATTTTAAGCTTGGCGTATGGATATGATAGTAGGTGTGTGCTTTATTTATAGCTTCAGTCTGAGAAAGCAGGATGGGGGCGTAATTCTCAACGTTTTTTTTTAGTTTCCTTTGTCTTTGTTTCGGTCTGAAAGGCTCTAAAAGTGTTCCGATTTTATTTAGTTTCAAAAAATGCATGAAAATGAAAGGCACAAAGACCACGACAGAAAGAGAGACTGACGAAAGAAAGAAAGTGATGCTGTGTCTTCATCTTCAGTGCAGTCATACTGATACATAACGACAGATCCTTTAACTCAGAAACCGGCCAAACTTCTACATACAAATACACTCTCGTATATACTCTCATACGCAGCATTATTATAAAACATTTTTAACGGATATTAATTTTACAAAGCCTATGACAGAGTTTTATACTCTATTATCTATGTTAGAAATCTGTAAATAAGTGCAATTGTATACTGATAAAAAAATGGAATGATAAAATAATAAATTATACAATTTTTATTGTATATTTTTAAGTGGCTTAAGCCCTTGTGCCTCACTGGACCCACTTACATTGGTAAAATCCCTGTTACATACAGTAGGTCATTTCTGGAGACACAAGTGGGTCCTAGTGCTCTCTAGTGGCAATTCTGATATTATGATTCTCTCTCATGTAAATTTCTCTCCTTCTTTCCTCTCTCATCCCACTCCTCCCCCTTCAATCTCTCTCTTTTCCTTTCCTCTCCTCTTGTCATTGTTAGATGTGTATAAACCGGCCGTGTCCCACCGGGATCTGAACAGTAGGAATGTGCTGGTGAAGACAGATGGCTCATGTGTGATCAGTGATTTTGGACTTTCCATGATTCTGACTGGAAAGAGACCGCCTGGGCATGGGGAAGAGGACAACAGTGTCATCAGTGAGGTCAGGAAACAGCAATTTAGAATGGTCCAGTCTGATCCAACCCAGCAAAATCAAAAGCAGACCAGTGATTTGGACAATAATACCCCAGACTAATCATATGTTATATCTCTTCATCTCACTCAATAGGTGGGTACAGTGCGATACATGGCTCCGGAGGTGTTAGAAGGGGCAGTGAATCTAAGAGATTGTGAGTCAGCACTGAAACAAGTGGATGTTTATGCGCTGGGTCTGCTTTACTGGGAGACCTTCATGCGGTGTGCTGATCTCTTCCCAGGTACCACACACATGTACACGCGTGCAAATCTTTCCACGCCACAGCTGCTGTTTGTACTCAGTAAAAATCTTATGTCCCACCAGGTGAGACAGTTCCAGCATTTCAGATGGCATTTCAGGCAGAGACGGGTAATCACCCTACCATAGAAGACATGCAGGCGCTTGTGTCCCGAACAAAAGAAAGACCCAAATTCCCAGAGGCCTGGAAAGAAAATAGCCTGGTGAGAAATTAAGATGTGAACACACACAAATGGAGCTTATCAACTCTCAGTGGACTAAAATAGATTTGATGTTGATGTATGTGGGGTTTTGTTTATGTGCAGACGGTGCACTCTTTGAAAGAGACAATGGAAGACTGCTGGGATCAGGATGCTGAAGCCCGGCTAACGGCTCAGTGTGCAGAGGAGAGACTTGCTGAACTGCTCCTTATCTGGGACAGGGAAAAATCAGTCAGTCCTGCTCTCAACCCCAGCACTGCACAGTTTAACCACAGGTAATCAATAACTGATATTTACCATACAGTCACAGGTAATCAAAAACCAATAATTATTAATTAATTGCTGTCCACTGACTATATACTATGAGCATATAATCAAGAACCAATAATTACTGACCACTCGCGTATAACCGCAGTTTATCAGTAATCAATATTTACCATAAAATCACAGATAATCAATAACCAATCATTCTTGTACAACTACAAGCAACCAGTAATCTTTAACATCTGACCATTAACTGTTCAGCTACAGTTAATCAATAATCACTTGCTGCATAACTAAAATTCAATTAAATATTTAATTAAACCACATGTAATTAATATTAGTAATGCAAAATGCACATCAACGATTAATCCCACGTGTGATAAACTCCTGATAATTAATAATCAGTTACTAAGAACTGTCACAAATCATGGTCAATTGTTGTCATTTGCAATGTGCATAAGTCTATGTAGGCCTTTATCTTACGGTAAGTGCTTTTTATTTCAACTTAAATTTTCTAGGAACTTCCCTAGTGGAAGGCAGATGCCTAAGGTGGGTTCTTTCCTTGAACACTCATCTACAAACACTGAAGACCACGAAGGTGCTGATAAACCCCTCCACAATGACACATCCATGGACCCACCCTCGGTGGGAGGATCTAACCCTTCAGAGAAGAACAGGAACTGCATCAACTATGAGTGGCAGCAGGCCCAATCACGGCAGTCTGGGACAGAAAGCTCCTCCCCTACTCCTGTCTCAGAGTCCTGCAATGCCATACAGCCTCCACCAGTAGGCAACAGTGTCCCTCCCTGTGCTCAGCTGACCCAGGAAGACCTGGAGATACCAAAACTGGACCCAAGTGAAGTCCAGAGAAACTTGAGAGAGAGCTCTGACGAGAGCCTGATGGAGCATTCGCAGAAGCAGTTCTGCTCTCCAGAAACATCCACCTCACATGGCCCGCTCTACCCCCTCATGAAGATGGCTTCTGAGATTTCAGGGTCGCAGGGTTCCGGGCGGCTTACTGACGCCCCAATAACCATCCTACCTAAGCAGCAGAACGTTCCTAAGAGGCCGAGTAGCTTAAGTCTCCATGCAAAACCTTCTGGGAAAACACCCGCCTTGTCGTCTTCATCTCTGCGGATGAAGTTTGGGAAACTTGGAAAGTCGAATCTGAAGAAAGTTGAGATGGGTGTTGCTAAAGCCAGTGCTGTCAGAGCGGCACATGAGGCCAGGCCGATTACTGTTGCCAACAACGATGCTGCGGCAGCGGTGAGTAAATATGCAACTGGAGCAGCACCTGAGTCAGCAGGAAGTGCTGCCAATGCCACTGATGTCCGTTGGAAGGGCGCTGTGAGTTCAGAGGACTTGACCTTCGGCCTCTTGAACACCAGCCCTGATGAGCAAGAGCCTCTTCTGAGAAGAGAGGCGCATCCTGACAATGCCAACAACAACAACAGCAATAACAACAATGGCGAGGGAGAGGGCGAGGGAGAGACTGAGGGCGGAGGAGAGGGAGGAGAGAACAATGAAAATGTTGGTCCAACGGGAGATGCTACATCATCTTCTGTCGTGGAGCCTGTTGCGCTGCCTGGCCCCTGTCCTGCCCCAACTGTGGTTACTCCTCAGGCCCAAACCCAAGCTCAGACACAGGGAGAGGCTCTGCTCAGACAAAACCGTGTGCGCAGACCTGAGAGACCCAACTCACTGGATCTGTCCATCACCACACTGCCATTACTCGGTGAGTATCAATGCTGAAAGGGGTAGTTCACCCAAAAATGAAAATTCTGTCATTAATTCCTCACCCTCATATCGTTTCAAAACCCATAAGACCTCTGTTCCTTTTCCTAGCATAGCAAAACTAAAGTTAAGCCACTGATGTCACATGGACTGTGTATCACTGGCAATGAAAGGTCAGATGGCTCTCTGATTTCATTAAAAATATCTTAATTTGTGTTCTGAAAAAAGGTCTTAATGGGTTTGGAACGACATGAGGGTAATTAATCAATCAGAATTATCATTTTTGGGGTGAACTAACCCTTTAAACTCAGCATCTAAAAACTACATTTGCCCTTTTGAATGCAAAATATCTATATCTAATATCGTTTTTTCAAAGGGGCCTGTGGAATAACGAGCTATTGATATCAAAGTTAATTTTAAGTTCTAATTCTTCTAGATATTGCAAGTTTAATATTAGGGTTTGTTTATAATATTGTCTTGTATTGTCATAATTATAAACAAGCTGGTTTGCAGAGCATTTAACCTTTTTAAACCATTGCACCACTAGTTTTTAGGGGTGTCCGCGACCAAGGATTTTTATAGTCGAATCGGAATTGTTAAATCTTGGTTATAATCGACTGATAGTTGAATCTTATGTATGGGGCGGGGACAAAATACATTGAAAAATAGAATTGTCCAAAATTAGACATTCACTAGCCAAAGAAAGTAAATCTCCACCCTTTTCATATTTGATGTTTACTACAATATATTGACTTTTACAGGCCCTAGCACGATGGGTTACGTTTTATTTGAAGGTGCTTTTGTTACAGTGTAATTATACATTTATGTACTGAGCAGTATTAATTACTACTTGTACTTACTACTAATAACTACTTGTACTTACTTTATGGTGAGGGTTAGGATTAGGGTTTGTCTTAGGGTTACTAGCATGTAATTATGCATCATTTATTGTTATTATAATAGTAAGTACATGTAACAAGAACACCTTAAAATAAAGTGTTACCTCATAATGAATTGCTCTGTGTTTTATGAACGAGGCCCATTGTTTTACATTTTAAAATAGCATGCTCATGTTGTAATTTTCATGTTGTTCACCAACAGGAGGCAAGTCTGCAGGTGACATGACAGAGGGATCAGGAGATAAAATCAAGAAGCGAGTGAAGACACCTTACGCTCTGAAGAAGTGGCGTCCTGCCAGCTGGGTTATCACCACAGATACACTGGATGCTGAAGTCAACAACAACAGTCGTCACGGAGGGAACCAGAATCAGGCCGGTAGCAGCAGGCCTAAATCAGCCTCTGCCGTTTATATAGGTAGTCGGGGAGGATCTCGCTTCTCAGATTCTAATGACTGTGACTTTTGAACATAAACCTCACTTTGCTCTTGAAGGAAATGTAAAATCAAACTCTACAGCTCTAAAAAGTCACAAGTGTGGACTGGACCATATAAATGTTTTAAATTTAACCCCAGTAGTAAGCACAGTAAGAGTTTTAGTGGATTTACTTTGGAAAGAGCTATGCAGCCGTTTTTTAGTTAAATGTTTGTATGTTTTTTTTAAATAAGCCACGTTTTGGTTGCACTTTTTTGCTTGAAGTTATAAATCATAATTATTTTGACCATTTAAAATGGTCCCTAATATTATACCGGTGTAAATGTGTAACTCCTAAGGTCATTGAAAACCTGGAAAAGTCAGGGAATTTTGATTACTAGACCTGGGAAAAAAAAAAAAAATCTTATACTAATGGAAATGTACTAATAGTCAATATTCATTATTAGTTGTGCTCATCTAAAAAGAAACTATTTAATTTCTCTTCGTGAGTGTAACCTCGATAAAATTATATGTTACAAAGAACTTAAACAGAAAATGATGAAAATTCATCAGTCAGGCACAGAATATGTGGATGTCCTATAATTTCACTTGTAAGGTTACAAAGCTTTCATTTTTTTCCCCATGCAGACCTGCTAAATATGTTTACAATCTCTAATATTTTCCCATGCACAGTTTCCTGCAGCTATGAGATTTACGAGATAATATTACTGAAGTTCTGTCAGCATCTGATATTGTAAGTGCTGTTGTGTGTGCAAAATAACAGCAGGCTTTCTTTTCTGAGGTCTAACAGATTTCAAAAAAAGCAATTTAACACATTTCACTGTGGTGGCACTACGTATCTCAGCATCAGACACTCGAGACAATATTTAGAAATGGTGTGACTGTACAGAGACCAAGGCAACGTCTGATATGATCAGACGCAGAAGTCACACTTTCTGGACAAGCTTTACTCAGAGACGCAAGACAAAGCTGCACTCAGCCAACTGACTGTTCTGGATCTTGTTAAACTGTCTAATGATGCTTTGGACCTACTTGTTATTTACTATTTTTCTATGTATGAGTGAGTGAGTGTGTCTGAACACACAAGATCATCCTCTGTGTGTTTGTTGCTGTGTCTTTGTGTCGTGTGAAAGGTTTTTGTGCTGCATGTTTGTGATTATTCCTATGGTGATGTGCATCTTCGTACGCACCTACCTGTTCCAATCATTCGATGAACAAGAAGTCAACAAAGGGCAGAGGTTTAATCAGATAGAAACCTGAGAAAAGTCTTTTTTTCCAAGCAGAGCACAGAAGAGCAGTAGTTTTTGCTAAGCACAAAGACATGAAGCAAGTAGCTCTGGTCTGAAATCAAGCCTTCTTATGTTACTAAACCACTCTGGCATGTCAGTGATAATGAATCGGACGCAGAATTTTATGATATAAACAGAGTCCCATAATATCCACACCTGACTGTCGCATGTCTTAAATGCATCCTAAAGAGCACAAGCTACTTTCAGCTCCGGCCCTAGTGTGTTTATGCACACGTATGTGTGTGTTTGTGCATGTATGCGTGGATGATTGTTAGTATGATGTTATTCTCCTGTTAACACAATCGTTGTACTCGTAGTGTTGTGATCAATCATTTTATTACCCCTTGCTGAGACCTTTTGAAAATTGTGATTTGTATAAGACGGTGCAGACTGTAAAAGTGTATTGTTATTTGCAGATTTAAATTAAATTATGCTTTGCATTTGCATAGTCTCTGTTTATTTACAGTGTGATGAAATAGAATTGACTCTTATGAAGCACTTGAAATTGCAATACGAGAGCATCACCACTAGTCGGCGCGCTATAAACATGTTACTTTAGCATTGACCTATTGGAATTGGTGCGTGCATTTTTAGTTTACCACCACTCTTAGGTACAATTTAAACGTAATGTATTATAAGGATTTATATGTGGAATAATTGGTACACCTTTTATGAAGCATGTATACAGGTATGCATGATATCATAAATACACGCTGTACTGCATTGTATGTTTAAAAAAAAAAAATTGAATCCGAAGACTATTATGTAAGTTAATATTTGATTATAGTATTTTTATGTATTGCTTAAAGGTAGCCTAAAAGACAGGTAACGTAGCTATTATGTACAATTACCTTATCATAAACCAAATTAAAAATACTTTAGATTTTATAGTACATGGCTTTATGCCCAGTAATTTCCATGTTGTTCTGCTGTTGAGAAAAACTTTGTAAATTAAAATTGCGTAATAAGTCTCATAGCAGAATAAATAACACACACGTCAATTCAACATGACATATGCTTTTACATGGAAGCAATTTAGCTCATTGGCTCCGCTGAGTTCCTGAGGGGAGGCGTTGCAGCTCGCGCGGGAGCTTCAGCACGCACTGACACGCGACACTGGCGCGGGACTCCGGGGAACGCGTTACCTCTTCAGCTTCCATCCGACGCTGCGAAAACAAACAGGAGTATGTAGTTTGGAAGAGGACAGATGACCCACTCCATGGTGTCGTTTACTGTAGGGGCTGGGAATGCGTCGCTGCGTCTTGTTGTGAAGGACAGGTCCCTACTGAGGACTTCCTCACAGGACTGCGTGCATTTTTGTCTATAGACATGTAATCATAGAATCGATCTTTTCAACACACGCAAGGTGCGATGGCCTCTTCGGCTCAGCCCGAGACACGAAAGTTCACTCGCGGTCTTAGTAAGCCGGGCACCGCCGCTGAGTTACGCCAGAGCGTCTCCGAGGTGGTGCGCACTTCTGTACTGGTGGTGAGTGAAGTTCAACTTTAAAGTCTGCGTTTGATTCAAGTCACGCTTGTACTGTGTTAGTGCCTTTTTATTAACAACCTCTGTCATTTATTCACGCAATGACCTAAATATGAAATATAGGACAGGGCTATTAACGTGCTCAGATGGGAGTTTCTAACAAAAAATTAAAACCAGGGCATCAGATGAGGGCTCAAACGCGTTTTAAAGCTCGTAAATTGAGCACCTGCCACCTGTCAAATCTCCATCATTGCCACCATCATCTTTTTCAGCCATGGAAATAATAGTTTCGTATGTGTCTTGTCATCTAACTGTGAATGTATTGGACTGGGGAAAAATGGAAAAAAGAGGAAAAATCATTTTGGAAGAATTTTAAGCTGAAATGATCATAGCAGCCTTACTTAACGGTTGACATGTCACCTGCATTACTTCATCTCTCAGAACAGGAGAAGGAGTCTCCAGAGTTATCCATTACCTGTTATGCAAAAAGGGAAAGTTCCATCTGGAACTAATAGGAGCTGTCTGATTCCATCATAATTCAGATGTTGCCTCACTAAAGTAACACTTGAATACACATGAAAGTGCCAAACTGAAGTTTGCCGTTCTCATTTTGTGCAAAACAGTCTTTTTTCGCCAGGAACACCATTTAAAGATCAAAGAATTTAATGCACTTGAAGGAACAGTTCACCCAAAAGCTCTGAAAGTTGTTTAATTTACCCACATGTGGTTCCAAACCCATTTCGATTTCTTTTTTTTTCTCAGCACAATGGCGATGCTCCTCTTCCATACAATTAAAGCTGAATGAATATAAAAAATATATACATATTCAATAGTAATTATTTTTTGGTCATACTTTATATTAGGTGGCCTGTGTCAAAACAAAAAGTATTTATTGTGGTCATATTGTTTTGCAAAGCACTTTTGCTGCTGTTGAGGTTGGATATGGGTAAGGTTAGGGACAGGTTTGGTGGTATGGGTAGGTTAAATGTGAGTCAAGGTGTAAAGGATGGGTCATCAGTACAATGTAAAAACGTGCATGTACACGATATGTGCATGGTATTAAATTATTAATTTAAATGTAATTACACAGTAGTTAAGGCCACCTAATATAAATATTAATTCAGTAACAATGCATAAAATTTAACCGAAAGTCTTTTTTGACTATGGAAAGACTTACATTGTTCTATTTCAAAAAAATTCTATTTCAAGTTAATACTATTAGTTTGGACTTTAAATTCATTAAAGAATCCTGATAAATATTTGATATGGCTTCCACCAAAATTAAGGTAGTGCAACTGTTTTAACTGTGATAATAATAAGAAATGTTTCTTAAGCACCAAAGCAGCTTATTAGAATTATTTCTGAAGGATCATGTGATGCGGAAGACTAGAGCTTTTGAATGCTATATGAATCAGCATCACAAATCTGCCACAAAGTACTTCGTTTAACAATACTGACTCATTAATGGATTAAATCTATATATTGTCTGCAGATCCAGATTCTTTGCTGTTCATCTCTCTGAAAATGTGACTAAATTCTCAGACTCTGGTCTTCAGTTTCACTGTATAGAAAAGAGCAGGCTGGATTCTTCAGGATATTTGTTTTGTGATTAACAGTACAGGTTTGGAATTGCACGAGTATGAGTAAACTATGACAAAAGGTTTTTTATGATAAACTATTTCTTTAAAGTTATGCTGACTTGTTTTAGTTTTGGTGGTTGTTCTAGGTCTCTTAATTCATTTTCAAACCTAATATGTTGTGTTGTGCAATCATTGAATTTAAAGGTTACATGCTTCATTTGTCACCATTATGACTATCAGCAAGGCATAAAGCACAAGGGTTACGTCAGAGCAAGTCTTCGTTCGTTTCTTGAACTCCAAGTACATTAAAATGCTGTAATGTCTACATCCGCTGTAAATAAACTCTCTCTGTAGCCATGTCCTGCTACATGTCCTGCCACTGGCAGTTTCCTAGATTTGTGGGTCGACCCACAAGGTTTTGAATCAGTCCAGTGTTTTTCTGTCCAGCTAGTGTTACCATGGTTACTCATGGTTCAGCGATTAGACTTTGGATTTAGCCTTTTGACATCAATTAAGTTTGGCTTTGTGACTTAGTGCTGTACATTTTAATGACATATTTGATTATCATCCATGTTGAAAGATGGAAAATAAACAGATGGTTTATAAACTGTATGTCACACACATAGTTTCTCAGTTAAGTGTGTTCGTGGTAATGGCTGGTAAGCAGGAATGCTGGGGTCCGCTAATGGAACTTTGGGTCACTGGCTCCTAATTCGTTTTCACATATTTTAGCTCTCAATCAGAACATATTTTATGGCATATTTTTCTCTTTCTGGTGTCTCTCTATTCCTTTTCCCCTGCCTTGTTGTTCAAGTGAAAACACATCTGATCATTATTCCTAATATGTCACTCAAACAACTTTAGGATTCATGGGAAATCAGGCCGTAAAATTAAATCTAAAAAGGATTTGTCTCCTCTGATGTTAACAAGTCACTTGATCAAACAGATCTGCACAGAAGGGGCCTGAAAGGGTCTTCATTTGAACCCTCAATCAGCACATTTTTATACAAGCACAAATGAAAATGGTTAGATATAATAATTATTCTGGATCACAATGCTTTGTTTGTTTTAATCTAAGTTAATCAAAAATACATATAAATATGTTGCAACAGCTAATACACCTCTTCTATGTTTTTTATTTCTGTATACAAATTAATTTTTGGGAAGGTGTGAAGTAAAAATGTCGGGGCGCTCCAACCATCCTGATATAATAATAATGAAAAAGCCTTATTATAAGAATTAAATTATTGAAAAGAAAAAGAAAACATTCAAAAGTTTGGGGTCTGTTTTTTTAAAGAAGTCTCATGCTCACTAGGGGTGCAGTTAATTGATTAAAATATTATTGATCAAATATTATTACAATTTTAAATAACTAACTGTCAATAAACTTTTTCTCCCAAGATTCTTTGATTCATAAGAAAATGTAACAGATTTTAAACGTCTAAGGTTACAACGGTAACCCACCTTCCCTGAAGGAGGGAACGGAGACGTTACATATGGGATCTCGCATGAGAGACCAATCGTCTTCGAGGCCAATGAATATTGGTGCACCTTATCACAGCGCGGCCATAAGAGGGCATGGCTGGAATGCACATGCAGGTTTTCGCTGAGGAGCCGAGCCGGCATCAGCGCGACCCAGGGTCGTGGCAAGGAGATGTAACGTCTACGTTCCCTACTTCAGGGAATGTGGGTTACCGTTGTAACCTTAGACGTTCGCCTTCAGTCGAGTTCACTTCGATGTTACATATGGGAACAGACCCATGGATAAGGCCACGACTCTGAGCCGCGTTACGCAGAGACCCCGGTGCCGGCAGGCTGTATGGCAGCGTGTCGACAGGAGAGTCTGCACGTAACCTTCCCAACGCCCTGGGGGCCGCATTTGGGGCCCCGTTGGGATGCCAGCTTCTATTCAAGACAATTTACATTTTTTATAGCTGTAGCATGGGTCGGGGGGCGGAGACATGAAAAACATTTTTACATGTAATTTTTTAAGGAATGCACTATATAGATAAAATATTGATATAAGTGAAGGGAAACACAGCCTTTGAGCTGACTGTGGAACCAAGGTGTTAAGGCCACAACCTACTGGAGAAGGGGCCCAGTAGGAGCACAGCCAAGACTGACTCAGGGAGGAGGATGGAGGGGGTTCGCCTTGGCATCGGGGAATCCCCTGCAAGGGGCACGGTGCAAGCCAACACCAGCTGGTCTTCCCACTACCTGCTCGTCTAATTTAAGACACGGGAAGAAACAACCTCCTCACGTCACCCAGCCTGCAGCTCTACAGATGTCTGCCAAAGAGGCACTGTGCGCCAACGCTGAGGTAGAGGCAACACTCCTTGTGGAGTGGGCTCTAAGACCTAGCGGGCACGACTCTCCCTGGTATAAGTACGACAGGGAGATGGCTTCCACCACCCAATGGGCCAGCCTCTGTTTGGAGACTGCATTCCCTTTCTGCTGACCTCCAAAGCAGACAAAGAGCTGCTGAGAGCGTCTGAAGCTCTGAGTGCGGTCAACGTAGAGGCGCAATGCACGTACTGGACACAGCAACTCTAAGGCCGGGTCTGCCTCCTCCTGGGGCAGAGCTTGCAGGTTCACTACCTGATCTCTGAAGGGAGTGGTAGGAACCTTGGACATGTAGCCGAGGTCTCAGTGTTACGTGAGAGTTGGCCGGGCCGAACTCTAGGCACTTTTCGTCGACAGAGAAAGCTTGGAGGTCCCCCACCCTCTTAATGGAAGCCAAGGCAATCAGGAGCGCTGTCTTTAATGACAGGTATTTTAGCTCGACTGAAGCCAAGGGCTCAAAGGGAGCAAGCCGCAGGCCGGTTAGGTCCCAAGAGGGTACTGGGGGCGGTCTTAGGGGATTAACCCAACACGCCCCTCTCAGGAACTGAACGATGAGTTGGTGCTTACCTAGGGATTGACCATCCACTGCATCATGGTAGAACAGGCGACAATGGGCAGACTCGGGGGAGGCAAAGAGGTCTATCTCCGCCTTGCCGAAGTGGCTCCATATCAGCAGGACTGATATGGAGCAGGTCTGGCGGTGGAGTCGCCACTCTCCATGGTGGGTGGACTGCGGTGAAAGCTGATCGGCTGCACGGTTGAGTATACCTGGAATATGAATGGCCCCCAGCGATTTCAGCCGCGTCTGACTCCACAGGAGCAGATGGTGGACAGGTTGCGACATGCGGCGGGAGCGTAGACCACCCTGACGGTTGATGTACACTACGGCTGCAGTGTTGTTCGTCCGGACGAGCACGTGCTTGTGGAGCAACATTGGTCTGAAGCGACGAAGGGCCAGAAGCACGGCTATGTGAGTTTGGTGAAAACTCGGGGAGACAGGGACAGGCCAAATGGGAGAACCTTGTACTGATATGCTCGACCCTCGAATGCGCTGTGATAAGGTGCACCTGGCTGTGATTATTGCACGCCAATATTCATTGGCCTTTTTCAAAAGACTCGAAGGCGATTGGTCTCTTATCCTATATGTAACGTCGAAGTGAATTCGACTGAAGGGGAACAGACATTTTTTGTAATAATGTAAATGTCTTCACTGTCAGTCTGCTGAATAAAATGATCAATTTCTTTTTAAAAATCATACTGAGCACAAACTTTTGAATGCTATAGTCTTGTTTGGCTTCTACAGACACTTGCTAGATTAATTCAAAGCTTCGGAGACTGACAAGTTCTCACACTTGCTGTACGTAAAAAAAACCCCCTGACATTTCCAATCACACGATAGATTTTGTGACCAATCTCTTCTTTTTTCTGTGTACATTTAATCTTGATTAACGCTGTGGTTGATGATAGATTGTGTGACCACTCGCTCCTTATTTTCTTAGTTTCCTCTGCCTGTCATGAGATCAGCTAAATCAGGATAGGTGGCCAGAGGCTTGAATGTGCATTTGGATCAATATGAGTTACATTTCAATTAATGGCCTACGTCCTCCCCCAACACATGCTTCAGTAAGCTCGTGCAGTTCATTCAAAGTGGCAATCACACAGCTGTCCATGTCTGTTTCTTTCATGACGTTTGTGTATGTGTATGCATCTGTGTCCTGTAACACATATCAAAGGCCCTGCCCATGGTGTCCGTTACCCTCCCAGATGGACTGCTTCTGGCCCTGCTTGTGGACAGCATACGTTAGATTGAACTCTTACTATTGCAGATCAAGTTACTGAATAATCACCAATAGGGGAGGAAATTGTAATGTAATTGTCACCAAAATCGCTGTATCATATTTTTTATTTTATTTTGAACGTGCACTGTAGTCCATGTAATGCAAAGTAAACAAATGTTTGAAATCCTTTTTGATTGGTGAGAATTTGAAATCTAATTGTTTGTAAAATATAGTTTCCTGGCCTCATTAGTGTATTGGTGGTTGTGTGATTGCCGTGTGTGTGTAGGGAGCAGGTGAGGCCTGCTGACTGGATATCCACTACCATTTATTATGTATGAGAGCAGCTTGGGTGTCTGTTCTATTTTTAAACGCTCTTTGTCCTGTGGGCTTGTTAAAGGACACTGAGAATCCAGCGATCATGTGATCTACACTTTGCCGGGATGGTATGAATGCTGAGCTGAAAGTCACAGAATGCTGAGCGATGAGAGGTTTGATGACATCTTTAGTCACCGACTGTCCTGGAATGCAATACGTTTGAGAAGAAACACTTATGTTTGTGGTGTGATGTAAGATTTGAATTAGACTGTTTAGGTTTAAAGGAATAGTTTGGTCACGTGTTATTTTAAGGTACAGTTCTTGCTATAAACAAACCATTAACTACAATGTTTACCACAATAAGCTCCTAATTTACTGCTTTTTAATAGTAAGATTAGGTATATCATGCAGATTATGTGCTTTAGATGTACTAAGAACAGCCAATATGTTAATAATAAGGCATGCTACTAAGCAACTAGTTAATATTGAGAATTGTTTTTTATGCTATATAAGTAGTCCCAATAGTTTACACAAAAATGTATGCTGTCAATGTCATTATTTAATTCCATTATGTCATTCTGAATTCATGTATTCTCTTTCTTACACAAAAGAAGTCTTTTTACTGACTTGACAAAGACTTACAATAACAGTAAATGAAGATAATTGCGAAGAAGCAACATACTTTAAAAGTTTCATAGTTTTCCAAAGCCATTAAGTCACTTTGTTGGAGCAACTTAAAGCTGTTAAGTTAAATGAAAATCAGCCATTGTTTTGACATCAGGGATGCTATATACAGTATATATATATATATAAGTAGATTCCTCATTAGCAATTGTTTTTCTTGCCCGTCTATCCATTCACCATTGGTCAGCGAACCTTTGAGCATGTTGACTGTGTGCGTCTGCAACAGCAAGTTATACCCAAATGTGGTGTAATATCTGGGTTGTTCTCATGTTTTAATCACTTGTAATGAATTAACTTAATACTTAAATTCATTTTTAAGTTTAGCTAAATTGTAAAAGGGAGCCAATTATTACAATGTGGCCATGACTGAACTAAAACAAGAAAGCAAAGTAATAAAATATGTCCATGAATTAAAAAGTTGTGTAACTGGGTTACACTTTATTTTGATGGTCCACTTTAGATAATCCGCTAACTATAACTTTGTAACTACACGTCAATTACATCTCAACTAATTCTCATTCATTTGCAGCTACATGTGTACGAGAGGTTCACTGTGATTTCGCCAAGTAACACATGATCCTGGATCAACATTACTGTCCAAAAATATAGACTTATTCCAGTCTCTACCCCTAAGCCTACTCCTACCCAAAATGCATGTCTAAATCAGCGGGAAATGACAGCTGTTTAACAAGGACGTAGAAGCACCTAACCCTGATCACAAGCCTAAAACAGATATTTCCTGAAAAATTATATCTCAAGGGGGTGTAGTTGGGTAGGTTTAGGGATATGTAAAGTGGGTGGAGTTGGTGCACCTCTGTAATACCAGTGTATATACATTGTAACTCCTCAGGAACTGCCCACTTAATATAAAGTGTAACATTCTGGACACCAACCACAATTTATATGTGAAGCCTAATTGACTGCTGATGTGTTACGTCAGAGTAATTACATGCTAAATCCATAGTAATTGTCTATTTAATATAAGTCTAATTTAAGACAAAGTGTAACACTTTATTTACCAAAAAGTGCTGTCAGTCCTGTTACACATTTGTACTTTCCTTACCAAAAAGTTTTGTTACCAATGTCCTGTTACACATTCATACTTACACATACCATTCTGAGGGTTGTTACATGTGGGAAATTACAGCTGTAGATACCATGTACCGGTGTGTACTTACACTGTGGTTACATACACAAATAGTTACTATGGAAGTACACAGGTATTAGGGACACTTAATATTAAGTGGGTCCAAAATGTTTATACAGAATATATATTTTTTTTCATTTCTGCAAGACATCTTAGATACTCAATGCAGCCCGCAAGTGGGGTTTGGATGCCCCTGATGGTTCTGCTGAGGTGTGTGGCTGTCCTAACTTAATTTACAGCGGAAACAGGCTACAGCAAACGTCAGAGAATGGCTCATCAGAGGGAACATCACCGCCTCCCTCTCATTACATTCTGCCACTGCTGTAAACAGCAGGTCAAGCTTATTCTGTGTAATTGGTCCACAGTAATATTGATGGTGTTTAGCTTGACTTCATTAGTATGCTTGTGGTAAAACGTCTGGGTACACTGTGCACCTAAAAGGCTAAAGGATGCAGTTTTTGTGTAGACTAATAATGCCTCAATTCCTGAACTTGCATAAGATGCTATTGTTTTAAAGGCCGACAAACTCATATCGCTTCCTCTGTAAAGCCGCATATGTATTGTCATAGAGCTCGAGGCTTGTTTCCATGGCAATGTACCCATAATTTTACAGCTGCCACCAATTACATCATTAACAACTGAAGAAGAAGCTCTGGAAAATGTCTCTTCCAGACACTTCATCTAATGATTTTCCCTTCTTCGCATGAAATCGTAATGTCTCAGTGTATATAGCTGTGCTTTGGTGAAATGATGGAGACCTTTCTTTTTTAGTGAGACTCACAGATCCACACTCACCACACCACTGGAAAATCTATCAAGCCTGCTTTTTATTGTGGAAATTTGCTTGACGTCCACACTGAAAGTGAGGGAATGGAACTACTACTGAAAGATTGAATTCTCCATTTTTAGGAACTTCTGTCAGTCTTTTTCGCTCCCTCTCACACACATATGCATTCTTACTTAAGGGATAGTTGACCTAAAAACTAAATTATATTATTTTTATATTTAGATTATAATTATATAAGCACCTTCCTGTCACACATATAGGCCTAAAATAGGCCTATTCATGACACCAATGATTGGTCGATAGTATTTAAAGTGGTGTTTGTGAGCTTTTACTACAACAAAAGCGGCACCTAGTGGCAAGGAATGAATTAGCAATTTTCATTCAGACCAATGTGAAAATCAAGTTTAAACAGGTCTGACCAAGCAACAAGTGGGCGGGCAGTATGCTAATGTTTCACCTCAACATGAAACTGACTCATTTCAATGAGTCAACTTTTTCTTTTGATAGAAAATAATATACATGATGCACTTTCAGATTAAAACTTTGCAGGATGTTACCCACAGTGTTGTACAAGTTACTTCCAAACTAGTACAGTACATCATATATATACTTGTTACTGCTATTTAAAAGTAATTCCTTATGTTACAATGTTACTGATTCCAAATTGTAATGCGTTACATGACTCCTGTATACCTTTTTAGTTACTCTGACCAAAATAAATACAGAGAGCGTGCCGTCAGCACAGCTGAAGAGTTCTGCATTCAAATACACGCAATAGACTAAAGCTTGTCACAGCATCAGCAAAAGTAGCCTAATTACCATGAATATGTCCGAGGAAAATAGTAGGAAGATATTTAAATTATTTAGTGTTTTCTGAGTCCTTGTCACAAAGATACATTTCCTGACTAGCCGTCTCCTCTGATGCATCTTAAGTCATCTTTATGGATTAAAATTATAATGAAAGAGTTTTGTTTTTCGTTTTAAATTTTTTTTGTTAAGTGGTCATTTAAAGCTTTTTGTATTTCTGTATTTTTTTTTGCTGAGTTTCAGTTAATTTTTGTGAAGCGCTCCTGTTCAAGATATTGTCAGTGCACCCAAATAAATGTAGACCCTTTACTGTTCTTAATGATGTAATACTCTGATGATGGCGTCAGCCACTTAGTTTCCACTGGAGATGCTTTAACATTTAAACATTGTTATATGCTTGAAATGTTTTTATTGCATTTTAAGCAAGTTGGAATGATTTCAAAAGTTAAATTGATCAAATATAGTTTATGATCAGCACTGGCTGCCGCTGGCTACTTTGTCATTACAAAAACTTATTGTCAAACGAAAAATTATATTTAAGCTCCAAGCATTTTTCTAAATTAACGAAATATAATAATTTTGCCATTACACACAAAACCAAACTGTTATATTAGATGAAACTACACTCCTGTAAAGCCTGGCCTAAATACTTGACCACGTCACAAATACAAGGTTACGCCAGCGAGATGAATTAAATAAATCGCTCTACACATACTGTATATATTAGAAGCTGTCCTTTAGTATTCATTTACAAACCTGTACACCACACATGGATGATAACTGACCACGAACAGAAAATAGAGCTGACTTGGGGCATTTTTATCTTGTGTCTTGCTGTTTTTTGAACAAAAAAAAATATTGGCTAAAAGTGCGTTTTAACTAGCCTGGCTTCCGCGACTTAAAAGCTCATAGGAGCTTAGTCTGGCCAAGCTACCTTACGACCTCAGTCGTGCTGGGGGAGGGGAGCTCGTTTCTCAAATGCTCTAAAACGGCAGCTTTGCCAGACTGACTTTGCTCGTGAAATTGAATGTAGGGTCACAGGAAGTATGGGCGGGCCCAGGCTACATTGTAACGCAAGCATTACTGAACATGTACCGAGTAAAATATTACGAAAACCTGATTAGTAATGCCTTACACTACTGCATTACAGCAAATAGTAACATATTACTGTAATGTATTACTTTTGTAATTACTCCCAACACTAGTTACACTCTGCATGAAGGGTAATTTTCAATTACATAATACGAGCACTTTAAACTTACTAACTGATATTGGAAGTACAAAGACAGCTGCACTGACAAAAAAAGTCCTTCATGTCTCAAAGAATTAAAAATCTGGCTCTCACTTACACCTGCAGGATGACATCCTGTTCCAGCCTTAATTAGATGTGATTAATTAGCATGACATGTTGGATTATATGAGTGGGTGGAATCCACATGGTCCTCTTTGGAAAGCATTCTGGGTGCGTTTCACTCTGGCTAAAGTCAGGCAGACAGAGTTATGATTGGATTTTTGATTAACATGAGGTTAGGTTAGGTTTCATAGCCATAGGCTGTTTCAAAAGTTAAGGTTAAACTTTAAAAATATAAAATAATGTCGTGCACCATTAAGTATCACTAGTGTTGACCCAGGCATGACACACATGCTGCTGCAGCAGCCATTGCATAATATGCATGATAGAGTCATGACATCAGATGCCCACATCAATTCCTTTCAACTCTATGAAGTTTGTTTTCTGTGTTTGTATTGTAGATGAAAACCAGCATGAACCTCTCTTCACACACAATCTGCTCAAGCAAAACAAACCATTTACATAAAACTATTATTATATCCCACAACTTTAACCAATGTCATAATTTTTGGTGATAAAAGCAGCAGAGTTAGCTGTGGATTTTAGAGTGAGGTGTCATATTGAAGTCATACCGTTGTGTGTTATTCTCTCACTCAGCCTTTTGAGAGAAGAAAAGACTTTGTTACATAAAGCCAGTTGACTCAGGCCTAAGCGAGAAACCAGGCTGCTGAGAAGGGGATTTCATCTGATACCCTGTGAGCTTTGAAGCAGTCTGTCTGATGAGAACCGCTCTGTCTCTGGTTTGCATGGACACTAGCACTGCACGTAAGCGGTCAGTTGAGCTGTCATTTGTGGTGAGAGCTGTTTTTCTTTTTGTTCCTCGCTTTGGACATCTTGATGATGATATTTACCATACACGTTGTATCTTTAATCACCTCAACAGCTGTTAAAGGAACATTCCATCCAAAAATGAATTAATTACCCATCCGTATGCTGTCCCAGATATACATGTCTATTCTGTGGACACAGAGTGTGGAAGAAATGCTAATAATTAAACCATAAACCATTGCTTAAGGCTACCTGTCAGCACTCTGTGAGTTTTGACATGTCGTGAAACATGATGCAAGCACATTGTGAAACATCACTTCTTGATCGAGTTTTACAATGCACCTATATCACCCTTCACAATGTGCTAATACTGTAGTTGGTCAAAAGCAATTGTTTATAGTTTAAAAGGTTAAAAACATTAGTGTTTCACACACACTTGACTCAATGTAATCTCTAGCTCCTGACCCTAACCCTACCCATCAGAACTAAGTGCCTTACCTGAACCCTTACCCTAAACCTACCCTCAAGGTCTTAACCCTCAAACAGGCCTTTAAAGTGCTCTCAGAAAGTGAGGACCAGCCAAAATGTCCTCACTTTACAAAATTGTCCTCGCTCTGATGATCTAAAACTCAAACCGGCTCTCACAAAGATTTATCTTATTAACTCCAATGTTGCTTTTGCATTATGCATTATAGTCATATTAGAATAATAAGAACAAATCCAGGATTAGACAGTTGTTTGATGTTTTTGTCCCTTCCTTAGGGCCTAATGAGCATGTTTTTTCATAGCGGACGTCCCTTTCTCACTGGGCCCAGGACAATGTTTCTTTCTTATCCCCTAGACTTCCATTAATGAACCCCTTTAATGCATTCATTGGGAATGAAACCCATGGCTTTGATGTTGCAAGCACCATGCTCTACTTGTTGAGCTGCAGGAATGTTCCAACTAGGAATCCTCTGCACATTAGGACTGGCAGAAACTGGGCAATTTGATATCCTGTATTCTGCACAGCTCTGGTTTCAAGTGTCTTGGTGCTTGGTTGATTAGCTTTACATAAGAGTTAATGGGCTTTTTATTTCTGTAGTTTTTTCCCTGTTGAAAAAAAAGCTGCATATGCTGGTTAAGTATGTTTTGAAGCAAGGTTTGAGCTGATTCAAGCTGGTCCTTAGATGGTCATGAGCTGGTTTAAGCTGCTGGTTCTCCTGCTCATCTTAAACCAGCACACGGGCGGCTAAGGACCAGATCAAACCAGAAGCCATGCTTCAAAACCCACCTAACCAGCATATGCCGTTTTTTTCAAGAGTTTGGTTGTGCAAATCTGTATTGCCATAGCTTTTTGTTGGTAAAGACGCTTCTTGACTGATTAACCATACAGGTTTTAAGCTGAACCTTGCCTATATTTAAGTTCATGACTTAAGTACTAAACAACTCAAAACTCAAAAGTCAGTCCACTGAATTGTGTTTGATTCCCAGGGGTCCAGTGTGCAGCAGTGGTGTATGGACTGTAACTGTTGTTCTGTCAGTGATTGACTAGCTTCTGTGTTATACATACAATTATTTTCCTGTGTAGGAGTGCAGAGTCAGCTGGCAACATTGCAAACTGCTTGTTTTTTGCCAGCATAGTCATTTAAACAACCACTTTAAGTACTAACAGCCATTTCCCATGGTGCACTTTGTTCCACAAAAGGCTGTAGTAACTGAGAGGGATCTAACATTAGCCCATTAATAAGTATTTGTAGTATTAAAGTGAACATGGATTCAAAATTGACCTGGTTTACTGTCTTTGTATGTATTTCTCATTGCACTGTGCGTGATTCACTGGTGCACAGAATTCCAAATAAGAAAGGTCTGTCTTAATAATCTTTTTTGGCTGATGTCATAAATCCCTCTTACTTATTCAACCCATCATCCTGGCTCTATATTTTATGTAATGTCCACTTTTTGCTATAAAGGAAATACACTTACATTTTATTCTTGGAAATATGATTGTGGGCTTTATATGTGTCCATTATGATGTACTGCATCATATGAATGGTAAAACTCAATTTCACACAGTGTGTATTGTACATGAGGATAGTTTTGACTAATAAATATTGCATGTTTGCAGAGGAGAGAAGGTCTAAAACCCTCCTCCCCTAATGGATCATCCCAGTGTCAGTACTTGCCTGTTGTGAAAAGGATTTCCCACGATTAAAGGAGTAGATTATCTCTCGATCTGGCGCCCTATATTTGTACAGTGTACACAGTGTAAGATTAAGCAAACCAACTAGTGGGTCAGAATGGGCTCACTGACTGACTGATTCAGGCTCTCTTATATAGTCATCTCTCTTTCTATTCATTTTTCCTCATCTTTTCATTCAACATTGGCTCTATGACATCTTACAGTACCAAATATTAGTACACATAGGAGTAAAACGAGAAACTAACTGTTATTCTTGCTCCAAAACATTTTTCCAAAGCATTCAGCATCATGTAGTAGAATGTTTTCTCTTTTTCCATCTGATTCTTAAACCTGCTGTTTGAGAAGAAAAGAGTAAGGTCAATAGGTCAAATGAAAGACACAGCAAGAGGGAAGCAGAGATAAGTTTATAAGTATGATTATCTTGTGGCTTTTGTGTACTGTCTTCAACCGTCTGTATACACAATATTCAAAAAAACTGTATGTCACATGAGTGGAACGTGGCATACTCATACAAGCATAGAATTCATACAAGCAGACAGTTTCTGGAGTGTGCACCAATGGACACTTTGCAAAGAGACACATTATTTTCATAGTTAGGTTGTCCTTGTGGATTCATTTGTACTTGTATAACAACATTATGTTTTTTTGTTGTTGCTGTCACAAATGATGTTAGTACAAACAGATTTTTTACTTGTCATCCTCTAAGGGTGTACTCACACTAGGCGTGGTTGCCGTGAACCGAGTACGATTGTCCCCGCTCCCCACTCTCTCTCTGGCCTGCACTCACATAGGGTTTCAGCATTCGTGCCGGAGCACACTTGTGTCATTATGGTGCGACGGTTTCAGGATAAACAGGAAGAGCTGAACGCAATGGAGTCCGTCACTCTGTTTAGTTTGTGGATAGTAATTTTGAGTCGTTTGGTCCGCGGTGGTCCACAGCCCTCTCACAGCCTATTGTTAAACAGGTCTATTGCTTTTGTTGGTTTTGGAGCATCGCAAAAACGTGACGTCACATGTCTTGTCATCTGACACATTCATGATATATTATTTCCTTTTACATTAAAAAAATTATCTCAAATTCAAGATTGTCCAAAAAAAAAAAAAATATATATATATATATACTCTCATGTTTACTGTGTTATTGTTCTTTGACATTTTGTCTGGAAGCTTTTATACTTCCGAAAATGTAAAAAAAAAATCTACATTTAATTGCAAATAAGTTGCATGTGCTACTTACTATCTTTACATTTTGTGTTGCAAAAAAAACCCCTCAGAAACAGCATTACTACCAGTTGACCACTAGTTAGTCATAAAGAACACTGGTCAAAGGACAATGACAACTTGGTGGATTTAGTATGCCCTAATATACTAATATATTACACAGATTGTGCATCATCATTTTAAAACATATTCACTGATTTAACTACCATCAGGAATAGGAATACCAAAAGGTGTCACAATCAGGCTGGAAGTGCCCACCAGTGAGCTAGGCTGGCACTCCAGCATCAGAATAACTTTAAGTGTGTTGTGTCCATTTTCATGCGTGGACTCTATTTTCATGAACTCTGATCTCTGCTCCCCTTGTATGTTGTCTTGGTGTTTCATTCGTGTCTCCGCCCATCTCGTTAGTTGCCATAGTGTTTTATTTCTAGTCTCCTCCTCCTGACTTAATTTCTATGTGTATTTAAATCCCTGGATGTCTTTGTGTAATCACGGTTTGTTGTTTTCATGTCATTGGATGTTGTTTCTCGTTTCTGCCTTCTGCCATGCAAACCCTGTATGTCGATGATCGAACCAGTTTTGTTTAATAAACCTGTCGCATTTGAATCCGCATGCCCTCTCGTCCCTGCATCGTGACAATAGGAATACCCTTGGAAAGGTATTAAAATAATTTCTAACCTGATAGTCTCACCCCAGCATGTATTAATTTTCATTTTATTAAAGATCTCTTTGTACAAGAGAAAAAAACATTATACCCCTATCACATAATTATATCTGTGCTGAGCAATGATTGTCTATGACTGATCGCTTTTTAAAGCTTTGAATGCCATTGACAGAATTAATCACAAATTCAATTTGTCATCTGACACATTAATGATATATTATTACTTTTCCTTTTACATTATAAAAATAATCTCAAATCCAATATTACCATGCAGTTCACACAGGGTTATCTGGTTCACTGAAAAAATAAAACTAGTGTTTTGTGAATGAGAAAATATATGTGTTTTTGTCTATAACCATACCAGTACCTAGGAGTATGTTTGTTTCTGCATTCATTCAATTTTAATACGTATCAGTCATTTTGCATAGAGAACAAGCAGAGATTTCCATTTTCGTTTGTTAATCTAATGCATGCATTTGTATTTGCATGTGTGAGAGAACAGACTGAAATTGAGTTTTTCCATCTTTATTTTATAGCTCCATTAAGTAATGCCTTTCAAACCATTGTTTTTAGGTTCTGTTAGACAGATGTTCACGTGTGAACATATATTTCATATATTAGTTATATAATAGGTAATAAATTGGTTTATGTGCAATGGAATGTTTTAGTAATGTAACCAAAGCAACAAAAGATCCACAAGTCTTTGGAAATATTTTAGTGCCAAACGTATATATAGTACTTACTATTGGAAGAGCCTTTGTGGTTTTTATTTTTATTTTTTTCTGCATTATAATGACCTAAGAGTAGCCAAATTGAAATTAGTTTCTTTGTGAGCCACCCATAGAATTATTTGGTTTCTCTCGTGAAGTGAATAATTATGACTAATAAATCTGAACTGCAAAAAAAAAGTTCTCCTAATTAGCATTTTGTATGCTATTTCTAGCCATTAGAAGTCAGATCTTTATTCTTTCAGCTGTAAGGTCCACATTCTGCACAGTATACTGTAGGTTCAGAGAGGGCCTGGTCTCTGCGTGCTACATTTCCACATGAAGAACAATGCTAACACTGTCCTGTGTTCTGATTAGCGCTGTGCTGGATCAGTGTTAGCGAAGAGAAACTCGTTTTGCCCTGATGTAACCTCATAGTACACAGGGCTTTATATATTGCATGTGAACTAAAGACCAGCTGTGTGTGCAAAGCTACAGTGTGTCATTTCTGTGCCATTATAATGCTAAAATTATTCAAAATCAGCAATAAATAAGAAAATTACACTGCTTTTTGCTCAAGTTAACAAGTTAGCATGTTAGTACTTCCATTCCCATGTTACTGAATTTTTTGAGGTTAAAATTCTGTGGTTGACATAAGCTCACATTTCAATGCTCTCTTCTGCAACATAAAGTACATCAGTACACCTTGTGATTTCTTAAAGCTGTTAGGTGTCTTGAAAAGGGTCATATATGTCATCACACCAAACATGTACTCACTAGTTCGCTTTCACAGCTTTGTTGTGTTTAAAATACATTTTTTGCAAACTATTTTAACTCAGAAAGTTTAGGGAATGTTCAGAGTCTTCTCTCTGAAGTTTAATGGCAGTGATGTTAAAGTCATGCTGTCTTTGTTCATGAATAATATTATCACGATGAACAGGCCATGTAAGTATTATAAACTTTTGTAGGCCACAGAGCTTATTTTCTGCAGTAATACAAAAGCCAGTGGAAAAATCCTGTTGGGTTTTTGCAGAGGGAAGCAGGGTGATGCTACCTTCAGGATTGCCAACAAAAATACATTATCACTGCAGCTCTATATTCTTGTATTCATGTTTCTACAAGTGGATAAACTCCTCCTCCATAAAACTTTTTCTACCAGTTAAGATGCTCAAACAAATGAATATAAATCTGAGATGAACTGCCTGAGAGCGCTATAACTGATACAACTGATCGGCTGGTATAGCTATAGAAAAGCAGCATATTTTATGAAAGCGGTTTGTTTTGTGCCTGTAGATGGCAGAAGAGCCCAGTCATGTCACATGTGAAGTTTTCTGACTAATGGCTGTCTGAAAAGTATTGATCTGTGATAGTATTGTGCTGACCCTCCTCAGCTTTCTAACCGTTAATGTACTTTTAACGTCTTGTTCTCTTTTTCTTTCTATACCCTTTTCTGTCTCTTTAATTTTCTCTCCCATGAAACACCTGCTGTTTAATTATTCAAGTTGCAAGCGAATTTTCAAATTTTTTCCTACACCAATTATTTCCATATGTGCATACACTGTTATATGGATTTGTTTTCAGCCATGTTGTGTGCTTTGCCCTGTGTGTGTGTGCATGTTAACAAGAAAGATTTTTGGCCTCATATAATAATGTCCAGCGCTAAGTATTACAATATTATCTCTATGGCAACCACACACGTTACATCATAGTTTTGCACTGAGTCACCTGGACCACCAGGCCTCTGACGTCAGTAACCCCACGACCCAGTCCAGCTCTGAAATGAAATCCAGACGCAAACCAAAACAATATGCACAAAACGTGCCCTCAATAAGCAAAAATGAAGCAAATAAACTTCAGCCTCCAAGTAACAAATGTTAGAAATAGACTTTCATATACGAGCACACTGGACTCACATGAAAGCAGAACAGCTCACAGTGTAATTAAGGGAGTTTAAAAGCATCATTTAAAAATGTGCTGAAAACTAAAGCTAACAAACTTTCGTTTTATTTCTGCAATGTCTCGTGATGTTTCTTTTTGTCAGTTTTTATAGTTTGGCAGTTGTGTTACCGTTATAAATGTTGAACTAGATGTTTAATGTTTGTAGTGTTTTTTCATGTACAACTAGCCACCACAAGTGATAGGGTGTTGCGGGTTGTTGTCAGGGCTTTGTTAGATGTTTCCAGCATGAACTGGGGGTTGATTATTGGCCCAGGTGAGCCCACCTACATTCTGTCTCTTTGAAATTCTTCGATAAGTCTTCTTTGGGCTTCCTTTTTGGTCTGGAACTTCATATAAGATACTCCACCTGAAAGATGTGACTTTCTTTGTGTCTTCGTGTCATATCACAACACTTACTGTAGGATGAAGTCTGTAACTCAACCCTCCCTTGAACACAAGTACAACAGTTTTTAGAGTTGGATAAGAAGAAACATCGTATTATTCTATTTTTTACACTTATTATATATATATATTTCTTCACACTTATATGATATTTTTTACACCTTTTTTTACCTGTTCTTTTCAGCTCATCAACGTTTTGAAATGTTGTTATTTGTTATTTACTGTTCCAAACCTGAGTTTCTTTTTTCAGCTGAACACACCCAAACAGGTATATTGAAGAGCTGGTAGCATATTGAAGTAGGAAATGGCCACCAACAACTGTTTGGTTACTGTCAGTATTCTTCAAAACCTTGTTGTTGTGTGCATGTGTGTGTGTTCAGCAGAAGAAAGAAATTCATACAGGTTTGGAACGACTTGAGGGTGAGTAAATAACAGAATTTGTATTTTTTGGGGTGAATTATCTTAATTGCATTTATGAATTCTGTGCCAATACATTTTTCAGTATAGCAAGGCAAGAAGTCGACTTCACATTAATAGAAGCTAATGACTGAATTGCACCCAGTGACCAAATGCTCTTCACGTACTTGCATGAAGCATGTTTCTGGTTCACGTATGCGCAATGGTGATGAATTTTTGCTGTCAACAAGTCTATTTTCACATGCATTTGCTGTAAAATGAAAACAAAAATGCTGGTGAGTAGGTTTTTAACCAGCTTAAATATAAAAAATGTGTTCCCAAATAGAAAAGGCTGTGTAGAGCTTTGGTTTTTTTTTTAATGAATCTTAATAAATATTTCAAGGAATCTTCTCTTGAGGAGTTTTGTGTGAGAGACGGAAAGACAAAAAGTTATCAAAGTGTGCACGCTTTTGATCTTCTGTCTGATATGCTGTCATGAATGTGTGTGTGTGTGTATGAGAGAGAGAGAGAGAGAGAGAGAGAGAGCAGGATGGGGCGTTTGAAGCCAAGCAGTGATGTGTCTGTACAGAAAATGTCCATTTCTTTGTGTTCATTATTGGCTTTCACTTTAGTCAAAAAGAGGCCCTTGTAAAGAATGTTAACCCTACATTGCAAAAAGTCAGAGAGTCACCTTTATGTTCTCAAAAGAAGTTTGGATTTGGTGTTTCTTACAGTACATTCCAAAAAGTAGTATTTTATTTTATTTTATAAAATGGCCTTGGGAACATCCTAGATATGTGAAGTCTTTAGCAGAAGGTGTTCTACCCAACCTGATTTTTTTTCAAGTGCAATTAAAGTGATTTTCAGTTTAACTGAAGTGGCCAAATATATTACTCAAACCAGCTCACAACAAGGAGGAGTACATGTGATGACTTCAAGGGGTGTTTCTGTGACTAATGTTTGAATTCTTAAAGGTTTGTAGAAATACATGCCATGAAAAACCCCCAAAACAATACGTCTGATTGGTGGAGGCCCTTGACCAGCACCAATCGGTGATCATGTCACTGTAACAACTGAAGCGTGAGCTAAAGGCTTCGATAAATCTGCTCTAAATGTAATTCCCAACCAATGTCTGGTGATCCGGAGCAGGGTTAAGTCAGTCTTAACACAGACGGACGCAACATCTATTAATATTTAAAGGCATATTGCTGTCAAATAATAATACATGTTTACATTTACAGTTACTGTACATATAATTGACACACATTATGTACTCTGATGTCGTGTGTGAGATACACTGAGACAGATCTGCTCCACACACATCAGCCCCATTCTTCAGGTCCTGGTAGCATGTCATCCCTGATATGTCCGAGTCATTTACTCTAAAGTAGGTGACTGTGTCTGTGCCTGATAAAATATTAACACACATTGACAGAAGGGGCTTTTCTGCTATCGAAGTCTTTAGTTACGGCCATAATGTGTGATTGAATGCCTAAAAACCAGTTTGACCAAATTTGACTGATATTTGTGTTTCTAAATATACAATATAAACATTATATTATACAATAATCATTTTGTTTTTACTATTAAATGTTTTAAATATTATTAAAATAGTCCCTTTACAGTTAATGGTCTCATTAAAAGTTACATTTGTTATATGTAGAAAATTATTAACATGCTATAAAGGTTAAACTATATATAACAGCAAAATATATATTTTCCATTTGTTTGATGCATGTGCACCTCCTTCAGTGATGTGTTTTGTCCATAGAAACGCTATATTCACTGTAAAGTGACTTGACTGGCATAAGTGTTCTCATATTTATTCGCAATTAATCGATAATCATAATTATTAGATATTTTCATCATCAATAATAGTTGTTGCAGCCTACATTACCACATTTCGTTTTTTGTGCCAAATGTAAAATTATTATATTATTTTAGTAATTCAATTAGATGCATGTTGTGATACTTTATTATATGATACTTCATGTGTGCAATAATTAGTACTTTAAAAGAATTAAACCACTGAAATAGTAAACTGAAACCTAATAAAAAATTCTGTATGAAATAAGCAATAATGTAAAATATTTGTTGATATGCATTATTATCCCAGCAAATCACATGGAGGAATAAAATAGGCTAAATTCTGTTCCTTTGATTTATAAATTGTGCATATGATTAGTAATGTATTCCTTTGATTTGCTAAATCGTACAGACAATTTATAAAAAAAAGTGAACGAATTAGTAAATTTTGCGCACGATTTAGCAAATCAAGGGAACAAAATAGTAATTATAAAATGTGCACACAAATTATGTATCTATTTTCTTGCATGTCATGTGCGGAGCTCTGTAAGGTGTATATATATCTATAAAATAAAAAATGTCTGCATGTCAGTTGTCACATATAACGTTAAAATAATTGATAGCAATATCTATCAATAAAACAAATTATTGTTTGATTTCTAGTGTTAAGTACTTTAAGCTATTTTTCCTGACGTACCAGACATAGTAAATGAATAAAAGAATGCTCTTATGTTGTCTTGTTTGCATGTGTGTTATAGTTAGCGCATGAATGAATGCTGCGCTGCTAGATATGGGTCAGGAAACACAGAGAGCAATGTTAAAAGGAGAACGAGACTACGTGTGGGGGGGGGGGGTGCAGAGGGAGCACAGAGTGAGTATGGCACGGGAGTGAGATACTGACAGAAAGAGAGACAGAGAGAGAGAGAGAGAGGAATAGATCAGCATCTCCAGGCAGTGGAGAAGTCGACGCCCAGCACTGATTCCTGACTCTGTCTCTTCCGTCAATCCTCAGCATTCCTCTCCCTCATGTCCTAGAATCACTGGAGCACTTTTATCCTGAGGAGCTTGTCTTCGTAACATCTTTTAGATAAAAACACACTTTTAGAAATCCGGCAACTTTTAATCTCCCTCCTTTGAATGGATGAAGTCAGTGTGCTGTCACCCTTGAGGAGGAAGCTTCCTCATTTCCCTTCCACTCTGATCCTGGTTCAGGAAGGATGATGGAGTGATGTGTCTCAGGACGGGGAAGCTGGATATCTGAGAGCTGGGGTAGTTCCGGCTGTGTTCCGTGTCTTTTAGCAGAGTGTCTTTGGAAAGCGGGCTGAAGAAGCCACGCGTCCGATCGGCTCACAGAAGTGTGTGCATGTTTCTGGGAGCGGGCGCTATGGGTTGCACTGCGAGTGTGATCCTGTTTGAGGGACTGCGGCGTGTGTTGCACAGGAACTGTGGATATGTGTGTAAACCAGAGCTGGAGGCTGAAGAGCCAGAGGATGAAGAAGACACACTCAGCCGTAGAGAATCCCTGGCAATCACTCCACCAGCAGCTGGATCATCGGTACCGTGTGTGTGTGTGTGTGTGTGTGTGATCTTTGAAATTTTAATCATCTTAAGTTGCACTTTAGACAACATAACTGGTTTTAGCAGAGATTTTAATGTTTATACCTTAATGAATTGTGGACAGAGATACAGGCTTTCCTCTGACATTATTACTCAGCACTCTCTGAAGTAGCAGTTTGCTGAGCGGAACGTTTCTTCAAGTGTATGGGTGTGTGTGTGGAAGTGTGCCTGTGGGTTTATGTATTATGTATCTCTCTGAAAGTCGTGGGTATTCCTTCTGTTACTAGGGTGGCTTGTATTACTCAACAAGATATTGAAATCAAAAAATATATATCACATGTGGCTTATATACTGTGTATATTCACAGATATGTTATGTTATTAAGCCACATTATAGCGTACACACACACGTTAGTCTTGTTTGAAGTTGTAGATAGATGTAGGAAAGAAAATTAAGGGGAGAAAGAGAGATAATGGGATTGACCACTATGACTCCGTGTTAGGTCAGGTGATATTGTAAATGATATTATTTACTATATAGACTTTATATACTATTCCAAAGCTATTTTATGGAAAATAGACCCCAAGTAATTCAAATGTTCCTGGAGATACTAATTCCCATTTATTTAAGTGCAAGTTGTCATTGACAGAGTCATTTTTGTCATCCTGTTTCCCAAAGGAAACAGCTTTTAAGTCAGTAAATTTGAAACGCAAAACTTTGGCAGAAAGTGAATTTTGACAGTGTTTAAGACTATATTAGCATATATATGGCATCACACAAACATGGTCTAAAATATTGTAAAATGTTGATTATATCATATCTAAATGAAGGTCTATGAGTAAAATTATTTACCATGAGTAAATATTAGCTAAATATAAAAAATACTTTGTTTTTTATATATGTATATATATA
>JAUYWG010000039.1:4640721-4655284 GCA_034779775.1 Enteromius afrohamiltoni | reverse complement strand
TTGTTTTTTATATATGTATATATATATATATATATATATATATATATATATATATATATATACAGAACTTCAATTCAGGATAATTTTATAGAACATTATTCATTTATATTTTGTAACAATGTAAATATCTTCACGTTCTGAGAAATGTAATGCAATCTTGCAAAAACAAACAAACAAAAAAAGATTTCAAACATTTGAACTAGTGTGCATGTATACATCGATGCATTATATAATTAAATTAACATGTACAATAATTTAATACGCATTCTCAAGTAATAAAATGATTAAAGCTTTGGTAAACATTGGAGTCCATCCTTAAGCAATCTGGAGGGATGCAGCAGTGGCCAGTGATGTATTCCTTGCTGTCTGGCATGAATAGATCGCAACTGGCAGTAAGTGTGGCTCTGTAACACAGATGAGACACAAAGCTGAAACAACTTGTCTAAAGCATGTGCTCAACAGCAAGACTAGGACTCCAAGTGCCACATAATCTTGCAATACAGTGACAACATGGCAGTTTTTCCCAGACAGACAGACGGAGAATGAGAGCAGAACAACACCATATTTGCACACATTGATTAGTCTGAGCGACCCATCTGTTCACCAATAGAGCTGTATGCAACCAAGGCTTGATCACAGGTTAATCTTTCTTCCATACTGCAGGAAACATCATCGACTTTTCCATGATCTACAATAGTTGTGTGAGCCTCTCTCTGCTGGGATCGTATATCACACATGCTTTCAGTCAGACGAGCTCAGCTCATTTCCAGATAATGTGCTGTTCTCCACATCTTATGCTTTCACTAAAAGGTGTGTTAACCCTGTAAAATGCTCTTATCATGCTGTCAGACGCTACGCAGCACCAGCTGGTAGAAGTTCAGGCCGTGAATCTCCCGCTGTGGATGGGTGTATACAGTGAGGTCGGGGCTTTCTGGATGTGTTTTTTTTTTCAGTCAGTGGTCCCCGCCCTGGCTCCCTGCCCTGACCCCCTTTGGGAATATTCCCAATTATTACGTCAAAGTGAGATTATGCAACTTGCCCAAGCTAATGTTGTAGCTCAAGGGTGTGGAGAACAGAGTGCATATGTGTGTAGGTTATTGATGCATTTCATGTGTTTAATTGTAGTTGTTCATACTGTAGACAAGATGTTATTGACTGAATGTGCAGATCACGCAATGTAAAGTTATACTATTAAATATTTAGTGATGCTTGTTAAAACAAGAACAGTGCTTATATTCTTAAAACCAAGGATTAATATTTTAATCCACTGTTAAAGATATCATTACTTCAAAAGTTACACTTTCCTTCTTATGACATATAATAGGTCTTTGTACTATCAAACATTCTGCAAGTTTAAGCGGATAGTTCACCTAAAAGAGCACAACTGAAGTTTTTTGAAGAAATGTTTTTTGTCCATACTATGGAAGTCTGTAGCCACAGTCAACTCTATAGTTATTTTGGGGCAAACTATCCTTTTAAAATGTTCTCCAAAAGAATTTAATCGCCTGGGCTCCAAAAATAGTTTGTTAGGATGATGTGGGATTTGTAAGGTCATAAAGGCTAATACATTTCCATATGGCTGCCTTCATAGAGCAAGAGATACAAATATTTATTTTAGTCAGGGACCAGTTGTATGAACTTGGCCAGCTTGGTAAGACTTTGTCTTAAGAAAAAGCAATTGCCAAGGGGTAATCAGTCTTATTATTCCAATACAAATAAAACCAATATACCTTTTCATAACTGTATTAAAAAAGGTAAGTCCAGTCTTGAAGAAAAAGAAAAATTAGGTCACATTTAAAGAGTAGTCTAAACAGTTCATGCAACTGACCCCAGATCTGGCAAACATCACGTGATCATTACATGCCACATCTGAAGCCAATGAGCTTGCTGCTTAATGGCAGAAACCCTTTACTGTACCTATCCCAGTTCCCCCCCTTAAGAAGGCAAATTAAGGTCTGCTATTTATGCAGCAGCAGTGTGTCTTACATGCTCACAGCAGCTTGTCTGTGGATGGACTTGCAGCCGTATCCATTACAATGCCAAACTATTCAGACAGTTGTCATGACTCAAATAGTTTTACATCATTGTCTACACCATATGAGAGTTTAAAGTCAATTCCAAATAGAAAATATATTGTTTTTTAAACATTCAAGCACACTCCTGACAACAGGATGAGTAGAAGAATAAAGGAATGTTCACTTTGTTGTGTCTGGTTTAAACAGTTTGTTTGCATCTGTACAGTCTTTATAAGGACCCCTGCATCAGGAACAAGTATTTATTAATTTTTGGATTGTATAGGGATGATTTTACTCTGTTTGTTTGGAGAATTTAATTAAATATTGAGGTATGCTTTAATGGAGTACATTAGGAAATTCAATATGAACGTGTTAAAATCATGAAGTCATGAAACAATAGATGGCAGGTCTGATAGGTAAAAATCTGACATAATGACATCATTATCAGATGGTGCAGCTGACTGTTTCTTTTTGTATCAGCACCCACAAGCTTGCTGCTCAACATTCAAAAACTTGGTTGGTGCTTGCTGTAGCAGTTGCTTCAGTTTTACTGTCGGACTCAAAGCAGGTGCTAGTTTGTGCCAGGGCCAGTCAAGTTCCAACTGTTTCACAAGTTTCCGGAGGTTGATTGTGCCTCTTTGGTGCTTTTGTAGCCCTTGGGCTTCAGCCTACCAGCTGAAGAGTGTCTATGAACAAAGGCGGAGTTTCTCTATGTCTGAAGAGCATCAGTACCATGGATAATTTCATAAATTTAACAGCTACAGTGTAATACCAGCATAAAAGACTAAAGAAAATAGTTTAAGCTCAAAACTCGTTTTAAGACAGCAGTGAGTGTTTTAAATCACTGTTCGTTTTGTGATCGTGCTCGTTCCTGTGACTTATCTGATAACTTCTCTTTGTTGGTGAAATGATGGGGTCACGTCACGTTGTTCCAGAGAGGCGTATAGAAGATGGGTTTTAGTGAAGTGCTGCGGAGGTCCAATGGTGGAAACACAGTGTGATTTTGGGCTCAGTGCTACAGATCCGAGGCTATAAGCTCACTTGGACCATTTAAGGCACTGGCACGCACTGGCCTGACAATGGAACAGAGGCAACTATGTCATAGAGACCTTGGTATGAGTTTTTGGAATTTGGGCACTAAGCAACTAGAAGCTTCCTAGGAACACGGTAACAATTACTTGGTATACATTAAAAAACATTAAACAAAACAATGTCCTGGCAACCATCTACAACACAACCTTAGTTGTGGCAGTGAGTTCAGAAATTCCAGAAAATAATTTCGTAATATTAGTATTATTATATTCATATATAATAATTAGAAATGCCTTTCTTCATGTAGACTATTGTCTGCTTTCTTGCACTTCCTAAGGAAGACCTTTGACCCCAGAGAAGTGACTACAGGAAGTGTGTGTATGTGTTTGTGTACACATGCTCCTGTTGAGTTTCTTAATATGAATGGATATCAATTGTACGCCGTGACGGACTGTCGTCTGACCTTTTCCGAGGACACCAGAGTTCTGGACTGGTGCAGATAAGCGGATCTGAAATTGTGTGTCTTATGCTGCTGTGTGAACGTACTTAAAAGGAAATGAGTAGTTTATAATATGAGACTATTTTTTTCTAATAAAAGAAAAATATTAAGCTGAAGAGACAGATGAGTGCAGGCTGATATTTTGGTGTTTTCACACATATCAAGATAAACATTTGTGTCCATTTTTCTCCATATGCTTGGTGGAAAACTCATTTAGCACTACACAGTTTTTGTCCACACAAAAGCTCTCCAGATTACTGTAAACATATCTTTAACCACTTCCTTTTCATTTTAGTTAACATTTTGTAATGCGCTTTAGTTATTTATAAATTTTTTACGAAAGTATTAATTTATAGGTTTAACTTTCTAAAAAGAACATTATTTGGTGTAATGCAATGTGTTTATGTGGTGTATGTGGTTTAAGGTGCAAAAAAACACATTATTTTCCACATATTGTACATTTTTGTTTTTCTCTTAAACCCCGGGCCTCCTGAAACAGGTCAATTTGTACAAAGCTCATCGTTCTAAAAAAGTGAGATGTGCTCTGTGCACTGTGATTGGCCGAATACCGCAAGCATGTGGCGGAAATGTGATGCCATGTCCCGACACTATGACACCATAACAATAAAGCACATTACAAAAAAGCATTTGTAATGCGGGGACATAATTACAAATGTACATCCATACAAATGTATGTGTGAACAGAGAAATGACAAATAACACCATTTGTAGCAGGTTCTTTTAATAACAAAGCAATACTTACGGCTTGTGAGTCAGAAGCGCCAGACTGTCCTTGCAGAGGTAGAATTGCTCCACTTTTTTAGTCTCTGTGAACAGCCAGCATAGGATACTCTCCAGGTTTTAGGAGGGCACTAAACACACACTAAAATATTCTGAAACAGTGTTGTGAATACAACTTGACCACTGATTTCTAGTTGTGCCATCTTTTGGAAGCACAAAGAAAGTAGCAAGAGCTCGTAACACTCTAAAGAGAATGGAAAATTTGAAATCGAAAAATGTCATCTGGAGAAAACTTTTTCTTTTTTTTCTGACCTTATGTATTTTTCTAGCTGTTTCTTTCGACTTTATTCAGTACATCTTCCTTCATACCTAATATGACAATCCCTGAAGTAACTTTCACAAACTTGCAATGTTATTCCTATTGTAAAATCCATAAAAAGAAAGGATTTGTCTCTTTATTTGTTCTATTTTGTGTTCGCGTGGGCTTTGGGTGTTGCTCTCTGGCAGGTGAAACAGACAGTTAAGATCTCTGTTTCAGTGCAGAGGGAGGACAGATGAGCGTGACATAACACAATAGTGGACACGGACAAACACACATACACACAGACACTCCCCCATACCAGAACAGCTGTGTGAAGGAGTGGTCCTTGCTTCTCACAGAGAGAGAGAGAGAGAGAGAGAAGGAGGGACTGAAGTGATAGAGGAAAACACTCTTGAAAACTCCACATGGTAAAGTTCAGAAACTAGAGAGGAGTGGAAGAACAGAAAGGGAGCCTCAGCCGGGGGAGAGCAGCAGAGAAAAAAGAATACCCTCGGGGTGTGCAGGCTGTTGCAGAGCTCTCAGTTCTGTGCGAGACATAGCCTGGTTTATTATTCTGCGACTAACACTGATTTGAGGCTTTAGCTCTTGGTCTATCTGGAGGGAGTGAGTTGTGGATCATGCAGGGCAGGGCTGGACGAGCCGCCCGTAAGGATGCAGTGTGTGAAACACCTCAGCAGGGCAGGAGTGTAGGGGAGATGGAGATAGAGGGGGATACAGCAGCGCCTGTAGGGGTAAGTCTTTAATGTGACCATTTAAAGCACAATGGACAGGTCCAGTAACTCTGGCTTACAGCTATAGTGATGGACTATACCACATTAGTGGCAAAATAAAACTAAATCAAATGTTTTTTTTTCCTATGTAAAAAGTCAAATGAAGTCAGATTTAAGATGAATGGGGCTGTAACATTTTTTTTTCTTTAATTAAGCACATTTCCCTTCAAATTTCATTACTTTAATACTGGCTGAAAAGTATATTCAGAATTGTATTTCCCATTATTCTGAAAGAAAATCAAAATAAATACTGTAAACTATACAATATATATGTAGAAACAATAAATGACTATATGATGAGGATTTGTGTGAGAAATATGCTATAATTTAAGAAAAGTTAAATACATAATGTTTCAAAAGCTTAACATTAATAATATTATATTTTGTATTTTTTACGGTAAAATATAATCCATGCAGATTTTATGATTCACCAAATCGGTAAAAACAAATTTGCTGTTTGTGTGAGAGTGCTGAGGAACGGTGTGTGTGTGTTCAGAGTTGTTGCACCTGTGTTGGCGTATGCCCTCTTTAATGGCCTTTAGTGAAGCTTAGATCAGCTCGCAACGTTTCGCTTCGAAAACTTTGTGAGTTATTGAACGGTAGATTGAATTTGTGTGTGTTTGTCTGTGTGTGTGTGTATAGTGTGTGTCCGTGAGTCTGTGGCAAATCAGAGCAGGAGTACAAGGATTTACAGCCCAGTTAAACAGCGAGGGCCGTCTGCTCCTACAGTACCTTAAGATCCTCCCTCGGCCCGAAGGGAGGGAGACAATTTAATGAGATTCCCCTCCTCTTCCTTCGCAGTTCCATTTTGACATTTGACACAACACATTTCTGCAGTCCTGCACACAAAACCGTGTGAGTATGAGTGTGCCAGAAGTTTGTCAGGATGTTCTTCTAAAAGAAGCACCAGTGTCTTGCTGCACATACGTGTGTGTGTGTGTGTGTGTGTGTGAGAGAGTGTTTAAATGACTGTGTCTAGCCTTGGCAAGTTCCTAATTAGTCTCATATTGTATTCATTAGTAGGTGTTTGTGTTGGCTATGTTGAGTGACCTGTGGGAATTGTGGCTGGCATTCAGGCTGGCAGCTTGGCTGCTTGTTTTGCCAGAATATTGATTATTTTTTGAAAATACCTGCGAAGTGTAAGATTATAAAACACTTCTGGATATCGTAGATATGAAAATTCACAGAGCAAATAGTTTATAGAATTATTTACATTTTGTAGGCTTATGCATGTATGTTTTTGTGTCTGAGGAATGTTCACCTGCATAGAGATGCTGAGTTGACTGAGTTGTACAACAGACCTGATAAATTGATATGTGAGGTTTAATGGCCTTCTATAATGTGCCACATACGCATGAAATGTAAACGTAACATTGTAATTCTGGAGCACATTCCTCAGCAGGGAGTCCCCGTCAACTCACGCAATAAGTGGATTATGGCCAAGAAATTCTCCACACACAAACATGTTGGTTTTAACCCCACAAGATCTGTGTTACGCTACTTTTAATATTGTTTCTTAAAGTAAAATAAATTAGCACTGTTAAATGATTAATCCCAATTAAACGCATCAAAACATTTAATATATATGCGTGTACTCAAATATTTATTATGTGTATATAAATATAGACACATACAGTATATATTTAAAAAATATGTATATTGAATATATAAACAAAAATATTTATACATATATAATAAATATACACAGTACACACACATATGTTATGTACACAAAAACTTTTGAATGCGATTAATTGTTTGACAGCACTAAAATAAATAGAAGACTAAAAATAGATTCTGTAATAGTACAAGTTGCATTAAATATTAAGTGGAATAAGTCAGATTCACAATTTGTCTTGATTAATTCAATGAGAAATGTCAGTAAAACCTCTAAACACACACATTAATCCTTGATGTAAAAGAGTTTGCTACTTCTGTGCACAGATTTTAAGCAATGTGGCATTAAATGCTCAACAATTGATCGTCCACAGTCAAATGTTCGCCGTCCTGAGAATGAATTTATCGTAAAGTGAAAAGCTGCTTGTTTGGGAGAATCAAACACAATTCAAAACAGTTTTTAAAACAAATAATGTGATGTTTTTAGCAGTTTGAAATTTCTCCAAAGTCCTCGAAACAAACTCTACTGACTGGGGTTAGTAAATTTTAAGCTAATTTTCATTTTAGAAATCAGAGTACAGTCTGTGACATTGTTGTCTTTTTTGAAACTTGTGAGTCTTTTTCTCAGGAGAAAAATCTGAGATGAAGGAGATTTCATGAGATTGCTCAGTATGAGGAATAACTGAGATGTCACAATAACAACTTATGATTTCATTGCAACTTATTTTTTCCTGATTCTGACTTGATCATTCTTCCAGCTGATCTTTTATGCACTAGTATATTAAAGAAGAAATTGACATCCCAATTTAAATGTGTTTACGCAGACATATTGTAAATCAAAGCCATATTGCGTTAAATATGTGCTCGCTTGATTGTCTGAACACATTTCAGAGATGGTTGTGGCAAACAGCTTTATGAAAGTGTGTGTCCCTCTGTGTGTGTGTGGGTTAGACAGGAAATATTTCTCCCCAGAGGTTAGCATCTTTTCCATTATATGTTAGCCAGTTAGTGCCTGAGGCCTGTTGCTCAGTGCTGTGTGTCCCCATGAAGCAATGATGTCACAATGGACATTGTAACAGAGACCTATTCGTCCTGTTTTATTGGATGATGTAGGTTTGTTGGTGTTGACCATAGCCAATCATTCAGGGTTATGGGAAGCAGTGTGTGAACTGCCTGGTACAGTTCAACACAATACTCATTCACAACTCTCTAATGCCTCCACTTTTCACTTACTCACTAACAAACAGAGCAGAGTATCTGGGCACAAAGACATTTGTGTTTAACTTGCTCACTGTTGATGCTGTCACATCCTTGAATATATTGTATTTTGAAGATTTTTACCACATTATTTCAATATTAGATGAAAGGAATGTATGCTAATGCAGAGGAATGTATCTGACAAATAGAATGCCTTAAAGGGATGAAATTATTTTCTTCATCCTTTGAGATATCAAATAAATCGAATCGATAACATTCTGTTCTCCAATGTTTTCCCAGAAAACTACTTCCCTACAAACTACTTCTCAACTTTCTATGACTACTGAAATGAATTATTCTCAATTTACTTCTGAATTGAAAAGACAAAGCCTGCATCTAAAATGCTTGCTTATACAGTTTAGCCTATATTAGAGTATAAATGCGAGCTAAATAAAAGTTCCCAGATGCTCCATCTAGATCTTATGGACACTTGGCTATTCCACGAGGGCACAGGAGATGCCAGTTAGCTTTTGGCAATGACTTTCAATGCAGTTTAGTGGACGTTTAAACCATAGTATTCACTAGATGGTATGTGATGTCTGGTTTTGGAGTTTAATCCAACATAAAAAGTAGTTTAGGGAATAAAAAGATGGATGGATGTTAGTTATTTTCATTTATATAGTCTACATTTATATAAATATTAGTGTAAATAGTGTAAAAGCATTCTTAAATACAGATGGTTTACACAGTAAATTAAAAGTGTACCTAAAAAAGGTATCCTTTAATGTCCCAAATGAATTTGTTAACAGCAGGTTGGTCTGACAATCTGTTAACAAAACCAATGTTTCAGCCCTTCCCTTTATAACTGATGATAATTCATGATTCATTTGTTTCCTGTTTTTTTTTGTTGTTGTTGTTTACTCCTGTTAAACTTGTGTGTGTTTGTCTCCAGGTAAAACCAAAGATGATCGAGCCGTTGGATTATGAGAGCGTACTTGTCCAGAGGAAAACACAAATACTAAGCGATGTCCTCAGAGACATGCTGCAGTTTCCTATTGATGACTTTCAGGTACGAACTTCTGTTTAACTGTACACATCCAGCTCTCAGACCATCTGCGCATCCCTTCCTTCGTTTTTCTCTGCTAGAGGAACATGTGCACTTTCAATCCTGTCAGTATTTTTTGTTCTCTTCTTATCTGAATTCATGCTGCGATTTCCTCTGAAATGTTATTTTTCAGCATGATTCTGAGCGCTGAGTAACCTGTGCAGATGTTAGTTTTCACGCTCTCTCAGCGGTGTGTCTTGAGTTTGCTTCCTCCTTCGGCTAACTAGTCATACATCACTGTTCTTTCAGTGTTCACGAGAGCCTGCTTTTCCATCCCAACCATTATACAACCCTCAACTAACATTACAGTAACATTGTCTCAGGGGATTTCTCAAGCTGTTTCTCTGAATGAACCCATCTACTTGTTTTCCTTTAGAAATGGGTGTGTATGCGAGAGATCATTGTTATGAGCCTTGGCTTATGAGGAACAGAAACAGAACTGCCCAGTTAGCTGAAACCAAACAATTCAATTATAGGATTAGTGTTAGAGAATTAAACCTAAATCTAAATCTAATTGTAAAAATGTAAATGCTAAATATAATTCTAAATCAAAAATCTTGTTAGTCTTAATAGTATTATGGAGACTGGCACTCCATTTATGTGTATTTTCAGTATATATACTGTATTGCATGTGGTCACATTTTAGCTAAAGCCTAAATCTCAGCATTTTATTAATCTCAGCATTTTAGATATAGAAAAATACACCCGTATGATAATATAAAAAAGCAAACACATACACTCAGGCTCTCATACAACGCTTCAGTAGTGTATAAAGTCATGCCCAGTACAGTCAAGGCTTGTAAACGGACTTCAGAGCATAACGTCTCAGAATGGTTAGGGATGAGTTCACCAAGATTATTTTCAATGCATAGTTTGCTTATTTAAGATTTTATAAGCAGAAAAGCTGGTTAAAATGAGCATGGCGCTTCATGTAAAATCCAGGGCCGTACAGCAATTTAGCTTCACGTTCAGTGGTGGTTTCACATGAGTCCTCAGGCTTCACGGCACAGAGACATTCATATGTGTGCTGGAGTAGGAATGCAGACATGTCGTAGGAAGATACATCTGAGACTTTGTATAATGATCGAGCCAGAGACAAGAGCCTTTATATGCTAGCTTTATTACAGCGGCCCATGTCCTAAATTACATACTAAATAAGTTTGCGAACTTAAAATAAATATAACTTCAAAACACCTTTATGTTTATTGTGATGCCTTTTTTAAATATGCGTCATATTTTGATTTATTTTCATTAGACTAATAAAGAATGCATTTTTAATTCAATCACATGGTTGTTTCACTTTTTTTTTTTTTTGGAGTGTTTCCAAATCGTCTTTGTAAACTATTGTTTAAATGCATGTTCAAGTGCTCTAGTATCTGAAACATTTCCACATGTATCCGTGCAGATCTCCACTTTGAAGCGTCAGGGCAGAACTCTGTACTCTTCAGTACCAGATGGGGCGGAAAAGAGAGCCAGCAGCTTGCTTGTACAGGAGGTAAGACCTCATATGCATATACTCATAGGTCAAAATAAAAAGAGTGTGAATTATTAATGAATTGCATTCATTGATAACGTTTTAATTTGTGCATGTTGTAATGAGTTAGCATAGGATTCTTCAAAGGAATTATGCCAAGCAGATTGCAAACCCACCTAGCAGTTTTGAACCATGCTGCATGCCTGCTACATCATTTGCATTTGACAGTTTAAAGGCTGCAACTGAGAGGATGCAGTGGAATGCCACAATCTGGTACACTTTACTAAGGCTGCACTACATCACCCAATCACTGCAGTCCAAGCACCTGAATCATCTGTTAGAAATGCACTTGAACACGTGTCTGGATACAGTTCTCTTCTCAGGCATTTGATCATCGCTTGATGAGTCCTGCTGTACTTCTCCAGGTGGTAATAGTGCAAAGTCAATTGTGTTAGGCAAATTAATGAATTTAGCAAACAAGTGCAATATAAGCCTAATATTAAGCATTATTTACATTAAAATAAGATGTGTTAGTTCTAATAAGAATAATATGACTCACAAATAATATTAATTTAAACCTATAAAGCCTATATTATCATATTTGAAATACTGTACAGATTTTTAAGGCCTCTATGTGGCCTTATCATCTCTTTAACATCTCTTTCAGAAATGTTTACCTTCAGGACTTGAGACACTTAATACATCTTTTTTTTTTACCATTAAATCTTATTTTTATTAAAATACATTAAAAAAATGTAAAAAAAAAAAAGTTTTACCACAGACCATCTTTTGTCATATTGGAAGGAATAAGACCTTAGATACAGGTAAAACCAGAGAAATGTATAGACCAAACTGAAATTTCCAACAGGTCAAAACAGACTTTTTCAATAATTCTATTATATGTACCTATGCATTTGCATTACAATGAATCGTACGTGTGTGAGGTCTGGGTCAGACTAGGGTTGTGTGGATATCACAGGCATTGGGCGTCATCAGCAAAGAGCGTAAAATGATATTTCCTCCCGCTAAAGAGCTCAATGACATCATCAAGGACAGCTGGGCCAGAGGCAGACAGTTTTCCAGCTTTTCACAAATCAAAACATCTCCCTGGACCTGTACGCCCCAGAACAACATGCATTCTGAAGGATTCTTCTATTAAACTTGCAAACTTGGAAACCACTTGAAAATGGCATAAAATCACTGAGTAAAAATTTATCACGCTCTTACTCCAGAACCAATGTCATTTTGTTTCAAAAGAGCTGTAATTAAATCTGATTCACAAGGGAAGGCAAACAAGATGAGCTGCCTAAGAACGTTTATTTATGTTTTTCTTATAATGTCGTAAGTCATCAGTGTTGCTGGTTTTCGTTGGTTTAGTTCTCTAAATGCTTTTTTAAGTAAAAAACTATAACTTCAAAATAACAAATGTTTAGTCATTATTACTGTTGTTCTAACTGTTAGTCTGAGTATTAAACAAACCCTCCCTTACACTTTGTAGTGTGGAGATAAAATAGATCAAATGGGCAAAAATATCCCACAGTGTAATACAATCGGAAGTTGAGAAAAGCAAAACATATAGGCAACCAGGAAGTTTCCTCAAATGAAGGAAAAAGCTGTTGTATAAATGTAATTATATTGTGTTTTCACAACAACAAAAAAAATCCATAAGATCAAAAGTGTGCTCGATTTAAACCGTATATTGATTGGTATTGTACGTTGTTGATTTAAAAAGAAGTCTGGTTAACTTTATGTGGATTAAATATTTTGATTATTTAGATTTATGTCCCTGTACGATTTTGTAAAAATTGATGCCATGAAATTTTAGAAATGTCACCAATGGAACACTAATCACATCAACGGCGACTCAACATTAACATAACTTCTTTTACCAAAATGTATTCAAAACTAATTCTGAATAATAAAAATGTGCATGTGCTCATAAATCCCTATTCTTTTAAACAAAAACACAAACTATTCACGTGCAAGGGATTACAGGCGATCAGTGATCTGCTTGATGTTCTTGCTTTTTAATATTTTAAGTTGCTCTTACAAAATGGCTTAAATATTGACTTTATGAAATACTGTGTTTACTTTTAGACCACTCAGAAAACCACAACACACACACATTTGTTTTTGTGATTTATGGGTTCTCTCCATAGGCATAATGGTTTTTATACTGTACAAACTGTATCTGGTATTGCCCTACACCTACACCTAAACCTACCCCTTACAGTTTTTAGATTTTCAAAAGAACACCATCTTGTATGTTTTTATTAAGCCTTTTGAATTACGGGGACACTGAAAATGTCTACATATATCTTACAGATTGTCATACCCATGTAATTATACAAATGTGTGTGCTCATAAACCACACAAACCCTCACACACACACACAAACTACTTCATAAGTATAATGTTATAATTCTAGTTGTTTTTTTTTTTTGTTGTTATTTTATTGTGTTTCTATTTTACCCCAAAAGCAAAATAAAACTAGCAGATGGAGTACAGAGATGGTTAGTTCAGAATAAACACTTGAATGCTTAGTTTAGAATGGTCTTAAAATCTACTTTGTCAACTCATCTACTCTCTCGCTGCCTTCCTCTTTCTCCATTAATTGGATTTAAAATAAGAGTGAGAAAGCTGTTTTGGGTTTTAGAGGCTTTTAGTTTCATCTTATCCCTTTAAGAACTGCTGAGGACTGAATGCTTGCGTTGCCAACAAAGCAAATAGAATTGAATCTGCTTTAATGTAATGCCCAGAGGATATATTAGTGTTTGTTTGCGGTGCAGTGTGGTGACAGCTTTAACAGTGATTAGTACACGGATACAGTCAGGAAATTATTTTCTAAAAAGCTGTTTTTCCAGATTGCTTTGGAAAACATGATTCTTATTGAATTACTGTTAGTGTGTTAGCCTTTTTGGGATTATGGGTCCTTGTGTGTGTGTGTGATTTCTGGAATTATGGGGTTATGTGCTTTCCATATGACAGTAGATAGAAGACAGATCAGTTTGATTTTCTTTTTCTTTTACAGTGCATCAAGACCTACAACTCAGACTGGCATGTGGTGAACTACAAGTATGAAGATTATTCTGGAGACTTCCGCCAACTTCCAAAGTAAGGACCGCACGACTGCTAAAAGTGAACAAAGAAAGGGAAAAGCAATAATTTTTTGACGATATTTTAAGTCCATCTGTTCTTTGTACATCACAAGTGGATGACTGTCAATTTTTTTGCCATTTAATTTATTGGCATCTGATTAGTTTTTCTGTTTGGCCTACAAGTATTAGAAGCAGGACTTTTAATTTGACAGCACCAGGACTTTTATTTGAGTAGTTCTATTTATTAGGACAGTGTAAATAAGTAGTTAAATAAAGGAAAATAAATGGAAAGTAATTGATATATAGCAGTTCACTTTATAAGTAATATTTATTTAAAATTTTCATAATTTGAAAACATGCATATATGTCATTTTAACAAGTCATTGAATATGTAGTGAATATTTAAGTCCAATTATTTCATTTACTGTAATATCATAGAAAAACATAGATATATGTACTGACTAGATGTCACCTCTGAAGCTGCTGTCCATAGGAACGATGCGTCAACGCGGTCGCCATCTTGTGTCGGGGGAAGCCGCGTCTACTCTGCATTAGTCAACATTGGCAGAGAACTCTCAACAATCAAAATTCATTTGCTTAATTTTCAACCGATTTTAAGCCGTTTGGTTTATTATAAATGTCAGACATATATTTATGATAGAACATAGATTAATTAATTATTTTACTTATAAG
>JAUYWG010000039.1:4610456-4627792 GCA_034779775.1 Enteromius afrohamiltoni | reverse complement strand
ATAGATAGATAGATAGATAGATAGATAGATAGATAGATAGATAGATAGATAGATAGATAGATAGATAGATAGAATCACAGAGAGAACTAGATAGATAGATAGATAATTAGATAGAATCACAGAGAGAACTAGATAGATAGATAGATACAGTAGATAGAAATAGAGAACAAGGTAGAATGGTTGATAGAACAGAACGATAGATTGATAGATAGATAGACAGAATGAGGGAGAACAAGATAGACTGAATGATAGAACGACAGAACGATAGATAGATGGATAGATCTATAGATAGAGTTACAAAGAGCAGAGCAAAGTTACAGAGTGAAGTGTTTGAGTGTGTTTACTTAGCTATTCTCTAGAGACAATTTGTCCCAGAACTTAAATATAACTAACCTCCCTTTTGCAAAAGAGATACATATCTGACACAGAAGAAAAGTCTATGTGTTGTGTTTCAGGGTGTCTTCTCTGTGACGTGTCCTCACCCTGACATCTTCTTGGTTGCCCGAATGGAGAAAATCCTGCAGGGAGGCATTACTCACTGTGCTGAGCCCTACATGAAGAGCTCTGACTCCAGCAAGGCAATGAGCCTAACACAACTACACACACATACAGAAACAAAACAGCTCACACAGACAAACACACTCATACACCAAACAAAACCGAAGAACCAAATACACACTGTCAGTCAAAACAATAAGTGGTTATTACAAGGATAAGGAAAGATTACCACGGCTTAGAATCCTTAAACTTGCGAACAGTTCTACCACATCCCACAGCGACCCCTTCGATTATCCTGCCTAAAACTACACAACCATACCATCCAAAACCTCTGCAAGACTGCCAGGAATGTGTTTTCTGCCCACTTCACTGTTAATAAAGGTCTCTGGAGAGGTTGTGAGGAACAATGTGTGTGTTTTGCTTCACAGGTTGCTCAGAAGGTTTTGAAGAATGCCAAGATGGCCTGCAGCAGACTGGGCCAGTACAGGATGCCTTTCGCATGGGCTGCCCGGTGAGCCAAAACTGTCTGGAAATGTTCTGTTCTTCTCTCTGTGTGTTGTGTCAATCACAATATTTAGTCTCTTTGTTCTTTTCCACAGGCCTGTGTTTAAAGATGCCTCAGGGACTTTGGATAAAAGCGCTCGGTTCTCCGCACTGTACCGACAAGACAGTAATAAACTCTCAGAAGAGGATCTTTTCAAACTGCTGGCGGATTTTCGGAAGTCAGTATTCTCCTCATGTCATCAGACTTATCTTCACTTGTGTCCAATTTACAGTACAGTAGATTCAGTTTATTAAAACGATGGAAATATTTTCCGAACATCATATTCTTCTGGAGTGTTTTTGCAGCTGTGGATGGTCCCACTGTTAGGAATGTGTTTTGTAGTACCTCTCAAAGGGGCACTTTTTCAAGCCTCTTACAGATATATGAGCTTCTAATAATGTACACGACCTATCAAAAGTTTGGAATTATTAGATGTTTACATATTTTTAAAAGAAGACTATTATGCTCACCAAAGATGTATTTATTTAATCAAAAATACTGTAAAACAATTTAAAATATCTGATTCTTATTTAAATATATTTTAAAATTTAAAAACTGAGCTTTTCCATCGCTTTAAATTGTAATAATATTTCAAAATGTAATACTTTTTACTGAGGTTTTTACATTTAATTTGATTAATTGATCAAATAAAATAAATTCAGGCTCATTGAGCTTAAGTGATTAAATAAACAAAAATGCTATTATTTTGTATGTTTACATTTATGTTACTGTATTGTCAAATTTATTTGAATACAATATTTAACCGATAATTTTAAAACTGTATCAACAGACCTGAGAAGATGGCTAAACTTCCTGTCATATTGGGAAATCTGGACGTTACCATTGATAATGTCCCTCCTGATGTTGCTAGTAAGTCGCTCTAACATAACTGCGCATCTTTTCATCATATTTTCTACCTGAGGCTGTGTGAAATGAATTGGTTACTTTTTTCCTCACCTTTTGCTAGATTGTGTCACTCCATCCTACATCCCAGTGAGACCTTTTGAGAGTGATGGGCCGAGTGAAGGTGTTCTGTTGGAGGTGGAGGAATTTGTTCCCTGTATTGCCAAGTGCTCTCAGCCTTTCACCACCTACAACAATCATCTCTACGTCTACCCCAAACACCTCAAATATGACAGCCAGAAGTCTTTCGCAAAGGTACAATACTTTGTTAGGCTAGGAGACTTCTCCTCCTCGACCTCCTCTCTCTCCTGGGGTCCTCCTCAAGGCTCTGTGTTGTCTCCTACTTTATTTTCTTTGTATATGCTACCTCTGGGCACTATTTTTAGAAAACACACAAATTTATTTACCTTTTAATGAGGAGAAGACTGAGGTGATAGTCTTCGGCCCTTCTGAACATACGAAGGCCCCGCAATTTGACCTGGGTCCTTTATCAGCTTTCTGATCTTCACAGGTTCGGAATCTGGGTGTCCTGTTAGATGACTCATTAAAAATCGACAAACAAGTCTCTGCCGTGATCCTGGAGATGGCCATTGGTTGCCTGTTCAATTCAGAATACTTTTTAAAATCTTATTATTTATTTTTAAAGCACTACACCAACAAGCACCCATCAATTAATCTGAATTGCTTCACCAGTATATCCCCCTGAGAAGTTTGAGATCCTGTGATCAGAACCTTCTTTTAATTCCACGCTCCAGACTTAAGCGTAGAGGTGACCGTTCTTTCTCGGTAATTGGGCCTCGTCTTTGGAATGATCTGCCTATTGAAATTCGAATGGCCCCTTGACTATTTTTAAATCTCTCTTAAAAACACATCTGTTTTCTCTGGCCTACTAGGCTTTATTTTGCTTTATTTCTAGATGTGTGTATGTGTAGATATATGTATATGTATTTATATATTTATACAAATGTTTCTCTGTTGTGCTTTTTTTGGCTAAATCGTATATTTTTATTTTATGATGATGTTCCTAAATGTACAGCACTTTGGTCAGTCGTGTGGCTGTTGTAAATGTGCTATATAAATAAACTAACCCTAAACCTACATTAGCATTATCAGCTGAAAGCTTCTTGCTTCTTGCTTTTTCCATTTTCTTGCAAAATTAGTGGCCAAAGTTATCGACATATGAGATGGTCAATGTAATAAAGGCTGACACCCGCCGCTTATAAATCATGCCTTTAGAGATCTGACAGTAAGTAGTTTTCTGGCTCATGTTTGTTCTTTATCTTGGGGTTTATGTGACTCAGGCAAGGAACATTGCAGTATGTGTGGAATTCAAAGAGTCAGATGATGAAGATGCCCAACCTCTGAAGGTACAACGCTAACACAATACCTTTTTCATATACAATACATACAAAAGGTTTTTCCACTGTTTCCTTGCATTGCCAAGCAAAACGGCTATATAACTTTTTAAAAAATTGCTCTGTTTGTGTGTCACTGTCATGCATAGTGTATCTATGGTCGTCCAGGAGGTCCTCTCTTCACCAAACATGCCTATGCAGCTGTACTGCACCACCAGCAGAACCCAGAGTTTTATGATGAGGTAAGGGGCCAAGCACAAAATAATATACATTTTGCATTAGAAAAATGTTAAGGGATTAGAAAAGTTGTTAGGTCATTAGGTTTATGTAAATTCAAGTTACACTTTTATTTTTAGAACTTTATACTCAAATTGTTGTGTGTTAATATTTTTACTAGTGGTCTCAGTTGCTCCAAATTGCAAATATCTAGTGTGTATAGTTAAATATAGATATTTTGTAAATTTCCTACCATAAAATAATATGTAATATTCGTAATATGAATTGCTAAGAACTTCTTCTGAACAACTTTTTCAATATTTAGTTTTTTTTTTGCACCCTCAGATTTGAGATATTCAAGTAGATGTATCGCAGCCAAATATTGTCTGTAACAAACCATACATCGATGGAAAGCTTATTTATTCAGCTTGAATTTCAAGAAACTGACCCTTGTGACTGGTTTTGTGGTCACATAAGAGGAAGCTGGTCATTGTACATTTAAATTATTAAACATTAATATTTTCAATTATTTAGGATTGTTTTAACCCCAAATCATTTTTTTTTCTAAATATTAAAGATACAGATAATTTTTCACACCAATCTCTTCATATATATATTTTTTCTTTAAATCATGTTATTTTTGTACTGCAGATAAAAATCAAGTTGCCCACACAACTTCATGAAAAGCACCACCTGCTCTTCACATTTTACCACATCAGCTGTGACAGCAGCACAAAGAAGCGGGACATAGTGGAAACCCCAGGTACAGCATGCTGGGTAATTGGGTTGCTGACAGTGTTTATATTTTGAGGCATGGGGTAGCGCTCCAGGAACTTGCTACTTTGTTTTTGCTTTATTACGCATAGCATTTTAGCAGCATTATCAGAGAGAGGCATACCAATCAACCTATCACCAATTTGTAAGTGTAGTTTTTTGGCCGTGGTGAATATTTTTTTCCCCACTTCATCACTCTGTCTGTTTTTTCTCTGTCAGTGGGCTCTGCCTGGCTTCCTCTGCTTAAAGATGGTCGTGTTGTAATGAGTGAGCAACACATCTCTGTGGCATCCAACCTACCAAACGGTTACCTCAGCTGTCAGGAGGGTGTAAGCAAGGTAAACCTACTATGTGTCATAACAAAAACATTCCATGCGTGGCAAAAAAAATCTGCCATTTGCTGAGTACACCTAGACCTGTTCCTTGTACAGCAATTGAGCCATTGTTTGACCCAATTACTTTGCATGGTCAACATTTAAACTGCTCCGGTTCAGAATTCGTCGTAAACTAATCCTGCAGCACACTGTATAGTTCCAATAAACCTTCTACCTCCCCCAGCTCCACCTGTCTAGATTTGTTACAGGATTTATATATGCCTATTCATCTAGCAGAATCATATCTTTGTATCTATTGGCAGTATCAATCCATAGTTGCTCTACAGCAATTAACATTGTTATATCCATAACATGCCATTGCGATACAGGTAGGCACAAATTAGTATTAGAATTAGTAGAGAGCTATAAAATTTATATGGATATGGTAGCTCATTGAGATCTCTGACTTTGCTGGGATCTATTTTAAAACACATTAAGAAAATCACAAAAGATTAGTCAGCTCTTTTTTCATGAAAATGAAATTAGGAAATATGAGAAGGCATGGCTTTGTAACACACATGGTACAAATTCAGCAAAAGTCTTCGACTGCCCTTCATTTAATCTCATTGACGTCTATGAGAAAGACATGAAATAGATCTTTCAGTGGGTGATCTGTCAGTATAATCAAAATGAACTGTTTAGACATGATGTTGTTTTATGGGTGTTGTGTTTGCAGCACTCCAGTCCTGAGATAAAGTGGGTGGATGGAGGACGTCCTCTTTTTAAAGTGTCTACACATCTGGTCTCTACCATCTACACTCAGGTATGACTATTTATATTCATTATGATCTTATTAACACAAAGAATCAATGTCAGCGTTGTCTGATTTTCAGTACATAATGTATTATTAGCCTTGTAGTCATGATTAGTTCCTTATGAATCTAGTAACAGGTCTCTTTTCATCTCATCAGGATCAGCACCTGCACAATTTTTTCCATCATTTCCAGAGTATGCAGTCTGGTGCCACCCGTCCAACTGAGGGTGAGCTTGTCAAATACCTCAAGGTGAGCAAAGAGAAGTTAGAGAAGCATTAATTATTATTATTTTGGTGGGTTAATTGACAAAACATTTCCCATAAATCCTTAGAGTCTTCACGCTATGGAAGGTCATGTTATGATCAACTTCCTGCCGACTATATTAAACCAACTGGTTCATGTTCTGACCACCGCCAGTAATGAGGATGTTGCTGTAAACACCACCAGGTGAGAGAATAGGAGTCACCAAAATCACAGCATGTGTTTTTTTTATTTTTTGTCTTACATGCCCCCTCTTTGTTCATCTGTCTCCTCTGCAGGGTCATGGTCCACATTGTTGCTCAGTGCCACGAAGAGGGTCTAGAACACTACTTGAGGTCCTATGTGAAGGTAAACACTGTCATAAACATACTGTACATGACATACACTGACATAGTCTTTGCAGTTTCTAAAACAGTTTACATGATTTTCTTTCTGTTATTCCAGTATGTGTTTAAAACAGAGTCCTATTCAACCAATAACAGTAAGACAGTACACGAGGAACTGGCCAAAGCCATGACATCCATTTTAAAGCCTTCAACCGACTTCCTAACCAGCAACAAGCTTCTCAAGGTAATTTAGTTTTAAAGTTTCTGTTTTAAAACTTTTAAATCTCAGCAAATTTGTTATGAGTTCTATTTGCCAATGGTTAAAATGTTTACTTCGGTGTTTCAGTATTCGTGGTATTTTTTTGAAGCCCTGGTGAAGTCAATGGCACAGTACCTGATGGAAAGTGGCAAGGTCAAGGTAAACATATATACCTCAAATAAACTCTATTTTACTAAAAGCATACCTTTACTACTTTAAAATGTAAAACCATAATTTTAATTATTTAGTTTTTTATATATTATTATCTTAATTAAAACGCTGAAAACTTATATGCGTTCACTGTTATGAACAATAAAAATGATCAAAATAACATGCTCTGAAAGCTTCTCGTTCTCCTGAAAGAGACCATGTAAAAGGGTAACTTATGATTTTGAAGGGATGCTGTGTTAGGAAGTTTCTTTTGTTTCTTTTATTAATTGTGGTGTTGTATGTGTAGCTGTCCAGGAATCAGCGATTCACAGCTTCGTTCCACCATGCTGTGGAGACACTGGTGAACATGCTGATGCCCCACATCACACAGAAGTATAAGGACAATCTAGACGCTGCCCGCAATGCCAATCATAGCCTGGCCGTCTTCATAAAGGTACAGCCAGTTCATTTTATACATCAATATTTGGTCATTTGTCTGCAAAGTGTTCTCTGTGAGACATCCTGAGCTGTATATGAAGGCTTGTATCATTATTGACTATTTGAGTTCATTTAACAACAGTGTCTTCTTGTTATCTGCCCTACAGCGCTGTTTTACCTTTATGGATCGAGGATTTGTCTTCAAGCAGATAAACAACTACATTTCTTGTTTTGTACCCGGAGATCCCAAGGTACACAGCTTAGTTACATGAAATTATATAAAGATGGTTATATAAAATGCTAAATCTTAATCTGCAATTTAATATCAGCACATCTCGTTATTTAGCTAAATTGTAATTCGGATGCAAAATATGTTTACGTCTCAACACATATTAGTATACTGCTGTATATCATAAAACAGGATATTTCTTAAAATAATAACAAACTAATTTTTCCAATAAAATACTTGATTACTTATCAAACCATATCATAACCATTTTATTTATAGTAATCAGACCCCTGTACACTTTTGACCAACCTTGAACCTACCCATACCCATAGGTTTGGGGTCTGGAAGATTTTTTTATGTTTTTGGAAGAAATCTATTATGCTCATCAAGGCTGCATTTTTTTTCCTTCTTTCTTTTTTTGAACCAAAGTACATTAAAACAGTACTATTAAAAATAACTTTGTATTTTGGTGGCAAAGCTATTACAGCCATTACTCCAGTTTCCACATGATCTTTCAGAAATCATTCATGGTGCTCAAGAAACATCTGTTTCATCTGTTCATTGTCAGCATTAATCATCAACAGTTGTTCTGCTTAATATTTTTGTGGAAGCTGTGATAAATTGTTTTCAGGATTCTTTGATAAATAGAAAGTTAAAAGGCATTTATTTGAAATATGAATGTAAAATTATGTGTGTTTTATTTTACCTTTTAACAAAAAATATAGTTTTTTTTTTTTTAATAATCATATTGACTCATACTGATAATATAATCATTTTGTCTCTCTGTGTCTTGCAGACGCTGTATGAGTTTAAGTTTGAGTTTCTGCGGGTGGTGTGTAATCATGAACACTACATCCCACTCAATCTTCCCATGCCTTTTGGGAAGGGCCGCATTCAAAGGTTTCAAGGTAAACATACAGCAGTATTCCACCGCACACTGTTGTTGAAATAGTCTAAAAAAAATGGCTGGCGTCTCTCTTGAAAGGTTAAGATGTTCATCAGGAGAATTAGATTTGATTCTTCTTTCCTCCCTCTGTGGCTTCTGTTCTTTGGGCTTTCTGTACCTATTGCTCACATGATTGTCTTCTGCCATCCCTTTCCACTGTTTCTTCTTTCTTTGTATGTGCTAGCTTTTCTGTGTCACATTAAGGAGACTCATGCACGAAGAGTAGGTGAGCAGTCCTGCTTGCCAGGCACTGAACAATGTTCTTAACGACACAGTCCATGTCTCTATTCAGTGTTATTACTGCTATGTTGGTTGCGTTCCTGATGTGGAATGGACCTACTCTTGTCTGTATTACATTATGTTGATGTGCGAAATAAGCTAATTAATTCATGAGTCAGATTGGGTGTTTAAAACTGTTCTATTTACCCGTGTTTTGTAATAACTGTTCACAAACTGGCTGTTGAGTCTGTGAAATATAATCTAGTGTATGTGTGTTTATTGTGATTTGCTGTACCAGTGAAATTGTTACTTAAAGTGCATAAATCAAATCATTGCTCTTGGTTTTATTATAAAAAGCTGTAGAGCTGTTTTTGTTTAAGGCATTGTTAAATATAAAACAGCATTTTCTCAGATAGTTTTCTTTGGTCTTTTTCTGTATATTTGAGCTAAAACAAACAGTTTTAAATTGGCTTGTGGTTTTGTTTTGTGTTTGCGGTGTAATGTCTTTCTTTCTTTTTCTTTTTTTCTGTGTCTTCGCAGATCTTCAGTTGGACTATTCACTGACTGATGATTTCTGCAGGAATCACTTCCCAGTGGGTTTGTTGTTGAGGGAGGTGTGTGGGGCCCTTCAGGAGTTTGGGGAAGTCCGTCAAATCGCTGTTCAGGTCCTCAAGAGTCTGATGATCAAACACACATTCGACGATCGCTATGCCTCAAAGGTCAGTGCACAGTTGCAACAAATCCCTCAGGTTAAGAAAAAGTTAAAGTTAAGTTAAAATAAAGGGTTTTCTTGAAGTGCCCCTGAGTTATGAAAGGTTCATATTTTGGTGAGTCCCCAACAAGAGGTTGACATGCATGCAAGCTCAAAAAAACATTTTCAGTGTCTTGTAATATTCATTTATTTTTACAGATTCACTCATCAATTCATTTTTCCAAACCCCTCCTTAGCCTGTCACTAATCTGTGGTGACTGGTCTCATTTTTATGTCAACATGCCCGTAATTCAGCAGTGTTTGTGAGTGCAGTGCTGCTTTGTGTGCAGCGTTACTGGGAAAACCATAATTTTTTTTGGGATACGTTTTAAAAACGACTTGTTTAAATGATTCAGAGTCGACTCTTTCTTTTGAGAGACAATAACTTTATATACATTGCACTTACAGATTTAAAACTTTGCAGGGAGTTTTCATTCCCTCAAGATCTGCGTTACAAATGGCATGAAAGGTCATTTTCAAAAATTCATAATGGGGTACTTTAATTTGACTAATAAATCATGAATAACTACCTGCACATTACAGTGGCTTAGCAAAAAACCTAAAAAGTATTTAGTTCTTAAAAAAAAATTATGAACCCAAACTTTTGAGGGGTAGTGTATTGAACATGATATTATTTTGTACATTTTAGTTCCCAGTTCAAGTACATAGGAGCTGTACTTGTAAGCTAATTGAAAAACAGTGCCTGGAAGCATTTGCAAGATTGCCACGGGGTGAACTGGCTTGCCTTAAACAGAAAATGATTTTAACCAGTAAATATGTAAGCTGTGTATCTGTTTATGTGTACACAGAGTCAGCAGGCAAGATTGGCGACGCTGTATCTACCCTTGTTTGGGTTGCTGCAGGAGAACGTTCACAGATTGAATGTGAGAGACACGTCTAATTTTAACACCAGCCAGGTGCATCATCTTTCTTACTTTCATATCGGTCTATTGTTTACACTTTGTACAACCCTTACATTTCATATGCCATCTCCTCAGAATGGACGGGATGAACATCTCGCCAGCATCTCTACAGTAACGCCTCAAAAACCTGTTGGCAACCTTGACAACAGCCTTCATAAAGATGTATTTGGGGTCATCTCAGGAACTGGTGAGTAAGGCCTTTCACTTTCTTGCTTTAATTAGATGTTTCTTCGAATGAAGAATGAGTGAAGTTTATTTTTTGCATAGCCTCTCCTCACACCTCTACACCAAACATTGGCTCTGTGCGTCACGCTGACTCTCGAGGTTCTTTGGTCAGCACGGACTCAGGAAACAGCATCCCTGAGAAGACCAGCTCCCTCGATAAGGTAAAATATGATGTCAATCGGGCCTATAGAAATCTCTTATCTGCATTTTTAAATAGAATCTGCTGCTTACATAATATGTACTTTACAAAATTAAAATGGATTTTACTTTATCTTTTAAAAACAATGTTAAATTGATGCATTAAATTTTCAGGGGGAGTTCCTTCCTCCTCCAAATGTGCTCAAGGGGCCGTTAACTGGAGCTGTGATGTATTCACTTTTCCACATGTGTCAAATACATTACATGAACATGTGAGGTCATAACATCTGTTATGCTGCAATTCTAACTCCCTGGGTCATTTCTAGGCAGCATTGCCTGAAAATCTCGGGGTTTTTAACATCCTAATTGTCCCTCAGGCTTAAACTAGCAGAGCCAGAACCTCCATAGAGATTGGGTGTTTTCAATAGTAAATTATCACTAACTAATAATTGCAAAAAATACCCATAATTACTTTTCTTAAGTAACTGTGCTGCTGTCTTAAATATACGTATAAATGAGTGTAGTATCACAGTAGTATTCCCCCCTTCCTAGTGAAATATTGTGCTTGATGTAAGAGAAACATGCTTTTGAATTAAAATATATAAAAGCATTTTTGTGAATATATTTTAGAACAAAATAAACTTAATAAGCATTTAAATAAAAGCATTTTTTTGGTTCAGGTTAACCCATTAAAATGATTGATAAGAACAAATGGCAACATCATTGCTTTAACTGAGCCTCAGCTGTATTTAGAGGCATGTACCCATTGCTAATTAGCTTCCTTTAATCATTCCTGACTCTTATTCTCCCCTCTCACCCTTGACCTCTGACCTCTTAGCCGAAAGAGAGGTTTACACGTAGACACACCCTCACTGTGTTGCCCCTCCCACTTGAGCCTGAGGACTCCGTCCCTCTCAGCCGGGTAGCCAAGCGTGTTACAATGGATTTCTCACTGCTTTCAAGCCCCGTCATCTATGATAACAACACTAACAGAATTACTGACACCATACAAGTACAGCAACCCTAGAGTGTCCCCATCTGGGGAGTGTGTGTCCTTCCATCTCTTTAATCTTTAATACATCATGAGGGTGTTGCATGTCTTTCTCATATTGTATTTTTCCAGCTCTGTGCATGTTGGGTTTTTTTGCTCACTTAAAGTCATTTAGGGGTGGGCAGTGAAGGTTCCAGTGGCGTGCAGTTTGCTGTGATGTGATATTTAGATTTTCTTTCATTCTATACACTTTATGTGTGTGTGTGCGTGCGGGTTTATGTGGTTTATGAGGACACAAATGTGTATAATGGCATGGGTATGACATAGGTATTACAATATGTAGGTGTTTTCAGCCAAAATCCAACGTGTGTGTGTGTGTGTGTGTACAACAGACCCAATCAGCATCTGCTCTGGGTAGCTCTATGCTGCGCTGTGATAAACTGGACAGAGAAGAAATCAAAAACCTGCTCATGTGTTTCCTTCATGTCTTAAAGAGCATGTCTGAAGGTAAGAACAAGCATACATGGCTTGATCAAAGCAGCTTACATGAGTGTTCATGATTGTCCTCACTTTTGATTATTTTTCCAGATGCCTTATTTACATACTGGAACAAAGCCACAACTTCTGAGCTGATGGACTTTTTCACTTTAGTAGAGTAAGTCATCTAGACTGGTACTAATCACATCAGAGCAGAGTACTGAGGTCCTGTAACCTAATACTGAGCACTCAGTTCATTTCTCTCTCTCTCTCTCTCTCTCTCATCCACAGAGTGTGTCTGCATCAGTTCAGGTATATGGGGAAGAGATTCATTGTCAGGTAAAATATGTTTTGCTCTTACTAATCTAATAATTCTTAGAAATCTTTGAATTTGGATGATAAATCATGCGTATTTTAGCAGTAACATAAATTACTCATATTTATGTTAAAAACAGTTAACATATATATAACATATACATAATATATATATATATATATATATAATATTTTATTAATAATCAAATCAAATTATAGTATTCTTATGCATAATGTATTGAATAAATGTGTGTGTATATATAATACTGGATAACATTCAATACATCATTTATTCAGTGTATTTTATTAATGCATTATACATGTGTTTATTCACTTACTAAATAAGGGTTTTAATGCTGTTTTAATGTTATTTATGGTTTTATTATATTTGTATTATTATTTTATTGTATATTATTTTCTTGCGATTACTTGTTTTGTAATATTGCATGTAAACATAAACATGCCAATAAGGCACTTCAAATTTAATAATACATTAAGGATTAATTAATTTGGGCCAGTGCTTAAGATTAGTGACATGGAAAAAAACTAAAACTATATAATTATCTGCCTCATGTGGTGGTAATAATAAGTAATGATAATAATGATAACGTATTTATAAATGTTATTCATTGTAAATCATTTTTATTAAATAAAAAATGGATAAAATCACTTTTTTTTAATCAGTTGTAATCATAGCTCTAGTTCTAATTGTATCACAAATGATTTTACCAGTTGTCATCTGTAAAACTAGACACACAAAAACAGGCTCAAGACCACCACTGCTATCTCATATCTACCTGTCTCTCTCTCTAGCCTTTAACATGCGCTCACACATACATGCATACGTAGCATCAAGTCCTACACTACCTTGAATGACGCTACTCCTTTATGTGTGTATATGTTTTATTGGCTGAAATGCTGGCGAGGGTTCAGTTAGTCAGTGATACTGTAGCATCCTGGCACTCCTGAACAGGGTAAGATCTGCTGTGTGCTTTTGAGTGGCCTTAACTAACAGCATGCTGACTCATTCAACTAACTCACTGCTCTGTGTTTATGTGTGCTGAGACATTTCCACATTCATGCTTTCTCAATACTCTCAAGAGCAAAAGGTTTTGTGGTATCCGTTTAGATATTTATTACCTGCCTGTGTCATTCATCCAACGCATCAAGTACAATAATATTCTCACTCCAGTGTGCGCATCATCACATGTCCTGCTCTTTGTCCAGTGGATAACCAGTCAAATGATTAATGGATGCCAACATCTAATCCACTGTATTAACATCTTTTATAAACCATCTACAGCATCGTGTTGGTTTATGAGCTGTAATACAGGTGCACCTTTGTGGCATATCATATTTATATAATATGATATAAGACTATACAATGTCAGGATAGAGTAGTCAACTGCAGTTAATGCAGGTGTGTTAAATGGGTCATATCATGAGAAACCAAGCTTTCGTCGATATTTTGAAATAAATAGGAATTCCAAAAATTCGAAATGTTCAATAAAAGCATCTGTTGAAAGTAATCTATAAATATAGTCCTTAGTCATTACAATCTGACCTTGATAGTTTGTGCATTGCACATTTTGTGAACCTGCCATAAAATAATGCAAGCTTTGCAAATAGGTTTTTATTGAAGAATAGATAATGCAAAATATATTGACTTGTCAGCACAAGCTGACAAGCTTGTGATCATAAGCTTCTGTTACTCATTTTGTTTTCGAAAAAGCTGTTTACATAAGTCTTAAGGGTACACTGCCATTCAAAAATATTAAGCTGCACAACAGTTGCTTCAGAATATTTGATTTCTGAAGCATTATGTGACACTGAAGAAAAAAATTGATCTATTATTATTTAAATAAGTTACATTTTAAAATGTATTAACATACAAAACAGTTTGAAATTGTAATAAACCCCCAACTTTGGGAAGATATGGCAAGAGAAAATGAACATGGTAATACTGTATATGCAGATCTCTATGAAATCTATGACATGACCCCTACATATTAGCATTTTTATAATGTATGTATTTAAGTGACAGCTAACCAGATCTCTAATAAAGATTTTGTTTTTCCCCAGAAGCCAGGATGGGGTGGGTTTTATGGCTCCGGACAGGAAGTCGTTGACTCTTCCTGTGTCTCGTAACAGAGGGGGCGTCATGCACACACGTTTACACCAGCTGGGCAGCCTGGAGAACGCACACACTTTCAACCACAGTAAGACACATTAACACACATTCATTCCTTAATTACTCCTCATCCTTCAAAAAATCTCTAAGATAACAATTTAGGACAATTTTAATGTGCTTTGACAATCATGAAAGTTACACTGTGTGTGTGTATGTTTCAGTCTGAGAATTTGTTCTTGGGATCTTTGTAGACTAACCGGTAAGAGCTTCTTGCGTTTCAAGGGGACCAAAAAGTATAGCGCTGTGCATATTCATGCTTTATCTTCAGTGCAGAAGTTTTGTAATCCAGTGTTTTTTTCAATCCTGGTTCTGAAATACTCTAACAGTCTTCCAGGACCAGGTTTGAGGATCACTGATGCTGTCCAACCAGAGACAGCAAAGCAATACTGAGTGGCTAAAGCAGCGTATCTCATCTCTGTTCAGTTTAGTTATTAAATTATATGATCTTTCCTTTCCTATTTCTCCTCCAGCGTATTGCCACGGTGATGCTGACGCGTGTCTACTGGAGGCTAATGTCTCTACGGAGGTGTGCTTGACTGTGCTGGACACACTCAGTGTCTTCATTATGGGCTTTAAGGTACAGACAAGTGGAAGTGCATGTTTATTAGTACAAGTCAAACTCCAGTTCTTCCTTGAAGCACTTTCATATTAAACCATGTATCCACAGACACAGCTGTGTGTAGATTTGGGTCACAACCCACTGATGAAGAAGGTGTTCCAGGTGCACCTCTGTTTCCTTCAGATCCCCCAATCAGAGACGGCACTGAAGCAGGTCTTCACCTCCCTACGTACCTTCATTTACAAGGTAATCAAAAGAGCCACCCTCACTGTTGATTCACGGGGTATAGTGAGTTTACAGTTAAAATGGTTTATGTATGGATCAAACAAGGAAAATAGTTATTCAGGTTTTTAAATTCAATATTTTCTGATATATTTCCTCACTCACCCTTCAGAGGGATAGTCCTGTAATAGATTGCTTACCCTCGTGTATTTTTTAAATCTGTTAACAGACAATACTTTAAAGAATGTTGGTTTTCATACAGCTGCTGGAAGCCATTGACTTCCATAGTATGGAAAAAACATACTTTAGAAGTAAATGGCTTTGATTCATCAAAACATCAGACAATTTACTCTCACTGCCATTGATTTTAGTATTCAAATCACATAATTGGGGTAAGTGTGAACACATGCTAGTGTTGTTCAATATTTTAAGTCTCATGTCTTTTTCTGTCTTCCTCAGTTTCCCTGTACGTTTTTTGACGGACGGGCGGATATGTGTGCCTGTTTGTGCTATGAGATCCTGAAGTGCTGTAATTCCAAACTGAGCTCCATACGCAGTGATGCCGCCCACCTGCTCTATTTCCTCATGAAGAGCAACTTCGAGTACAATGGCAGGAAGTCCTTTGTCCGCACACACCTGCAGGCAAGAGAGGGATAAGAGGGTAAAGGGGGGTCAAACAAACACCAGAAGTGTCAATCAAATCATTTTAAAAATAATTTTAAGTCCTCTTGCTACCCCCTTGGAGATTTGATGAGGCCCCCTTGTGGGTCCCAGAGCCGCTGGCAGATTCTAGAGAGCCCTTATCAATACTAGCCATTTCTTACTTTAAAAACACAGTCTGGCTGAAATACCAGGCGATTTATTTGATTCGTTTTTTTCTCAGGTGGTGATTGCAGTGAGTCAGCTGATCGCTGATGTCATTGGGATTGGAGGGACACGGTTCCAACAGTCACTGTCCATCATTAATAATTGTGCCAACAGTGATAAAACTGTAAAGGTAAAATTAGACATTTCCATTTATATAGTACACAAAATACAGATACAGTAGGTTTCTATATAAGTATATTCTGAAATACCCTACATGACTTTTATTATCACTTATAATAATAAATACTTTTTCTTTGAATTCAGTTAAATACAAGTGCCAAAAATCTCTACACTGGCTATTACTTTTAGCAAATAAAGTCAAATTCAGTCCCAATGTCAATACAATGTCATGTATTGTATTGCAACCTTAAAAAAGCATCTACATAAATGTTAGCAATGTCAGAATAACACTGAACACTAAACTCAAGTAGATCACCAGCTTTATAAAGTGGCTGTTTGCCTATTATGCACTCTCTCTTCGTGTTCTTCCAGCACACTGCTTTTCCCTCGGATGTGAAGGATCTGACCAAGCGGATCCGGACGGTGTTGATGGCCACTGAGCAGATGAAGGAACATGAAAAAGACCCAGAGATGCTGGTGGACCTGCAGTACAGCCTGGCCAAATCCTACACCAGCACCCCTGAGCTACGCAAAACCTGGCTGGATAGTATGGCTAAAATTCACGTGAAGAATGGAGATATGTCTGAGGCAAGCTGGCCAGTTTATACTAATTAATCAAATAGAGGGTCTTTAAAACTAAAGCCAAATAAACTCATTTAGCCAAATTAGGTTAAACACATCCTTCTGCTTATATTTTTAACTCCTTAAGTTTGCTGTTCTTCACTCAGTATTTCAGTTCAGCATCAGTTTTTTTGGCCATTAAGTAAAACAATGGTTGGTGAATAACGTTACATCAGTGACTTACTTTTTTTCTATAGGCAGCGATGTGTTACGTGCATGTGGCAGCACTTGTGTCCGAGTACCTGAAGAGGAAAGGTGAGTAATTCACTGGGGGGGGGGGGTCAGACTGCAGTCAGAAATTAACTTTTTTTTCGCAATATTTGCCCACTGGAATGGCTATTCATGTGCATTACACCACACAGCTTGTGATTTATTGATGTAAAATACAATGATTACTGTAAAGAAAATGTGTGGCTTCTAAAAGCAAGCTTTAAATTCATAAGTTACAATGCATTAGATACAGTATATCATATATTAATAGGCTTAAGTAATCGTATAAAAAGCTTTTTTTGTCTGGCTTATCAAATATGTTTTGTAAGTTTTGATTATTGAGCTTTTTTTTGTATTCAGGTGAAAGTTGATTTAAAATGTATTTCCTTGCTTGAATGCATGCACACACATGTTGGTTTTTGTGATTTATGTGGACTCTCCTTAGGCGTAAAGGTTTTTATACTGTACAGACTGTATGT
>JAUYWG010000039.1:4588903-4610356 GCA_034779775.1 Enteromius afrohamiltoni | reverse complement strand
CTCCAACCCTGATAAAAAACTCACCTACCTGTGAGTTTCTAATGATCCTTATACACTGATTAACATGCTCAGGTGAGCTTGATTAAACTATGCAGTTCATTGGACCTCCACGGTAAGATTTGATGAAGCCTGCCCTACACTGACCCTACATCTAAACCTACCCATTTTACAGGAAATTGTAAACAGGAATTTTTTAGATTTTCAAAAAAAACACCATTTAGTATTTTTTTAAGCCTTTTGAATTACGGGGACAATGAAAATGTCCTCATTAATCACATTCATATTGTAATACCCATGTCATTATACAAATTTGTGTTCTCATAAACCACATAAACATGCACACGTAGAGAGACAGATTTATAAAGGCGTCTTGTTCAAGGTTCAACTGTATTTTGCAATCTGTAGTTCTTTGTGAATTTCTTTTACAGGAGGTAATCTCTGAGTGATAACAGCTCTAATAATGCAGGGTCAGGAAAATGAGCACATGTATGCACACAAATACACACATTCACATATTATGCAGTGTTAAGCAAGATTATTTATGGTGGAGATCAGTTTAGGTGAGGTGTGATGTTTCCCTTCATTATCTAGTGTGTGTCCAAATGCCTGCTATTTTTGTAAAGTTTATTGAACCCGCTTACTATTCCTTTTTCTCGGCAGGAATGTTCCGGCAGGGCTGCTCTGCATTTCGTGTGATCACACCCAACATTGACGAGGAGGCAGCCATGATGGAGGATGTGGGCATGCAGGACGTTCACTTCAATGAGGTTCAAACCAGCTCGCTCCTGATCTCTATTATATCTAGCCACATTCATGATTCACAGCCCCTTCCTGCCACTCTTTTATACTGACTCTGCATCAGCACTGGACTCAATTCAGAACTCTTTTTTATAACAACGTCAGTAATAATCCATGGTAGAAAATGTTCTCAGATTTCTTATCTAATCAGTATCAATTGCCCCTTTCCAGTGGGTGTGTGAGTGAAGGAAGTCCAGATAATGAGCTCTGATTAGACCTGAGAGTCCCTCGTCACTGTGAATAATCAGTTTGCATGTTTAATGAACTCTTTGTGTAACATTTACATGTTGTTCAGTGCTTACACTTGTGATAAAAGATCATCTCTTTGTCCAGTTCTTTTGGACTTCATTTTAAATAACTGAGGAATCTTGCAGGAAACCCTAAAAAGGCACCTTATGAGTCACTGTCCCATAGATAATTAAATTTTATCTTAAGTTAAACTTAATGACAGATTAGTACTACTTAGAACAGCAGTTTTGTCTGGAGCATGATGGAGTTAATTGCTAAAATGAAATTAAAACAGAAATTATATCTACATGTTTATCTGCAGGAGGTGCTGATGGAGTTGTTGGAAGCTTGTGCTGATGGTTTATGGAAAGCTGAACGTTATGAACTTATTTCAGATATATACAAACTCATCATTCCAATCTATGAACAGCGAAGAGACTTTGAGGTGGGTGCACAGACACACACACACACACACACACTGTTTATGTGTCATTGAAACTGCACCATTTACAGTACATTTGCCAGAAATATAGTATATACTATATTTGGACAGTATGAATGTATTTTTGTGCTTTTGTGTAGAAACTGGCCCACCTGTATGACACATTACATCGGGCTTACACTAAAGTGATGGAGGTGATGCATTCTGGGAAGAGACTACTTGGGACCTTCTTTAGAGTGGCATTTTTTGGCCAGGTAGGACAATGCAATGGTGCAGTGGTTTCAACTATTCCAGCAAACACAGGAGTCAGCTGCATTATAGCAACAATATAACTGCATTTTAATTTAAAGAGGTCATTGCATGAAGCATCATACTGAGATTAAAAAAAACTTTGACTTTTAGCTCTCAAAACTTCCTCCTCAGTCCAAAAATAATGACCTTTGGAACCATGTATTGAAACTGAGCTGCAAAAAATTTGGATGTGTGAAGAAAAATGACATAGTACATGAACTGCTTATACATGAACTGAAGAATGCTTATTGGTTTATCAGAAACTAGTCTTCTTTGTGATCAGAAACTAATTTAATTATTTGCGCAAGTAGATTACATACAAAATATCACTAAGAAAAGTGGTCACTGAATATATGATTTTCATATTTAATAAATGACTTGTGTCTCTGAGTGAGCAGACAAAACACAATGAATGTAGTCATTGCTTTCGTGGATGCCTGCTGTGTAAAACGCAGTTATGTGTGGCAGTAATACAGAAATACTTTGGCGACTGACTTGTTGGGGAATTTCAAAATGACCATAACAACATTTCAGATGATGTGCAACCAGGTTTACTGGTTAGAGAGGTTAGGCCATAGCGCACAGTCACATGACTTTTTTTAATACAAGTTGAGAAATTTATTCGGCAAATACATTTCCATCTTCCATTATTTACATTAAATCTTTTTTAGCTAAAAACACCTCCAGTAGGCATAAAAAAAGCAGGCATAAGAACTTTTTCTTGTATATTAAAGTTGTTGTTGTTTTTTTATTTTGTTAACAATTTTATATATATATATATATATATATATATATAACATAATTGTTATAGAGAAGGTGGAAAATAGTCACAATTTCTTTTTTTTTTTAAGGTTAATTAACATTAAAATTTAATTGAATGATAAAAATGTATGATGTGACCTCTTTAAAAATAGAAAGGAGACCTAGGCATTCCTGTATGCATGACAATATACCGTGCATGATAGCCAAAGTCTTGTTTAAAGCATGTGTAAGGCCTCGGGTTAATCAATCTTTTCTGCTCTCTTTTCTTTCCTAAGGCTGCGGTAAGTGTTGTTGTGAACTGTGTGTGCTGTTTTACTCATTGTCAGGCAAGTTTTGCTTAGACCGAAGTAGTCTCACTTAACTACCGCTTGTTTGTCTGCTTGCATAATGCCTTTGGATTCGAAAGAGCCTTTTTTTCCCGTGTGCTGCTAGCATCATTCATCAATCTTTAAATCATAACACATCCTGTCATCTGGACATCCTGTCATTTCTTCAACCCGGTTGAGCCAGACAGCACTCTGACTCTTTGTTTACTGTGGAAGCCATTTTTAAATGGGTTTGGACCATAAAAATGAGCTAGGCAACACTTAGAGAGCTGTTTCGCTAAACGCTGTGCCCATTAACCTCACAGAAGCCATGAGATTTTATGGCTTGAGCTGTTTCAACAAAAACTCAAAAACAAAAAGCTTTGTGTTCTGCATAAGTGCTGATGTCTCAAAAGTGTCTATGTTGGACAACAGAAAATAAAAGATAGCACTGATTATTAAAATAGAACATGAATCTGAAGTGCATGAGATGTGATATTGATAGTCTGAGCTTATCAGGTTTGCTTTGAAATCCTGAATATGTTGGAGGTTTTTAAGACAATTCAGTGTCAATGTGTGTGTCCATTAGTCATAACTCTTCATTTCCACATGTGTGATGTAGAGGTTTGTTGGTTATAGGATTGAAACCAGAATTTGTTGGCTGCGCATTCATAGATTCAACAGTGCATGCATACTGTATGTCACGCACACATTGTGACTGGAATGTTGTGTGTGTTTCAGGGTTTCTTTGAAGATGAGGATGGAAAGGAATATATCTATAAAGAACCAAAATTCACTCCTCTATCAGAAATTTCCCAGCGTCTCCTCAAGCTTTACTCAGACAAATTTGGCCAAGAGAATGTCAAAATGATCCAGGACTCTGGCAGGGTGAGTATTATAGGAGTATTTTGTGAATAGGTAGAAGCTCAGTTTATAGAACTTAAAATGTAAAGGTTTACACAAAAATAAAATATTCAATAAAATATCATATTTTAAGAAATCTCATTTACCTCACATGAGGGAAGGATTTTTATTTTTATTTTGGGTGTAGTATCAGTTTAAAAAATGAAGCCCACACTTTTGCATACCTAAAGAATGCAAGTTGTCATCGCCTAAAAATGTTTAAAAAATGAAGCAAATTTTTCAGTATTATGTGCTGTAATGCATGTGTTTTCAAACTCTGCAGAAAAAAAATCTTTAAATACTTGAAAACCCCTTATCTAATGTACATTTCTATGACAAATGCTTATGTCATAGAGAGCAAAGTGCTTGTTGATAAAATCTCCATGTAATGTGATGAATGCTGATCACATGAATACTCCTTAACCTAAACAAAAAAACATGCATGAAATACACACAGAACTAAAAACAAGGTAACAACTTCATAAACTTTGTACGCAATAAAAGCACAAACTCATCATGACAATACAAGACAATAGTATACTATTTTAATTTCAGTATAAATGAAACTGGCAAACAATGTAAGCGTTTTAAGAATTTTATTGCAGGGAAATTTTGGTGTGGGTCTATTTGTCTATCTAGCTTACCTGCTATGCTTGTTGGAGCATATAGTATAATAGAAGGGCTGTATCATGACTTTACTTGATCCAAGAATCAGCTTTAAAAATACACAGTCACACAAAAAGTTTATTACATCACAGATTATTTCAGTTTTGACAACAGACCTCCTGATATGTGGAGTTTGCAGTCAACCTTAACCTTCTTGAACTTACAGACAAGAATTCTGTTTATTCATGTTTTATCAGTGTTTTACTGGTCTCCTCCCACCCTAAAGTATCACGTCTCATCTGTCTCAGGTCAACCCTAAAGATCTGGAGGCAAAGTTTGCATATATACAAGTGACGCACGTGACGCCGTATCTAGAGGAAAAAGAGCTGGAAGAGAGGAAGACTGACTTTGAGAGGAGCCACAACATTCGGCGCTTTGTGTTCGAGACGCCATTCACAGAGTCAGGAAAGAGACACGGTGGAGTCGAGGAACAGTGTAAACGAAGGACGGTGCTCACCAGTGAGTGATCACTATCACTGATCCCAGAACAGTTACAGCAGTGGAAACAAAAAACACACATTACATTTAGGTTTCTGTTTATAACACAAAACCTGCTAACAATAAAAGCCTTGTGTCTATGCTTTTCTATCGTTTGGCCAAAAAGGTTGATCACGGTGAGGAATGGTTCCACTTTAGCATGGTTAGCTAACCGTGAGCAGCTATTAAAACTTAAAAGTTAAGTTTTAAGTTTTAAGTTGCTGCTGTTGAGGTGGGATACAGGTAAGGTTAGGGATAGGTATTTTAAGGGTGGGTTAAGGTATAAAGGATAGGTCAACATTGTAATTCGAAATGTAAATACTGTAAATTAATTACAGATGTTATTAAATGCAGGTATTTTTAAAACATGCATGTACACAGTAAGTTCAATACAACAAATCATTAATTTAAATGTAAGTACATAGACTAATATAAAGAGTATATACTTTTCAAATGAAATTTTCTTTCTAATTTAGTGCGAGCATCTCAGTTGCGATGAATAGCTTTACTGTCATTTTTGATCAATTTAATGCATTAATCCTTTTTTTACTTTTACAGTACTTTTTTAAATTTACTTTTGAACTTTAGTGTACATGCTGTACCTTAATCACTTACTTCCTTTAATCATTGGTTTATTACATTCACCGTAGACAGGAAAACAAGATTTAATGAACATATTGGCCTTTGCCTCCATATGGTGTAATCCATTTATTTACCCAGGTATTTCCCTGAACCCTAATCTTTAATGATTTCATTTTAGTCTGTACTTCCTGTATTAATACTGTGCACCCTGATGAGCTCTGGGCCGCAGTTGAGTTCAAAAACAATGAATCCGTGTCTTTGTCTCAAGTGTTGTTTAGTGTTTTAAAAGCAACAAGGAAATTTCGAAATTGAACCCTGATCTTCATCCTGTGATAAATTTGCAGATCAGATATGGCCATTGAGGCAGAATGACCGTGTTTTAAATGAACCACTTTTCACAGTTTCGAGGTGTGCCACCCGCACGGAACATAAATCCTGATCACTGCACAAACATGAGGAGATTTCATCTGGGACCTTAATGTGTTTGTTCTTCTAGCCCTTCTATGAACGCACTACTACACGTAGTGTTTATTTACTCTGTCTTGTCCTGTCTCTCTGTTTCAGCCACACACTGTTTCCCGTATGTAAAGAAACGCATAGCGGTGATGTATCAGCACCACACAGACCTGAGTCCCATCGAGGTGGCCATAGATGAGATGAGCGGGAAAGTGGCAGAACTCAGAGCCCTTTGTGCCACCAGTGAGGTTGACATGATCCGCCTGCAACTTAAGTTGCAGGGAAGCATTAGTGTACAGGTGTGTGTGTGTGTGTGTGTGTGTTTGAGAAAACATGAACCCACATCATTGGCCCGTTCCAAAAGCTAATTAGTCAACAGTTCTAGGCATTGTAATGCAGAGCTTGGGACAAAGATACTTTGTTTTGGCAAAACACCGCCCCATTAGATCCTAGAATGCACTGCAATGAATTTAAAATATATTACATTCAAGATATGTTATAAAAAACTGAAAAATTTCAATTTGAATTTTATTTAGTATTAAAAATAATGCACAGAAATGTTTATTATGATAATGCACCATTTAAAATTATATTGCGCCCATTATTTGTATGCCCATTTGTATTTGTATTGTATATAGTATTTATACCTAGTATACCTGGCACTCAGCAGTAGGAACGTCTTCTATAGACTAATAATGCAACAACTCTAACAATACTCTAACAATAAAATCACTGTCAGTAGACAATAGACAACAAGACAACACACTAGATATAGAAACTAAGCATTGTTGTGTTGATTCACACTCACACTTTCACCCAAAGTTTGGCATGTTTAGAATTCACTTAAGACATTATTTAGTTCCTTTCTTCCATGTAGGGCAATTTTGCATGGATTTTAATATTTGTATTTTTATAAACAACATTTATAACAACATATAAACAACAGCAAGCCTTCCCCCAAAATGCACTTTCACCATTGCATCACACACTCAGGATTTAAACTGACCAGCAAATGACTGAAATGTTTTTGTTTTGTTTTTTTTCTACTCAGGTCAATGCTGGGCCACTTGCATATGCCAGAGCTTTCCTTGATGACGCCTGCGCCAAAAAATACCCAGATAACAAAGTCAAACAGCTTAAAGAGGTCTTCAGGTACAAAAACACCATTTGAAATGCTTTCTAAAATCTCCACACAAGCGCCAGCTTTCTTATTCTGTGTGTGTATTGTGTTTGTGTATGCAGGCAGTTTGTTGAAGCGTGTGGACAGGCTTTATCTGTGAACGAAAGGTTGATCAAAGAGGACCAACAGGAATATCATGACGAGATGAAAGCCAGTTATAAAGACCTAGCCAGAGAGCTTTCACACATCATGCATGAACAGGTAAGCATACAAATTGCAAAGCTTGTTTTTAGAGCCCACTAACTAAAGAATTATTAGATTAAATGCATTTTGAATGGCAAGTCTCTGCATTTACTGAATTAAAAATACAGGAAATAAAGTAATATTATTAAGCAATATTATAAATGAAAATGTTTTAAATGTCATTTTATTGGTGTGCATAGGAGACTTCTTTCAAAAACATTTAAAAATGGTAATTATTCCAAGTTTTTGGCCTGCCCAAAAGTTACCATGAATGATTGGTTCATATTTAATATTCATGATGCTCGTTCTCTTCCTTTTTTGTGCTGGCCTCTGTAGATCGGATGGTAATAATGCATACAATTAATCATACATGAAAAACAATACAGCACAATTCAAGTGTGTGTTTGATCTGTTCTTTCTCACCCTGCACTCTTTTCCTCTCCGTCAGATCTCCGCTGTGGAGGGCAGAACCAAGAGCTCTCTTTCTGATTCGCTGCATATTTTCAATGCCATCAGTGGCACGCCCAGCGGTACCACCCTGCACGGCATGCCTAGCTCCGCCTCCTCCGTGTGACTCTCACCCCTGGCCTTAAACTTCTGACCCTGCCCACAGCCAGAGAAACGGACAGACAGACTGAAATGCATCAAAAAAGAAAGAACAAGGAAAGAATGGAATTTCATTGTCCGGCACTCCTGAATGAATCGCCCATCAATCAGCATCCAGGATACTGGGATAGATCAGGTGTGTCCGGTCTTTGGAATGTCCACCTACTATTCGCATTTGACACGTGTAGCGTTTGTTTTACTCTCATCCACTCCAGTCCTCCGTTCACAGGTGTTTCCTGTAGAGACTATCATTTGTATTTCTTACACAACCAGAACAACTTGAAAAATCTGCCTTTTTACTTTCACATTCCTTAATTTAAGCACTTCATATTTCCATATATTCACCAACTCTGTGTGTTTTTTGCTGCTCTGTGCTGCAAGACAGGCTGCGACGTCACTTCCTGTGTCTAAGGCAGCAGCCATCCAGTGAGTAGTAGTGAAGAGAATATAATATGCTTTAGATTAGCAGGAAGTTTGAGCGTTACTGTACAAAATACCCATGATCACCTGAGCCACTCAAGCTTTTTAGCCCACACTTCCATTTTTTCCCTTTTTTTTTCTTCATTAAAAGCCAAGAAACAATTGCTGTTTCTTTGTAGCAGAGTGCAATAATTCTTTGTCCCGTTTTGGTTCCTGAAGATCTCTTGCCAAAGTAAAAAGGCTAGATGTGAAATAGCTAAATATGTATGGACAAAAGAGATAAACACAAGGATTTTTATAACCGTTTATGTTTGTTTAAATGTAAATTGTTTTATATCAAGGGTTAGATATGGGGGGGGGGGTATTTTTATTTAAAAGAATATGTTCTGGAAATATGTCCCTTAAATCTCTGAATAAAAGGTATTATCTTATATCAGTTTTCATGCTGTTTTCATTCTTACCAGGCACTTCCTATAAACTTAATTTATCTCTTCTGCTGTGAACGTTATTATTTACCAACCATATAGATCCTTATAAAGGTCATTAAAACCTGATCTATGCAACCTCATCTATACTATATTTATGGGCATTATTGCAAATACATAATTTATGCTCTCGTTTTAAATCACCATATATATTAAATACAGTATGTTTTAGACATATATCGAAGTTTCATATTCAGTTTTGTTTTTAAAGTTCGCTCTGAATAAAACCTGCTGACTTGTTCTCAATCTACACACACACTCGCTCACACCATACTCCCCCTGTCCTCTCCACCACTGTCGCCATTGTATCACAGCAACATCTCTGTGCGGATGAGGGCAGTTTGTTTACCTCTCTTTTCCAATGAATTACAGCTCTCCAAATTTCAGCTTTTCATCTTAAGTAAGCCATTCTAACATTGCTTAACAGTTGACGATTTGTGAAAGTGTAGCAATTTTTGTAATTATTATGTGCGATGTGTGGTATATACGTATACATTTTTGTATACATGTATACATATCAGTTTGACAGCACTGATATGTGTATATATAGTATGTGCTGTCAAACAATAAATAGATCAAACATTGAAATAGAGTTATAACTGAACTGGGTAATAAATGGTGTTATTAGGGTTATTTAGAACAGTCATATGATGTGTTGGATAGTTTTCAAGTTATCTAGCATATCTAATCAACATTCTTTCAGCCTGAATTTGTAGCTGTGAGAGTTAATTATTATATTAAATCAGCATTTACCATTCAGCATATTGTTTTTCTTTAAGATTTAGTTTTATGTCTTTATTAAGATAGGACAGTATAGGTAGACAGGAAGCAAAGTGGGTTAAAAAAATGTCAGCGAGCCAGGACTCAAACTCGGGACACCCAATGCGAAATGGTGCTCACGAGGCAAATGGCGTAATTTAAGGTTCTGTTAAATAAATAAAGGATTTTATCTATCCAGTGATAATTTTAACATGAGACAAGTGGCATGAAATAGATTTAAAATACTTTCATAGACAAGTTTCTATAAACATATTTTATGCTTTATTTGTGTTTAAATCTTTAATTTATAAAAAATATATATATATATGATTTTGATTTAGTAGTGCATTAATTACTCATTAACTTGCCTATCTTATTACAAAGGCCAAACATTCACATGATTTGATTTCAGTATATATTGATAAGACTGCCATAAATAACTAAACTGGACCCACTCATACGCACACACACAGTCACAAACACTGTCATAAACTCCTACGTCAATCTCATTTTAACCCAATGGTGGCTAAGGATACAATTTATTGTCCAGAGTCTATAAAACCCTGTTACCTGTTTCCCTCGGATTACGCTCTGTCTGTCCTGGGTTGTGTGTGAGTGTGTGAGCGAGTGAGTGTGCATCTCCATACTAAAGGATATTCTTTACGAGAGGACGAAAAGGCAGTCTCAGGGCAAAGTAGTCATCATGGAAGGTAAGTAAACTTACAATAATATTTATTCCGGTTAACTCTGGGTTTGTACATAACTGAGACTGAAATGAGTGTGTTCTTTGCTAATACAGGGCAATGCACAAATGTCCATAAATGTTACAGTGTAAATAGCATTGGAATTCAATTGTAATGAAATTTCATTTCATTTTTTGCAGACAAAGAGGAACAAAGGACAAAGAAGACCAAGAGTAGGGTGAGACATTCATCTCAGAATTGTAGTTATTTTAATGTTGTAAAACTGTAGTTGAACTGTTATTTTTTTGTTGTAGCCAAGTTGCTTGGGATATCCTGTCAGCATATTTTTCATTGTGGTGAATGAGTTCTGTGAGCGATTCTCCTACTATGGCATGAAAGGTAAGACCACACAAAGTGTTTATTTCTGTTTTAGCTCCACATAGATAGTCTTTCTTTCCTTCTTAATGTCTGACTCTCCTGCTGTGCTCTTCTTTCCCGTCTCTGTGTGTCGCAGCGGTGCTGGTGCTGTATTTCAAGTATTTTATCGGTTGGGACAACGATTTTTCCACCACCATCTACCACACCTTTGTGGCTCTGTGCTACCTAACACCCATCTTGGGGGCCATCATCGCAGACTCATGGCTGGGCAAGTTCAAGTGAGTTTTAGGCCTTGGAAAATATTAAGAATAACATTCTATTAACTACACCAGAAATACATGCAATATATATACTGTATGCGATGTATGATAAAGTCAGTGAACGAATTTACTATAACTTCTGTGCTTTGATGTTTCTTGAGCACCAAATCAGCATATTAGAATAGATCATGCACTGAAGACTAGAGTAATGGTGACTAAAATGGCGTTTAAAAATATACAAAGCTATTTTAAATTGTAACTATATTTCACAATATTACAGTATTATTTACGGTATTTTTCATCAAATAAATTAGCATAAGCAACTTTGTTCCGAAGCATTAAATCATTTTTACAACTGAATGGTACTGTGATTATTTTAAAACCCATTTTGAGATCATTTAACAATGGATTAATAAGTAAGAAGTGTAGTCATTTACATTCATTTTAAAACAATGGTTAACATGTTTTTTAAAGAAAAATTAAAGATTATTATTATTAATAACTCAATTTGATTTGCCTTTTGCTGTTCACAATAAATACTGATCCAAAGCCTTTTTTAAATGACTTTTCCACTCTGAAAATTTACTAGCACCACCTTGTGGCCTCCTGGTGGTCACCTGACCCCAGTTTATACACTGTCACACAGTCAAAAGGAATAGTTCAATAACATTAGATTATGATTTTTCTTTTTTTTTTTTTTTTAATACATACACGTATGTATATTAACACGACCCCCTTTCTTCACTTTTCACAGGACTATTGTATATCTGTCTATAGTATACACCATCGGCCAGGTGATCATGGCTATCAGCGCCATCCATGACATCACGGATACTGACAGAGACGGTACACCTGACAACATGACTTTTCATATGTGAGTTACTGCTTGGGATATGCTTTGTTATTATATTATTGTAAACAATAATCATTTTCCATGTACTGACATTGTTATTATGTGATTTCTATTACATGAATTTGAATTTCCTCTCTTTTATTTCAGTGCCATGTCCATGGTTGGACTCCTGCTCATTGCTTTGGGAACCGGAGGTATTAAACCCTGTGTGGCGGCATTTGGAGGAGATCAGTTTGAAGACCATCAGGCACGTGGACCCTTACACACACACAATTAACAGATAAACACAGACCCTATTAAAGGGAATGAACTGCATTCAAGGATAGCAGCACATTATTGTGTGTAAATCAATCAGCTGTTATCAGTTCAAGGTTGAGTCTCTGATATTGAGATTAACAATTAGAGATACTTAAGTGATTTGGAAGTTACTACTCCCCTGCCACAAGGACATAATGTCTAAAGGCCACTGGTCAATGTGTGAAATATGTATATTTTAGGCCAAATGTTACAATATGAGGAATGCTGGTGTATGCCGGTGCATTCCTCATATTGTAACATTTTCCCCATGTTTCAGCCAGAAGAACCTTCTTATTGACTTAAAATCCTAAATTATATATTTTTTAATATATAATTATATTAAATATACATTTTTTACAAAAATGTAATTGAAGAGTAATAATAAAACATTTTAAAAGGATTTACCCCAAATGTTTTTATAGTATATATATATATATATATATATATATATATATATATATAAATAATATTAATAAGAATTTGAATTTTATTTCAGGAAAAACAAAGAAGTACATTCTTTTCTATATTTTATCTGTCTATTAACGCCGGCAGTCTTCTCTCCACTCTCATTACACCCATCCTGAGAGGTGTGTATTTACAGCAATTACAATCTGAATGGCATCTTTGGTAACACTTTGTTTTAAGTTGTCCTTGTTACACATGTTATATGTATAATTTATTGTAATAACAATAAATTCTGCATAATCAGACTACATGCAAAGCCAAACCCTACTCCTAACCCAAACTATACAGTACTGTAGGTATATGCAGTTAATTAATATTACTCTGTACTTATATTCTGGCGAACCCTGATACTTATATTGAAATGAAACTACTGCATTGTCAAAGTGTGTTATAACTACACCAAGACTTGCCATAGCACTTCTCTTTTGTTGGTTTCGATTGCTTCTACTCTCATAATATGTAAGGCTCTTTGGATAAATGAATCTGCAGCTAAATTACTAAATGTGAATATGAATGTATTTAAATGTGTAACTACAATGTAACAAGGAAACCTTAAAATAAAGTGTACCTGCATTTTTTTACTTTGTTGGTAGTATGGTAAATATGCTTATGAACAGTATGTCTTGTCTTTGTGTGTATTTGTTGTTCTCCAGCTCAAGAGTGTGGTATCCACTCAAAGAAAAGTTGTTTCCCGCTGGCTTTTGGAGTCCCTGCGGCTCTCATGGTGGTTGCCCTCAGTAAGTTACAGCAGCTTCAGTGGACATATATTTGTGTTGACATATATCAATATCTTTGCAATACCTTTTATGACCACTTGCTGTCAGCCGTGTTTGACTGAGGTTATTCTTTTCTCTTCAGTTGTGTTCGTCATAGGCCACAAAATGTACATTATGGAATCCCCCAAAGGCAACATCCTGCTGCGAGTCATGAAATGCATTGGCGTAAGAGCACAGACAAAATTATTTTCTTTAAGAAATAGTGTTTTACGTTTTTGGAAAAAGGGAGCGATTACAATTCACTTTCCTTTCAGTTTTATTTTTTGATCAGTACAAATTTTTCAAAATGTTGCTGTACTTTGGACCAAATACATGCAGGCTTACGGAGCAGAAGAAACTTCTTTAAAAAAAAACATAAACAATTTTACTGGTAGTGTAATTGATTCGGTAAGATCAGTGATGTGGAAAAGTCTAATTGCGTGATTGTTTTGTTTGATCTATAGTTTGCAGTTAAGAACCGTTTTAATCACCGCAGTAAGCAATACCCCAGGAGACAGCACTGGATGGACTGGGCGGAAGAGAAATATGATGTATGTTACATAAACCATCATGATTAAATGTTTTAAATATGCACCGATGCTTAGAAGTTCGAAGTTCACAGATGTTCTGTCTTTTTACAGAAACTCCTGATCGCTCAGGTGAAGATGGTGTTGAAGGTTCTGTTCCTCTATATCCCTCTGCCAATGTTCTGGGCCTTATTTGACCAGCAGGTCAGTGTAGAAACACAATGATGCTTCAAACAATCATGCATTCTTGCACAAACACACATCTGTTTTTGGGCTTTCCAGGGCTCCCGTTGGACTCTTCAAGCCACCGTTATGGATGGTAACTTTGTAAGTTCAAACTGCACTTTAACTTAAAAAAAATAAAAATAAAATAACTACCAAATGCACATGCAACTGTCCAGTTATGTTGTCATATCTTATGTGTTAAATCCTTTCTTTCTTTCTGTCATCATAGGGAGCGTTTATAATTCAGCCAGATCAGATGCAGGTGAGACTGATTTATGCGACGCGGTTTGTTTGTGTGTCCATATTTGTGTTTTGCTGTGATTAACAGGATATGAAATAATCAGAAAATATTGTGCACACATGATGCATTTGTACTTATTATTTGCGTTCTTTTGCAGATTGTGAACCCCATACTGATTGTGATAATGGTGCCGATCATGGACTCTGCAGTGTATCCACTTATCAAGAAATGCCATATTAACTTCACGTAAGCCCTGGATAAAGTTTATTGTATTTGCTGTATTTGCTTTTGAAACATGTTATTCGACTGTGTTATTTTGTGTGTGTGTGTGTGTGTGTGTGTGCGGTGTTTTCCAGACCCCTGCGGAGGATGACTGTTGGTATGCTGCTGGCCGCTTTAGCATTTGTAGCTGCTGCTCTTTTGCAGATTCAGATTGACGTGAGTAACCTTGCAGACTACTAGCTATTTTGCAGTGATGCCACAAACCCTGATGCTGCTTTTATGTTGTTATTAGTACAGAATGCTTATTAGCTTGCTTTATGCCCTTCAGTTTCTGGTACATTAATTGTCACAATGTATTAACAAAATAAATCGTATGTTTCTGATGTGCCTTGTTATCCAACAGCGAACAATGCCTGACTTCCCATCAAGCTCTCAAACACAGGTGAAGTTCCTGAACCTGGAGAGCACATCACTGTCTGTTGAAGTAGGGGAAAATGAAGCGTTTGTTGTTCCTGGTTTGGATGTAAGTTCACACATTTGCACATCAAACTTGATCGGAGAAAGATTTGAAACCATAATTAAAAGAAATTATCAAATTAAATATATTTTTGGCATTATGGGCTGTCTTATAGGGTATATGCAAACAATACATCACAGGAAAAATATCATCTTGAAACAATTATTTAACAGGAGCTAACGTTCTCGCGACTTTAGCTAAAGGTTTCTATTCTCCAAAGGTTTTCTCACGTTATAAAAACATTTATTCATAACGTTAGTAGAACATTTCCTTTTTTCATTTCACATTTCATCTGCGCTTGATAAACGTTAGCATGAAACCGTTATAATTGTGTTGTCAGTGGAATGTTCTAAAAACATTAGCATAATATATTGCGTTATTGGTGGAACGTTTTAAAATCGCTAGCATTAGAAACGTTACCATTGAGTTATTAATGGAATGTTCTAAAAACATTGCGTTGTTGTTGGTGGAACATTTTAAAAATGTTGACAAAGAAAATGCTATCATTGCGGTATAATGGAACGTTTTAAAAAAATTTTTAATCATTTTCTTATAACCAGAAAAAAACTGAATGTTTTAAATGTTCTAACAACATTGAGGAAACGTTATGCATATGTTCTGTATGTAAACTACATAATCATCAGAACCATGTTTTGCTCCCCCAGTCCTCTAATAAATATATGACGCTTGACACTGAGAGAGTTACAGTATCTGCTGGACTGCATACCCAAACGCTTGATTTCCAGATGAAAAAAAGGCACACTGTTTTGATCAATTACGGATTGCTACAGACTGTGAGTGCTTCGTTTACATTTGTTTTTACGGAAACAGTAATTATTACTGTATTGTTGAGTGGGTTCTGAATAATCGTTTTGTTTACAGCTCAATGACACAACCGAGAAACCGAGTCAAGGCTTGAACACCATCAGGTTAGCGCATTATTTTATTCTGAATTATTTGTTTCAAATTGTACTGGAAGAGATGTTTGGAAAATGGAATACCTATTCAAATCAATTTACAGCAAATGCATGTTGTAGGTTTGTGAATGGCTTTATATCTCATCTGAACTTCACGATAAAGTCTGACAGTCTGGGTTTCATCGCTCCTTTTAAAGGATCAGAATACCTCAGTGTTGCCCACGGCAAGTATGTGTTGTGTTTTATGTATTACAGTTACTAATAAATATACACGTATGCATATACATGATAGCTGTTTGTACAGATTCAAATATGGTGCAAAGCTTTCGCTAGGCAGCTTTTCTACACTGATTTAATATCCCCCTTCCCAGAGCCAACTTTACTATTGTGAATCAAAGAGGACAGACGTGTCACTACATCCTGGAGCTGGGCTTCGGAAGTTCCTTCACAGTCCTGATCCCAAGAACCTTTAGTTTTGGAGAATCTGTAAGTCATGATTTTACGATCACACATTATAGTATGAACACATTTAGGAAACTTTTCCACACCTGCAATTTTATTCTTTAAAAGATTGTCTTATATATTTTTATATATATTATAAGATAAGATATATATATATTTTTTACACATATGTATCTCAGAGTCTTAGATGTTCTACAAGTTCATATAGTAAAAAAAGACTCAAAGCACTTACTACTACTAGACCTAGCAGGAGATCTAATGGTTTGTTGCCCTTTTGTGGAAAAGTGGAAATTGCATATAATTCTGTCTGAATATGTGTGCAGTGTGCCGAGAACATTACAGCAATAAGTGATATTGAACCGAACAGCATCCACATGGCCTGGCAGGTCATTCAGTACTTTTTGATGACCTGCGGAGAAGTGGTCTTCTCTGTCACTGGCCTGGACTTCTCTTATTCACAGGTATGTTGTGCTGTCTGGAATTCGATATTCAGAAAAAATATTTCAACTGAACACTATTTATAGCTCGCTCATAATTTGGTTATCTTTTAGGCACCAAGCAATATGAAGTCAGTCCTCCAGGCTGGTTGGCTGTTGACTGTTGCAGTGGGGAACATCATTGTGCTCATCGTGGCTGAGGCAGGCTCACTTCCAGATCAGGTATACCATATAAACAGCTACTTTTTTTGACGAAACCCTAGTCAAATGTCACTGTTGGCATCCGTTTCGTACAAACTCATCTGTTTGTGTGTCGTTGCAGTGGGCAGAATACGTGCTGTTCGCAAGTCTCCTGGTGGCCGTGAGTATCATCTTTGCGGTCATGGCTTACTTCTACACCTATATGGACCCGACGGAAATTGAGGCTAGATTTATGGAAGTTGAGCCAGAAGATAAGAAAAAGAAAGAGCTTGAAATGATGACCAAAGACAATTTGGCCTACTCTAACAACGAGACGTCGGAAAACAAAGACGTTAAACAAACAAAGATCTAGATTCGTTGTTGCTTTTTTCTCTTGATCTATGGTTTGAAAGCATTGGTGTCCCTTTACTGTTGATCGAAGAACTGATTCACCGTTTTTATCAAGTTGGGCTTAGGATTTGTTATGCAGTAGTACAACACAATCCTAAATCAGCCCATGAAAAGCGAATTCGACCTGAAATTGAATGGTGTGTCTGAGACAACAACCGTGGGCAGAAGGTTCGGGGAGTTTATAGTTTGATACGGTTAAGATCAGCATTAAAGTCACTGAGTGTCACTCTCATGTGCGTTGATGCCTTTGCAGGCAGGATTTATTTATAATATAAATTTATTTATGATAATAAGTATAATAAGTTACTATCAATAAATAGATAAGTTAAAGTAAGTGACTCTTACGGGAAATGCAATTTACTGTTATTATGGAAAACAGGAGTGGACGTACATCACACAGCATTGATTGGATCTTTCTGAAAATATTCTAAATCATTTTTAATAGCCATTCATCTATACCAAGCAATGGGTAAAACAAAGTATTGTAAAGTGTAAGTAATTCATTTTCACCATGCAAATAAATTTGCAGGATAAAATGTGCCAGATAACTTGCATGCAACTATGAGCATTGGAGTTCAGTGTTTTCCTCTATGTGTTTTTAAATTATTTTTTCTATATAACATTGTAAATGGATTTTAAACTACATCGGGTCCAATAAGCTGTGAATAAAAATCAACTTTTGATGAAGTGCTTCAATAATAAAAATATTTTGCCAATAATAATGATTACTTTGAAATCGTTACTACTATCTAATTTTGTTTTTGCTCACAGACAGACAAAAGAAACATGGGTAGGATCTCAAACCTTGAGTAAAACCCTTTAATTTCTTATTAAAATTAACAGAGCACCCCCAAAAATGTACATTTGATAAAAAGGCAAGGCATTTCAGTAACGGCCGTTTCAGAGGCTTGATTTTTAAATATTTACCTTTCTTTTGTTTCTAACAATATCTACAGAAGCTCTTGGCCATCTGTACACAGTGATTCATTTGCAAAAATCCATCATCTCTTTTAAAGGTCTGTAAAATTGAGACTATATACACAGATCTGTACACAAATCCAAACATAGCGCCCTCTGTCTTCCTGGATGACTGCTCTGCTCGTAGCAGATTACCTGAGATTTCAGCGTGAGAACTGCAATCTCCTTCACTTTAGGGCTCGGAGGCACACACACACTCCGACAGACATCCGTCTTCACACATGCATTTTGTTCAGAGTCATGCACACTATCTTGTATTCTGTTTAGGGAGAAGGAGGCGAGCTCCTCGCCCTGTGATGGCATACACAATGCATTCTTCCAAAAGCTTGGGTACGATAGCGCAAAACCACCTGCCTCCATCTCGCTCTGTGCTTAGCCAAAGGAGTTACATCTATGTTTTGTCCATTGCTTAAGCGGTCTCCATTACAAGCGCACTATTACGCATACACACACACACACACATACATACATATGCTCACACTCCAAAGAGTGTTCCAGGAGATTAAAAAAGAAAAGTGAAACTAGGGGAAGCTTGAGGAGCTTGATAAGTTCTCTTGATAAGCTAGTGAAGGACAGTTGGTCCTCCAGGGTAGACGTCACAGAGTCTGCTGGTGTCAGGATTCGCTGAGCTGATGCCGGGGGGCGGGACTGAAGAGAGACGGACAGGCTAATGGAATTATCACTGGTGCGATGAGGATGATGTTCTTCCCCTAGAGAACCTGCAGGTGAGAAAACCAAAGCTGAAGAATCCGGACATAAAGTTGATTTCTTGTACGGAAATCATTGCTGACCATCAAAGCAAGTACTGACTTAAATATATTGCTGAAAACAAGCCAAAATATAATGTTTTTATATTCAAAAGAAATATAAAGAAATGCTGTTTTCTTTTAAATGTTCCATTCATCAAAAAAATCCTGAAAATATATGATGGTTTCCATGAAAATGTTAAGTAGCACAACAGCTACTTTCAGGAAAATTCTAATGCAACCAGGTTGAGAAGAGTTCAGTATTAACGGAGTGAAGAGTAAAGAGTTACATGAGGATTGATCAGCACTGCAGTATGCTTACCGTTGTAGCCTTTGAATAAGTTCGGTGACCATGACATCCGAGATCCCTGGATATGCCTCCTCAGCGAGAAAAATGGCCTCTCCAAGCTGCTCCAGAACCTCAGGTTTTACCATCGCAGCTGCGGCATCTCCCGCCCCTTCCTTCAGCTAAGAACACACAGAATTTGACATGCAGCTAACACCTTCATCCAAAGCACGCTTATCAGAGAGACAGCATCCTAGGTAGTGACAGCAGTAAGAGACCTTAACCTGCGACCTCATAACAACTCGGACCACAGCATAGTATATGCAGTTTTGGCCAAAAAAACCAGTAACGACTAAAAATGTATAGTTTAATGATACTGTCAAATCATTTAGTTAATCATATTATTAGATTACTCATTACTATACACCAAAACCAAATTTCTCCTTTCACAAACGATTTGGAGAACTGATTGTTTTAAATTGTGCTGAATATATACTGGGATATCCAAAAATATCTTTTCCACTCAACATACTTCTATGACATAATACGTAATATCACCTACTTTAAAAACAATCTTACTGTGGAGTCAAGAGTCTAGACTACAGTGCACTGCACTCTCATGAAGAGCATGACAGGAAATGGAAGGATTTGTCCTTGAACGAAGGAGAGGGTGGAACAAATTAGTGTGCAGTCACTTGTTCCCAGCATCCCTCTATTTTCCGCTCTCCGTCTCACATACCTCATTGCTCCATACTGATTAGTAAGAGGCCTAAGGGAGTGACGACTGCCTTTAAAAGATGCTTTTAAGATATAATAAAGCATTCAAAAGCCACTTTTAATCTTCATACAGATATCTTTTACATACAAGTGGCGAATCCTATAGTGAGCATACACTGGTGACCTCAAATAAGGAACAAGAAGCCTGTCCCAAAAAGTTGAATATGTGGCCTTGCTGGATTACGGTTAACCTGTGTGAGCTGAATGATGTGTCTTACCTCAGCTAAGACTGGAGTGATGACGGTGGACAGACTCTGGGACAGAGGCCTCCTGTTGGGCTCCTGTGGAAGCAGAAAACATCACGCAGTGAAGAAACCGCGTACACAACAACGGTCAGATACAGCCTTCAGCGCAGTCACCTACCTCCTCTCCTGTTAGGCTGGCTCCGTTTTGCAGCTTTTTGGGGTCTTTCTCTCGAATGGTGAAGATCCAGTCATCAGTGCCAAAGTCATTCCCACCAGACGCCTGGCCATCCGGCTCCCTGAATGAATGACACAAGAGAAAATAAGAGGGATTCATTTAAAAGACTGAAACGGGAGGTATCAGAAACGTACAAGATTTTAAGTAGAGAGCCAAGGAAATTTGAATGAATGTTCAATCTAAAGGACGTTAAAGATAGTTGTCTAACTTGTCTGACTATTTAACCAAGCAGATTCAAATGACTTTACAATGGAAGCTGTTAACTCTAGTTGACTCTTTAACCCTGGAGTAAAGTAATCCCAGATTATGTTCTTAGATCTTTTTAACATTTCACACTCCTCATACTTTTAAGTGCTAACCTTTACTGGGTAGTAAAGCTTTAAACATCACACTGTATGTCGTGTTAACCTCAACGTTTTCACATAAATATAAACATTGCTTGGACAAAAACAATTAACTATTAACTCATTGCTAAGGACACTCAATTTAACTTGCACAAGCTTTAAAGGGTTAATTCACCCAAAAATGAAAATGATCCTGTCTTTTACTCAACTTTGAAGCATCCTAGGTGACTTTCTTATAATAAAAGTTGTCCAGACCTCACCAAGCACTTTGAATAGGCTTAAATAGGTGGTACCCGTTAAAACTTTGGAAGACTTGAAATAACGTGCGAGTATTCGTAATGAAACGTCCCTCACACAGCTCAGGGGAGGGTGATAAAAGTCATCCTGCAGCGAATCCATATATATTTTGCACAATAAATATCCATATTTCAAACTTGAGCGCTCTTCTCTCATGTCTGCTGACTGTGGAAACCGGAAAAAGTCTCGGCGGTTTCGTAGGATGTATGCGTGCACCTCTGGAAAACGGAGT
>JAUYWG010000039.1:4535436-4588803 GCA_034779775.1 Enteromius afrohamiltoni | reverse complement strand
TGTCTGCTGACTGTGGAAACCGGAAAAAGTCTCGGCGGTTTCGTAGGATGTATGCGTGCACCTCTGGAAAACGGAGTCTCCTCTTGAGCTTATATCAAAATCCTCCTACATATTTCTTTACAAATCCTCGGTTTGTGCTTCTAATCCATGACTGACGTTTTGTTTTGTTTTCTCTCCACGCTTGTAACTAATCACGCGACACATAAATCTTACATCATCCACCAGACCAGTTTCCTGTATCCACAGTCAGCAGAAATGACAGAAAAGTGTTTATTACATTTGAAATATGGATATTTGTTATACAAAAATGCATGGATTCGCTACAGGGGGCCTTTATTCACCCTCCAGAGCCGTGTGAGAGATGTTTTATTTATGAACAAGCTCACGTTATTTCACGTCTTCCGAAGTGTACCGCCTATCATCCATTTACGCCTATTCAAAGGCTTGGAGGGGTCTGGACAATTCTTATTACATCTCCGATTTGTCTGAAAGAGGAAAGTCACATACACCTAGGATGCTTTAAAAGGTAAGTTTAGTTGTGTTTTAAGTGTCGTACGAGTCAGACTCATCGGAGCTGGACTCCGCTCGGGACTGTTCAGCCTTCCAGCGCTTGTATCTGTCGATGAGCTCTGTCAGATAGGATGTTTTCTTCGCATAGCGCACAATGAGCTTGTGTTTCAGCAACTCTTTGGCTGTCGGTCTCTGAGAAAAAGACATAGATAAAAAAAAAAAATGAGATGGGTCCTTTGAAATGAAACTATCTTTTGATGCAGGTACATGCCTTGAAAACCATGAAAAGATCATGACCTTAGTAGCAGAAATAGAATAAACTTTGAACGTTTTGCCAGAAGGCTCAGTAAACCAGACAGGAGGAAATGACCTCTGGGAATCCCCTATGAGCATACTCACAAAACTGGGCTCTTTGTTTAGACAGGCCTCGACAAACTCTTTCAGAGGTTTGCAGTAGTTGCCCTCCAGGGTCGGGGGGTTGTTCTTTGGAATGAGGAACAGTACTTTCATGGGGTGCAGATCAGAGTGGGGCGGCTCTCCTTTAGCCAGCTCAATCGCCGTGATGCCCAATGACCAAATGTCAGCCTGACAGGAAGTGCAAAAAAAAATAAAAATAAATGATGTGAAAGGGCAACGTTATCATGCCAGGTCATGTGGAAGTGGAACAGTCATCGCTCATCTCAATGAATCATATGGAAACACTGAAAAGATATCACAATTAACGCCGAATCCAAAGCCAGACGTCTGGCGCAATGATGGATTTCTAGTTAGCAAGTAAGTCTTGGCATGTCTAAAATGACCCTCACCTTTGAGTCATAGGCGGACTGTTTGATGACTTCTGGGGCCATCCAGAAGGGTGTGCCCACAAACGTGTTTCGTTTGATCTGCGTGTCTGTGAGCTGACCGGCCACACCGAAATCTGCCAGCTTCACCTCCCCTTGCTCTGACAATAATACATTTGCAGCTGAAAGAAACAAACAAGGGAAGGAGGGAAATTCTGCAATTAGTTGAAAGTGTACCAACAAACAGTGAGATAACTATGGTTTCAAACTGGGGTCTGAGAACCCTCAGAGGAACCAAACATGTGTTGAACAAAAACCAAAATAAATAAATAAATTTAAAAAAATGTAAAATTAAAATCACATAATGCTTTTAACATATTATACCAGCAATATGTAAAATATTAAATTATGTTTATTGAGAAAATTAGATATCACCATTTCATTATGACTTTTAAAGAATAGACTGTAGTGTCATTTTGGAGAGTATTGCTGATAATTGCAAACAGTGTATGCTCTTCTGTGTCAGCCGCAACACCTTACGGATACGTCTTCTGCATGTATTTATGCTTTGATTTGAATGAAAACAGCGTCATGAGTTACTGTCATTACTATTAGATACTACAGCCTACAGTTTGCTATCCAGCTATGCCTTCAGCATGTTGGGTGGTTGCTATAATATACAAAATGACTGAACTTGGTCTCATTTAAATCAAGCTGCTTGAGGAAGACGGTAGCTTTGTCGTAAGTGGACCTTGGAATACTCTCTTTCGTTCTTGGGTGCAATATGGATGAAACGTTCTTTAAAGGTCAAGATGACCTTGATTCTACCATCCATACCTTTGATGTCTCTGTGGATCTTCTTCTCAGAGTGAAGATACTCCAGACCTTTCAAGATCTCTCTCAAGATGGTGGCGATCTGCGTTTCGTCCAAAGCACCAGGCTCCAGCTGAAAGTGAACAATGATTAACCACAAGCCCTATCTGATCAGACAAAACAAAAAATACATATAAGAAACACTATGTTTAAACAATGTGTGTTTTACACTTGTGAGAGGAAAATTACAATCACAAAAGCTACATAAACCTTAAAGATCGTAATGCTTTTTATCAAGAATCAAAGTTTTTCATCGTACCAAGTCCAAGGCAGATCCACCACCTAAATACTCCATGATGATCCATAACTTCGTGTCCTAGAGCAAGAGAAAGAGATGAAGAGGAATTGGATGTTGAAAAGTGAGAAAAACCCATCAACTCACAAATAAGCAACAACTTCTCCAGAGGAGTCGGGCTTTTGCTACTGAGAAGGTAAATGTGTAATCCTAATCTCTCCTTTAATTTGGGATTAGCTAGAATGAGAGAGGGAAGAGTGAAAATTGGGTTACATACCTCCCACCTCACATGATGAGTTTAAGAGTGAGAGCATGTGAGCCTGTGTGTGTTTGTGTGTGTAGAAACTAAAAATGAAGAAGCACGCCAAGAGCCTCTTAAAAGTGAACGATTAATTTATTGCACCTAATGGCTCACCACAGCGCAGCTACAAAATTCGATGTGCTCTTTCATCTTTCTGTGCTAAACGCTTTGTGTGTCTCTCTCACTTTTGCACCTGAAATAATTAACTTATACTCTACTGCACACCTGGCAATTCATGCTGTCGGGGGTATATGCTTATACTGACCCCTAATACCAATTATTAAACTTTGGGGCACATCTCACACTAGGGATATCACAAAATAGCACATATCAGTCTTATCACACAAAATCTGTATTGTTAATCTTCCTAATCTTGAGATGTACTTCTGAAAATATGTAACAAGCCCATAGACCAGGGCTGGGCAACTTCGGTCCTGGAGGGCCGGTGTCTTGCAGAGTGTAGCTCCAACCCTAATCAAACACACCTGAAGAAGCTAATCAATGACTTTAAGATCACTTAGAAAGTTACAGGCAGATGTGTTGGATTTCAGTTGGAGCTAAACTCTGCATGACACCGGCCCTCCAGGACCAAAGTTGCCCAGCCCTGGTCTAAAACACAGATAAAGCTTTAAAAAATCATTTTATTAAAATGGTAATTAATTTAAAACACGTCATAGTCTTCACCATATGAATTAAACATGTACTGATTCTTATTAAAGCGACTTTTTTATTGTTTGATTAACATTAGTAACAGACAGCAGCAGGTTTGCATTAGGCTATGTGAAGAAACTGACATGCATCAGATTTATTTCCCAACTGTTTATTCACTTAGAACATAACTGATTGACTTTATGTAAATATTCACTAAGATTTTTGCCATTTTTGCACACATGTTTTGGTTTAGGCATGTGGTTGAAAAGCTGATTGTGGACATCCTCAGATCACTCATTTCTTTCTTTTTTTTTTTTACCAGGATAAAATGGGCAAAAAATAACCAGAAAGACAGATCCGAGACTACATCATCCCTGTAGGTGGTTTTACCCTTTTTTTTCTTTTTTTTTTTACTCACTTTGAACAATCATGCTTTTGTTTTTTTGTTGTTGTTTTATTTCCCCCCATTCGGCTATTGCGGGTTATTTCAGTAAATGAATGGGGGGGTGCATGGGTGAAATATTTCCCCTAAGTAGATTTTGCTACAACTTCAAGTTGGTTGTGGAAATTCAACCAACAGAAAGCTATTTTTTTAAATAGCCTCCTGTGTCTGTTGTCAACGATACTAACAATAACCAATATGTCTAGTTCCCCCATAAAAAGTTGGCAAATTTTATAAGGAGTGGTCTTTAGGGGGGAAACTGAAGGGGGAAAAATTATCGTATTTCCCCCTACAGTGTAAATAAATAATGCTACAGAAAATACAAAAGGTGGGCTCTTTTAACATAGGACAGTAAAAATGCACCTAGAAACCATACAAAACATCTAAACAACCATCCAGGATATCCTAAGCCATTCAGAACAACTTAGCAATGGATTAGCAAACACTGCCACAGTTAATTAACAGTGAGTTTTGCACAGGCAGGAAAATGTACATCGTTTAAAATCTTAACAAAAACAGTAACATGTTCTCTACGACTTTAACCAGTTATTGCACTCTCTGTTCATCATTACAGATCTTCAAAGTACTAACTAATGCTACGGGCTGAGTTTCTCTCGTATATTCCCCCAGGCCGAAATTACAGCTGCTGTCTGTGCTTCTCTCTTTCTGGCCAGCAGCTTTAAATGCACAACAAAAAGAAATGTGATTTCACTATAGTTCCTTTTAACTTGAGCATTAAGTGAACACCCACATTTTCTGCTTCCATTTGTGACCCCGGGGCTAATTCAGCTTAAGTTTAATGTTGAGAATCCCGACTTCATATGGGGCATCAAAGATTCTGAACGTTTGGCGCATGCTGTGCACGAGGAAGAGAGAGCTCGAGACAGAAAGGATGAAATGGTTTCAAGGCTGATTTAAAGAACACCCACACATGCTGGTTTTACACTTCTGCGCAGCGGGAAGTGGACTGATCGTGCCGCCTGACGGCCTGCCAAATAGTAATATCGAAGGTCATCGGTGAGAGCTCAAGTCATACTGATTTGTTTGAATTCTACATGAAACGAAAAATAAAGAGAAATGTGTTGTGATGTTTTTACTCTCTAACAGCATTACTGTACAAATCCTGCCAAAAGGTGCTATTACACACAGGAATGTAGGCCTATGTAATAAACAAACCACATTTCCCCCAATTTAACTAACTAGCGTGGAACAAAACATGGTCAGCTTCTCAAAAAATTATGTTACACATTATGTTACACACACACACACCGTGAACACACACCCGGAGCAGTGGGCAGCCATTGCTGCGGCGCACGGGGAGCAGTTGGGGGAACGGTGCCTTGCTCAAGGGTCGTGGTATTGAAGGGGGAGAGAGCGCTGATTATTCACTAACCCCACCCACAATCCCTGCCGGACCTGGGACTTGAACCCACGACCTTTGGGGTTACAGGTCCGACTCTCTATCCATTAGGCCACGACTGCCCCTATATATGATATACGTACGATTTAGCAAAAGAGTTTTGTGAGATGAGCTCTATAAAGATGCAATTTCTTGCCATTATTCTAAGGTTTGTTGATCATATTCTCTTGTTGTAGCACTATATATTCAGCTCTATGGTCAGTTTAACAGGATTCATGTGTTAAAGGATAAATGTTCAGCCAACATAATATATACACAATTCAAAATTTTGAAGCTTCTATGCAATATTAAATGGTTAATATTCACCCAAAAATTGTAATTCTGTCATGAATTACTCACCATCATGTTGTTCCAAACCCATAAGACCTTCATTCATTTCAGAACACAAATTAAGATATTTTTGATGACATCAGAGAGCCATCAGACCCTCAATAGACAGCAATACAACTGAAATGATCCCAGATCCAGAAACTTACTAAAAACACAGCTAAAACAGTTCATGTGACATCAGCGGATCAACGTCAGTTTCTCTGAATACTTTTTTTTGCACAAAGAAAACAAAAATAACATCACTTAAGTTAAAAGATGTCATTTTTGTTTTTTATGGTGCAAAAAAAGTATTCTACTACCGTCGCAAAACTTAAGTTGAGCCACTGATGTCACATGTTTTACCAGTGTTTTTACTTCCTTTCTGGATCAGTTCAGTCGTATTGCTGTCTATGGAGGGTCAGATGGCTCTCTGATGTCATCAAAAATATCTTAATTTGTGCTCAGAAGATAAACAAAGGTCTTATGGGTTTGAAACGACATGAGGGCGAGTAATTAATAACAGAATTTTCATTTTTGGGTGAACTTAACCTTTAATATCTCTAAATATTTTTGTCATTCACTAATATTGCACTAAAAAGATTGAGGTAAAAAACAAGTCACAAAGGATTATTATTATCTTTTAATAAATGCTGTATTCCTTATACTTTGTTGCAAACTGGGGATGAACAAAGACATTTAAGCAGAACTCTGGCATAAGTTTCTTAATAAACTGATTTTCTGTAGCATTTCACATGGTTTTGATTGGCAGTTCTCACAGATCTTAGTATCAAATTGTTCCCATTACCTCAAACCTCGTTCCAGTCATCCATAACACTTATCTAATAATTTACTATCCAGTCTCCAAGTTGCTCATTCTACCATTTTACTGTTGTTCAGCATATTCTATTGAAAAAAGTTGCCAGCTGAGGACCTGAAGGGTGTCTGTTTCTCAAACTCTGATGTTCTCTTGCAGGCATGTATCTGGGCCGTCTCTTTCCCTCTGTCCTGTTTAAATCCAGTATGCTGATTCAAGACCGTATTGTCTTCATCTCTCAAAAGAACAATAGACTGATGAGCTTCTACAGGAAGTTGTTTCTTTGAAGCCAAAATTGGACTATAGAAATGTCGGTGTTCTGGCATCACTTCAGCAACAGAAAAAAGACATTGTGTTGCCAATTCAATACTTCATTAAGTAGCACAACTGTTTGCGGTAAAATAAACCAGCTCTCTTTAGTACCAAATTAGAAGATAAAATATGAGCACTTGAGGATAGAGGGTACAGAGTTGTCTTATAAATTAGAGTAATAAGGCTTTGAAATCAAAGGTTAAATCTGAACAGTTCACCCAAAAATGAAAAAAAAAAAACAGTCATGAATTACTCACCTTCCTGTCATTCCAACCCATATCATATATTTTTTTTTTTACAATATTCTTGTGAACCTTTTGATGCGATTAAATCTTTTGCACAATTGGTGGGACCAAAAATCTCTCAGGTTTCATTAAAAATATCTTAATGCTTGAAAAGGTTTTGAAAAGACACGAGGATACGCAAATAATGAAAGAATTTTCATTTCTGAGTGAACTGAGCCTTTAATCCTACTTTGGTGACCAGAAGTATCAATTTCGTACAAAAACGTAAAAAACACTGGAACGGTAGTCTAGCTAAAAAGATTTGAGACCTGAATGAAGCCCTATGGGGTCCCGTCTGTTCAAGTGGAATTCAGTTAACCCAGGAGATATCACTTTTCCTTGAGCCCTCTGTGTCATCATGACCTACATCCCTCAGTTCACACGGCATGACCTCAGAATGCCCTTTTGTATACACTGGCCACTCACCTTTAGGTAGGAACCGTAGTATTTTGTGACGAAGGGACTGTCGCACTGGCTTAACACTGTGATTTCCTGCTGAATGTCTTCAATTTCATCTTCAGCCTCTTCCAGATCGATGATCTTGATGGCCACAACTTTCTGCGTGCGATTGTCGATGCCCTTAAACACCTCTCCAAACGAACCCTTACCGATTCTCTCCAGCTTAGTAAACAACTCCTCAGGATCTGCTTTTAAATTCTGGAACGAAGAACAAAGACATTTCAGTATATGCTTTGAATGGTCAATGCTGCATAAAGGATTCTATGTTGTAAAAGCAGGAAGAGTTTTCTAACCTACAGCAATCCAAGAGAATGACAATTAGGCTACCTAAAATGACCTCAATGTAATGGTTATGGTTAAACGTATGACAGTGTTACTTCTGAGCAGTCTTAAAATAGGCTTTTATAATCCTGTGTTTGGTTTGACTAGAAGTTCTTTGAAATGCTACTGAAGCAGGACCTCAGTACGTTTAAAAACTGAAGCGCATCTGGTTGGGACCAAAGTTCCCAGAAGTCTCAGCCATGACCCTGAACATCTCAGACCCATGAGGCCTTCTTAACGGAAACACGGAGAGAGCTACAGACAGCATTGATATTATTAGCATGAAGCACTAGTTGCAGAGTCCACGGCGGTTAAACTGTGCAGCACTTGAAAAAATAACAGCAGAACTAACTAAACCTCAAACTGCTCGGGGGTTTAACATTTGCATGCTAACTTAAGCCTGCATAACCAATCCCAAACATCACAACCCTTTCACCAAGATAATTCAAACAAAGCAAAACAAACCATGCTATACGAACCATCAATGTGATCCGAACTCAAGACAACCTTGAACTGCTGCCGCGTACATCCTCTGAGCACGCAAAAACTCCCGACCTTAAAATCCTCCAAATCTCTTTTGCCAGCGTAAATTCTAAACCTACCAAACACAGAGTCATATTGATGCCGAACAACAGCAGAACAGCTTGTCCAGTGCTGAATGATGGGCGCTGCGGGAGGTAAACGCAAGGCAGGATTTCATGGGGACCTCATAAAAGTGTGAAATCCAGTTAAATGGATGACGACAGAGCCGATCGTCCACAGCATTAGCGCGCCAAAGACACAAGATGAAAGAGAGCAGATTTTGCCCACAGCTTAAAGTACATTATTCTAACGCCTCAGGGTACGGTGAATAAACGGAAATCTGTTTAGGGATATCTTGACCGTGTTTGAAAGGGCTGATTACCTCTAGCAAAGGTTTAAAGGGATTGAAGATGCGTTTTCCATTTCATTCTTTACAAATAACAGCATCACACAAAAATAATGCTGTATTTACAAGTATTTTTAACATTCAAAATTGGAGTTATTTTAATTGCAATAATATTTAGCAATAACACACTTCTTGCTGTATTTTGATCCATTCTGCCTCTTTTCGTTATTATTTTCAAGGATGAGACAACCTGTCTATGTTTGCATCTGTCTAATTTGGCTAGATTTTACCAAGGGAATTTACAACAAATGCCACAGATTTTGATTGGGCACAGACTTAAACAATTGCTGGGTAGACATTTTTTCCTACTTATTTCTCAGCGTTTGAACCTCTCAGAACAAACTCAGCTAAGCACCACTGCTTTGAACGAACGCAAATCAACTGACTCCAACAACAAGCAATACATCTCAAAACTTGACAAAAGCCTTCACGAAAAAGGGGCCAGTGAATAGTAGTCACCGTGATAAATGACACGTGCTGACAAATATCCCGGAGACCGATTGCCAATCTGTGCTCTGTCAAATAGTGATGCCATCCTATGAACACACACAAATTGATTCTCTCATACGCAGATGATTTTCACACATCTTTCCTCAAAGCGCACACACCCACAGAGAAGCCCTTTAATGCATCACTCAGAGATTCATTAGCTGTCATCAACTCGTCCCATCACGGAGATGATGAAGGCTTTGCTCCCTGATTCAGCCCTAATGCTGATTGCTCGCCTACACTCCCAGCTGATCTCTGCAATCCTGATCCCGATGCACACTGACAGGTGTAACAGCCAACAAATTCTTTTAGAAGGCCACGTCATCCCTTGGCTCCCATCTGTGTTTGTGTTTTAGGGAGCTGGAAACTCTGAGGCCGGCCATATGAGGTGTGTTACAGCCAGGTGAGAGCTTCTGAAACGTTCCTAATGGATGACCACCACAATTCCTCTGTGACCCATAAGGAAATACTAGAGAATGAACACTTATTCCATCACTGCACTCTGAGAACTGGTGACTTGTGTCCCTCCCTGGAAGACCTTCTACATAATTCTGGTTTCCCTCATCTCACATGGACTCATTTCGGTTTAAAACGACAGAGGTTCTTAGCCAATAATGGCTTCCTGCATATTTCACCTAAAGGAATGATAAGCCATTTCAACTACTCGCGACGGCAGATTGCTCTCCTGTCCTGAGGGCAAACCAGTCATATGGCCCAGCATGAATAGAGACCAAACCAAGTGACCCATTTATGATAGCTACTCTCTGGAGACATCTCTCCATCCCTCATCAACCACTTTCCCTTTGTCTCTACCCTTCCACTTCTTTCTTTCATGGATCTTTGTGTTTTGAAGAACAGAATGGTTCTGTCCCACTTCATACATGACCATGCTTAATAAAGGATGTGTCCCAGAAAGGTTACAGTGGTGCTAATGCTCTCTAGAGGGCAAGAACATGAAATTTTTAATATAATGACTCTGAAAAAGGTTCTACGCTGGTACTGTCCTACTTCATACATGATCTTGGTTTCATAAAAGATGTCCCAGAAAGGTGATGCTAATGCTCTTTAGAGAGCTAGGACATAAAAAAAAATTAATATTTAATGGAAATGCTTTCTAAATTGTTGTCCTCCAAGCTTCACAGATGATGAAAGACTTCAAGCTTCTTCTGTTAAGCATCATATTTGATGTGTTTCTCAAATATCCGAAATACAGTAAACCACACCTAACCAGACCACTTCTAATCTACTGCTAAAAAGGTTTTTAAAGTGGCAAACTGGAAAAAATAACGTGAGTATAAGACAGTATATTTAAAAAACAAATCTGTATAATTTTAAATACATTTTAATATTACATAAACAATATATAATAGTAATAATAATACAATTCAAATAAATTAAATAAATAATATGCGTTTTAAAATAACAAATAATTAAATAGGCTAAAAGCATCTATGAGCACAGTACTTAAGGAAATATAAAAAATTGCAACATTACAGAAATATCTTCTAAATAATATTTTTCATAAGCTTTCATATCATATTGCAGGTCTGTCTACTCCTCCTATTTGCATTACTTTTAATGTCAATATATTGATATTGTTGGGAAGGCTACATTAATGTAACTTATTTGGTTTATTTATTTGTGAAAATGTGCAGCTGCTAATTAGATAGACACGTACTTTCATATTTGGGGTTCCAGTGGCATCTATAAGACTAAACCCCCCTGAACAACTCTTAGTGGTGTATAAAGCAATAAGACAACCTTATTAAAAAACTCACGCTGCATAATACAAGTTTATGTTTACCACTATTTAACACATTAGACAAAGAGGGAGTCTTAACAGATTTATAGTTTTCTGCAACTTATCAGAGAGTGGAAACTTTTAAGCTTAAGAAAGTGAGGAATATCACACAACGCACAAACACTTCATAACCTAAACGCGTTCCACAGTAGACGTCAAATAAAAGATGCTGTGTGTTATCTTTACCTGCATCCCAGGCAGACTGCCCTGCACTGGAGAATGAGCCATGGCGTCACTTTAACCACTAAAACTGGCCAGCAAGTCAGCAAAAAAAACACTGTTTCCGGACTAAAGGCAGCTAATGCACCCCTCGATCCCGTTTGCCCGAGTTTAAAGTGGTCTTAGATGTTTTACAGCTGGATAATGAAGCGAAGAGCATCCGCGGGAGGACATAAAGTGCATCTGAGAGATGACTGGCGTGAAAAGCTCTCCTCCACTTCCGCAGCTTTAATGAAAAATGCCGCTCTTCCTCGCGGAAATCAGCGCAAACGCCAATCAAAACAGCTTCGATCGGACCGATCGCTGAGTTTCAGTCGATGTAGCGTGCGATCGGACGTTGAAACGCTCTTTTGGTGACTCCAGGAGTGGGTTTTGGAGGTTCATGCAGGCCAGATCGCTCGTCAAGAGTTGATGGTCCTCTTTGCGTAAACGGATTTCCAAAACATAGCGCAAATACATGCGCGCGTTTGCGTAAAAATGCCCCGGTTTCGGCTCCTAAATAGGATGCACGGAACATGAACTATATCGCGGATTGTTCGAGGGGGTGGGTGGTGAAAATCCTGACTTGTTTGAACTGAAGAAATGATGTTGACATCCTCACTTCACTTCCCAGCTGGCCGCCATCTTGTCCGTGCTGTCATCGGGACATCAGGGCGGATCCGGACGCGTCAGCTCCGCCCCGACAGGAGAGAGGAGGGGTCTGTTACTCTAATCATAGCAGCGAGTGCGTGCAATCAGCTGTGTTTAAATTCTTCTTCTTTCTACACCATATTGTGTCAGGTCTGTCCACTTCTCCTATGTGTAAAGGTTACATTAGACATGTAAAACGTTACAGATTAGGCTACAAATTTAGCATTTAGGCTAATTTACTATAAAGTAGCCTAATGTAACTGATTGCATTTGGTTATTTTTTATTAATTTTCTAAATTTCCAACAAATGTTTTAAAGTGTTAATCATTTTACAAATATCTGAAGCAGGCAGGGTTAACTCAACAACACTGATAATAACAGTCGGACAGTTGAGTTAAGATTAAAATAATTCCATTCATTAATTAAACAGCCACCACAAATCAGACTTTATCACTTCATTTTACTTTTAAGATCATTTTGAGGCTATATACAGATTTAATATCGTACAGATCTAATATCATAACAAGAAATAAAATTGCTACGGTACTGTTTTTGAAAACAAATCTTTGCAAAAACTGGCATCAAACAAAATACAGTTGATCTTTAAAAAAAAATAATTTAATAATAGGAAATAAACCAGTTATGGAATAAGCTATTCTGTGTCCTAAACTCCTGAAAAACACTCATAGAGCGGTCAATGCGATTTGAAAAAGAGATCAATTAAATGTGTGGGCGTGTGTGAAAATATTTAGATTTAACCCCCATTGTAAACATTGCATTTTTAAAAGAAACATTTTTTTTTCTCAACAAGCATAATTATTATTAATAATTATATTAACTGACACTAGACTTATATTAACTAAACAAGACGTTTGTGTCAATAAACTCCTCGTTTGCTTATATTAATAGTTAGTAAGTTAAGTTAGGTATGGGATGGTTTATTGTATCTAAAATATTGTCATGCTGAATAATGCAATACTATGGATTTTTTAATATCAATAAACATCCATTTGTTAGTAATATGCATGCAAGTAAGCTACTAACTAGAAAGAATTGCACCCTAAACTAGTGTTACCCTTTACCATTCCTTTAATATATTCCAATTCTTTAATATATTTTCAATAGTTTGTATATTGAGATTAAATTCATACTATTCCACTTTGTTTAAAAAAGATGCTATTACTCCACTAATTTTGCACCGTAAGAATATTCTTCTTTAATTTTTTTCTTAAATATTTCTTAAAGAAATTCTTAAAGCACATTGCGAAATTGCGACCCCTTTTGGCGACAAAAATAAACCTTTTAAACCTGCAACCCCAATATTACCACTAGATGTCGACCGTGGTTTGTTTTAAAAATGGATTCCCCCATTTCTTCACGTATTACTGTGATTGAGCTCAGTGTTGTGTATTCAGACATGAATTATAAAACCTCTTAAGTTTTTTCAAAGAGTCACACGTGAGCATTCCTCATTGTAAACACCCTTTGCTCTTTTGACGTTTCGATTATATGATTGATTCTGGATTAAAACATGAGAGGATGAAAACTTTCTTCCCCCCCCCCCCCTGCATTTCAGAATATGATTTGCTTTGCATAAAAGCAGAACTGTATGCCAACTCACTTTGTCCATGTCCATAAGCTTGTCAGTTCAACTCTTTATCTTCAGAATCTCTATTTACTGAAATGCTCAGCTGAGCTTCACCTCCTGAGGCATCAGATACTTCTTCAACCGGGCCTTATGCTGAGAATAAAAACCTCCTAATCCTCAAACACTCTCAAATTCCTCCAGAGGGGCTCTTCATCGCAAATCTGCTCAATTTTCTTCAAAGCTCACCCAGACCTGTGAAAATTGGGTGGATATTTAGTGAGGACCGATCAAAACAGGCTTCAAGTGCACCACCCTCGACCCATATACCTCCCGCACTCACCGCTAAAGCAGCATGAGGATCTGTAAAATTCAGTTTTACAGCCCGATAATAAAATGTAAAGTTTCCCACAGGCTGGGGTGCCATGTCAATCACTGACAATGTTTGCAGACCAATTCCCTGGGTGCTGCTTATCTACTCTTGGGCCTGAGCAAAACGCTACTATTCTTGATTTCCCTCCTCTGCCACACACTCATAAGATTCACCCGACAGTGGCTGTGTCCACTTAAAGAAAATGGCGGCATTTAGCTCGATCATGGCTCTATTAGATTAGGGACATCTATACAGTTCCATTTTAGACTCATTCGCAGGCATCACAGACAACAGAATGGGTATCAGAGGTTAATTATATTTTAGAAAGGCAGCATGAGGTATACACTTCACTTGAACAATGGTTATGAAGACGGCGGATGTTGCTCTTTGAAGGACAAGATCAGAAAAATATATAAAGATAAATAGAAAATAATGTTTAATATGCAGTCTCTATCATACATTAGAGATTTTTTAGTTACTCTCTTATGCTCATGCACCAAGATTGTATTTATTTGATTGCAAATACAGTAAAAACTATAATATGGTCAAATATTTTCTATTTACACTATTTACAGTATGATATTTATTCCTGTGATGCAGAAGTGAACATGATCTTTCAGGAACAATTCTAATGTGCTTCTTTGGTCCTCTTTGATTAATGTGGAAACCAGTTGTATTAACTAATCTTTTTGTGGACATTTTTTTTTTAAAGAACAGCATTTATTTTAAATTGTAATCAATTTAATTTGTCCATGCTGAATACCTTTTAATTTCTATTTTAAAAAAGCTCTCTCTCTCTCTCTCTCTCTCTCTGTCTATATATATATATATATATATATATATATATATATATATATGAATATACAAATGTAGAAAATTAATAAATACAAATTATTAATGTACAGCCTATTAATGTTGCATTTGGCAGACACCTTTATCCAAAGCCACTTATATTGCGTCATTTAGGTGCAAATCTTATAGACACAAAAGGTATCGCATTAAATTAAATTGAAGGATTTATGGCTTTTTCTAAATACTATGGATATTCCACTAAATAAATAAAACTGAGAGGCAGAACGTTTTTTTTTTAAAACTATAGGTTATAGGTGTTTCAAACCAGTCTGAAACACACAGCTGATGTTGAGTCTTTTGCTTTGAGCTCATACTTTGTGTATCTTCCATCAGTCCTGTGACCCAGAAGTGAAACATGGAGTGACCTCGGTCACAGGAAGATCACACTCAATATTTTGTCATGTCTAACATACAACAGCCTCCCACAGCAGTAGAATATACCGTGTAAAAAAAATCCTTCAGTAATATTTCTAGTGTGCTGTTCCACAGAATGTAATTACAAATACTCAAAATATTTTCCTATTCAGTTAGTTCTTTATTTGTTTGTGTAATCTTAAAAATATGATGTTTGCTTTAAAAGAGGCAGAAAAGCTGACTCTTTATATTGAGAGATTAGCCTTCCCATTCTCTACGTGCTTAATTGATCTATGGTGTTACATTGTGGCCCATCAGTCTTCAGTAGCGCCTAATTTATTATGTTTGTGTGTGTATGTGTGAGTGCATCCATGCATATGTACAGGAGTGTGTGTGTGAGTGTGCAAGATAAGTCTCTTACTCAGACACACTGCGCCATGAATCACTGTGCTGCTATGCCTAAGATCTGAGATGTCATTGTAATTAATGGTAATACAAGGCAGTGGAAACAGTAGTAGACCTCCGAGCTCTTTAATTAGCTGCAGTGATGAAGGAAGACACAGAGCAGAACAAGAGGCTTGCGATGGTGATGAATAGACAGATCCTAGGAAACACCAAAGGAGCCAAGGATCCAAAAAGATCTTGACGAGTTGCACTGTCATGCTCTGAACATGAGAAAATGGACAAGACACACTGGAAAAGACCAGAATCTCTGACTCAAAACAATGTGGCATTATTCATCAAATTATGGTTGTGCACTAAGGCGAAGGGAATTTGGAAAAAAAAAAAAATTATGGATGCTATGGTGGTATTTTGCTCAACAGAAGATGCACAGCTAAAGGGCAGCAGTACCGGTGTCTTAGCATGCTCATGTTAAGAGGCATTCGTCATTGCCAGGGTCCTACAACTTAATTAAGCTCTGAGAGTGGCCCTACTATGGAAGATATAGTTTAATCTGAATCACCGACCACACTGCCTTCCACCATCTTGGATTACACTTATTGTTAGATCATGCCTAATGAGAAATGAAGTTCTCCTTTATTGTAGTGCAGTAATTATAGGCGTGTAAACATTTTCACAACATATGTGGTCTAATTGTATCATATTTTGCATGCAATGGTTAGTTTATGCCCTCAAATGTGATTGTCCAAGCTTGCACAAGTTTCTTTAGTGCTCGCCATAATAAGCTGACCTCATGCATTTCTATTTCCACAAAGCATGTTGAAGCATTGGGAAGACATATGTTAATTAATTGTCCAATATCCATGCTTTACAAACTTGACACTAGGGCTGCAATTACGTAAAAATCATAATTGTTAATTATTCCCCTGAATTGCATTGTTATTGCAATTATTAATTATGATGATCACAATTCACACTGAATGATGTGTATACAATTGTTTGAAGCAACTACTTGCTTTTCACATGAACAAGCTGAAACAATGGAAATACCCTTAAGATAACCTGTAGAAAGAAAAAAACATCTTAAGCATGCCTAATAACATAAGTGGATTTTGAACGATTAATTTCAGCTTTAAACGATTACATAATTGTCGCATCATAATTGTAATTGCGATTTGAAAATGTATTATTTGTGCAGCCTTACTTAACACACACATAGACAGCAGGATGCACAGGAAGTTTCATTTAGTTTCGCCAAAACAGGGAGCGTTATAACTGAAAAACCCATATTCGATCAGGTTCAATTTTCTGTTTTTGCATCCATTTTGATAGGAAAGGATGGTGAGCAGACAAACAGGAAAAATAATATCTGAAAATGGTGTGCACTTTCTTGATGTTCTATAATATCCTCCAATACTCCTCAAATTGTCATGGCCCTGCCCTGACCATCTTGTCTTTGTTTAATGTTTCCTTGTGTGTGTTCTGTCTGAGCACATGGCTGTGTCTTTGTTTGTGTTTGCCATGTGCTCCCCTTGTCCTGCCTCCTTATTTCCCTTTGCCACACCCTCTTGTTAAGCCCTTGTTTGGTGAGTTTTCTCACCTGTTCCTTGTGTTCGCCTTCCCTTTATATTGGTCATCCTTTCCTTCCTGTTTTGCCAGTTCATTGTTGCTATCATACATGTGGTATCTTTGTCAGAAGATTCTAGCTTGTCTGTAATCCAAGTGCTCTTGTTTTTTTCCCTGCCTCAGTTGTGTCTTTGTCTCCAGTGTCATCTCATCCTGCCCTGTTCGGCTGGCTGTGGAGTGGCTTCTCCCTCTGTGCTTTGTACAGCTGCCTACCTTCAGTCATCATCTGCACAGCTCCTTCTCCTCTCCGGTTAACCATCATCCTGGGCTCGTCCCAACTACCTCCCTCTCAGCCTGCCTGCCTAACCTTGTCTCCCTGCCTACTGTTTTAACTGTTTTCACTCCCCTCCTCACCTCCTCTTATCTACCTATTGTCTAAATAAACCTGTTAACACTCTCCCTGCCTTGAGTCCTCCCTCCAGATGCCTGACACAAATAGCCTACTCAGACTTTGAAAAACTTGGACGCCAACAGTCAGTTAAATATGACATCTATACACTTTTTCTTGATGTAAAAACGGGTGCAGCCATTTGTAAATTCTATGGGTTTAGCTTCCGGTCTTATTTAGCATAATTAAGGGCATGGTAACTTGAATGACAGGTGGATTGCAACTGCTGTCACCACCGTCAAGCAAGATTCCAAGATTATTTTATAATGTTATTTTAATGTATTATCTTAATTATGAACACACTGGTTTGTAGTTACTGTGGCAAACAGTAGTTACTTATTATTATTTATTAGCATATTGTCTAATGAACCAGAATCCTCACCTATAGGCTTACTTCAGTGTTAAAGAAAAAGGTTGATAGCAATGATTGCTTGTTGTCTTAAAGGGGTCTACATGCACTTTTACAAGTTGTTTGAACTGAAATGTGTGTTGTTGTTACTGTGCGTTCCATCATCAGCGGGAACCTTCCCCGGAATTTTAGTTCTTACCCAGACTGCTTTCACCCGAACACCTCACGGAAATCCTCTCTTGGTTTTGGCGAGTTTCTCCCCTTTATAAGGGGAGCTCAGAGAGACTATCAGTGCGAAGTTTGGTCCTAGCCAACAACTCTGAGCGTTTTGTGGATTACTCTGGACTAACCCGTTTCTTACCTGGATTATTTATCTCGACGTTGATTCTCTCCTGTTCCCCTGAACTCTGCCTGGACTATTGTTTATGATACCTGCCTGATACCCTGACCTTCATCCTGCTTACGGTACTGTCTTGCTCAACCTGCGTTGTGTTTGTTTGCCCCAGCTTTACTGCTTTCTTCCTGACTATGTTTGATTAATAAACAGCGTGCAAATGGATCAAATGTCATCCGAGTCTGTGTCACATAAAACTTTGTCACCCCCTGATCCAGCCGCTGTTTCTCTTCTAACCAAGGAGGTTAAACGTCAAGATATGGGAAAGTCTTTACAAGCGTTAAATACTTCAGTGCAGCCATTGAACACAGCAATTATGGCTCTCACTCAGGCGCCGACTCTCACTCCAGTTGTACCTGCCACGCCTCCGGTTATACCGCCACCCGCATCTCAGCTTATCAGCCACACTGATCGTGTATCACTTCCTGAAAAGTATGATGGTGCTCCAGGGAAATGCAAGGGGTTTCTCATGCAGTGCAGTCTGTATATTTCCAGGCAACCCAGCAGTTTCCCAGATGACGATAGCAAGGTTTCATTGATCTACTTGTTGTTGGTGGGACGGGCTCTGGATTGGGCCACCGCACTGTGGGAGGGACAAGGTATGACGTTTCTAAGCTATACTGAGTTCCTACAGAAATTTTGTTTGACCATGCCACCGGCAGACTCGATCCCAGTAAAGAGATACTCAGCATCAAACAAGGAACCAGCACGGCGGCTGAGTCGTTCTCGCTGCAGTCTGAACTTGCCAGCCGTGATGAGGACAAGTCCTTTGACCAATTCATGGATCTAGCCATACAGCTGGACAATTTGATACGCTCTTATGAGTGCGTCAACCCATCCTGGTTCGCCCGTCTACTTCACCCATCAGTCACAGCAACCCAGAGCCCATGCAGATCGGGAAGACTCTCTCCGATCAGGAACGCACCAAGAGACTTCGTGAAAACCTCTGTATCTACTGTGGCCAATCCGGACACATCAGGGCCAACTGTCCAATCCGGCCTCCACTTCCTACGACCTCACGGGTGAGAACTGGTTTACAAGAACATTCCATGACCATACCAGTCACCATTATAGTCAAGGGACGTAAAATACCCACCACAGCATTTATAGACTCTGGGGCAGAGGGAAAATTTGTGGATGAGGCCTTTGTTAAATGTGTTCATCTCCCTTTACTTCCATGCGGACCCCGTGTGGTTGCCGCAGCCCTAGATGGCCGACCACTGGGCACCGGAGAGGTCACCTACACCACCCAGGATCTAAAACTTCTCATCGGGCCCATGCACTCAGAAAACATCAGGTTGTTCACCATTTACTCACCAGATCACCCTGTCATCCCACAGACTGCGCCGTTGAACTCCTTACCGGATCCACACCTCCCAAGGGTAACGTCTTCCCACTGTCTCAACCGGAAACGGAAAGCATGAGGAACTACATCAAGGAGGAATTAGAGAAGGGGTTCATTCGACCATCCACATCTCCTGCCTCTGCTGGCTTCTTTTTTGTTAAAAAGAAAGATGGCAGTCTCCGGCCATGCATTGACTACCGAGGCCTGGTGATATCCTCATCTATTCAGAAACTCTCACTGGACACATTTAGCATGTCCGCCACGCACTACATCACCTGATCTAGAACCGACTTTATGCCAAACTATCAAAATGCGAATTCCATCAAACCAAGGTCTCATTCCTTGGCTACATCATCAGCCATGAGGGGTCACCATGGATCAAAGCAAGGTCACGTCAGTCCTCGAATGGCCATGCCCAAGAACCCTTAAGGAACTGCAGTGCTTCTTGGGATTCGCTAACTTCTATCGGCGCTTCATAAGGAACTTCAGTCAGGTGGCGGCACCGCTCACCTCAATGACTAAGAGAGGAACTACCATTCTTGATTGGGAACGCCAAGGGGAACAGGCTTTCCAGGAACTGAAGGCTCGGTTCACATCAGTACCCATACTCCGGCACCCTGACCCCCATAAGCAGTTTACTGTAGAGGTCAACGCATCCAGCATCAGCATTGGGGCAGTGCTTTCCCAGAGACAGGGCGACCCAGGGAAATTATACCCCTGCACTTCTACTCCAGCAAACTCACCTCGACGGAACGGAACTACGACGTGGGGGATAGAGAATTACTGGCAATGAAATCAGCCCAGTGGCGTCACTGGCTCGAGGGATCCACCCAACCATTTCTGGTACTTACTGACCACAGGAACCTGGAGTACATTCGTAGTGCCAAAAGACTCAATGCCAGACAGGCCAGGTGGTCACTCTTCTTCACACGTTTTACTTTCGCCATCACTTACCGACCAGGCTCCAAGAACGGGAAGGCAGATGCCCTGTCACGCCAGTTCGACACACCCACTGACCAGAGGATGTCATCATCCCTCCTCCTCGTATCCCTGCAACTATACAGTTGGGATATCATGGCAGAAATTACGGAGGCTCAAACCCAAGACCCCATACCACCTGAATGCCCACCAGACCAAACCTATGTACCGGAACCCATCTGCCAAAAGCTACTACATCTCATCCACGACTCACCCAGTGCTGGTCATCCAGGTATTGCAGCCACAGCAGAACTTGTCACGAATCAGTTCTGGTAGTCCACCCTCACTCCAGATGTAATACAGTTTGTTCGTTGTTGCACCACCTAGAGAAACACACAAAACATAAAGACATTGTTATAGAGCATAAGCTCTTGCAATGAAGCATTATAATCATTTCTAGAGTTTCTTAACTTCAATCAAAATTTACTCAGTCCTGTTTTCTGTGCAAAAAAAAAAAAAAAAATGACAAAGCGCTCCACAAATGGTGATTGAGCTCTTACTAAAAGGTCATCAATTTTTTTGATTCGTAAAGGATTCATTGAATCCTTTTTTTTAGCTTGTTCAGACTGTAAAATTCTGTAGTGAATTGTAGGCTATAGTCATTTTAGTGGATCCGTGAGAAGGGGGGTGGTTTTGACAATGTTGTCTGTACATAAAACATTTAAAGTATATTTTTACTACATTGCAGTCATGCAAACGTGGAAATACAGGCCATATATCGTCAGCTTTGCATGGTACATGCCCTTCATGGTGGACAGGATGCTTTTGTGCCTGGAGAAGTTTAATACACTGCATGTTGACTAAGATGAATTTTGTGAGGTAAATAATAAAGCAGTTCATAACACATACCACTCGAGACTTGACAAATTTCATGAGCACACTGCACCCAGAGTCAATCAGTTTGACTTCTGTGATGTCTTGGTTCACCAGTAGGCTTTTTAGTTTTATGTCCCCAATGGAAGACACTGTGGTTGCTGCAAATGTTAGCGCCATCAATGACTTGGTCTGTCTCCTCCTTTGAGAAGCAAATTGCTTCTCCATCCCTTACTGATTGAGAAGCAATGACAGAAAGAGTGCAGTCTACTCATCACTCTGATATAAGGCATATTTACAGACTACACTTAAAATTTCACAGCCACCTGATCAACAAAAAGCAAGATGAAAAAATGTCAACTATAGATGTACACTAACATATAAATGGCTGCAAAGCTAATTGACATGGACTGAAAGCTATACAACTTTTTTATTTTTGTAAGATTAATTAGCTTTTTGCCATGTTACATACTACAAAGGGGTTCCTGTCTACAAATCACGTTGAACAGTGACTGATGTTTATGCCATGCTGAAGCTGCATACTATCTTCATTTAATGATATACGATCATTTCTGAGCACAAATTAATAGGCTTTATGAGCACTGAGCTGCAAAATGATGACAATGATGCCAGTTTACCATTTAGATTGATCTGGTTTGTCTTCATATGTGTCATTAATGAATCCAATCGATCATGTTCAATGAATCCTATACGAATCAAAAAAATTGATGACCTTTTAGTAAGAGCTCAATCACCATTTGTGGAGCGCTTTGTCATTTTTTTTTTTTTTTTTGCACAGAAAACAGGACTGAGTAAATTTTGATTGGTGGATGTGTCTATTCAAAGTTAAGAAACTCTAGAAATGATTATAATGCTTCATTGCAAGAGCTTATGCTCTATAACAATGTATTTATGTTTTGTGTGTTTCTCTAGGCCAAATTGGGTCATATTGTTCGTAATCCGAGCATCACTTTCTGAATACTGATAGGGAGGAATAATGACCTAACACAGCACAGGTAAACAGAGGGTCTGATTCCCAGTGGTCCGTGTCATATTGGAGAGACAGTGTGACACTGTTTGCTCTAATTCTACGAGACTTTCCATTACAATGAAGCAGGATGAGGCACAGTTCAGCATAAATACAAGTATGACAGGTGTGTGTATGAAATTAATCTGTTTTAGCTAATACACATCAGCACATCTGCCAGGCTTATTGATTTTTGTATTTCCATTTTAGTCGCTTTCAGGATTGATGTTTTTTGGGTTTTTTTTTTTTGGTCTGGTTCTATTCTTTCAATGCTTTTTATATTCTTTATAGTTGTTTATATTCCAGTAATAGCCTGAAATTTCTGGTTGTGATCAAACAAATGAGTTTATCACTGTGTGTTTCTGGATGTAACTTGTCCTTTGGTAGAGAAATTGAATTGTGCAAGAAAATAATAACTCTTTAAATAAGTTATATATTAGTCTGGAAAGCCACAGTAAAGTAGCCTGCATTTTGAAGTGAAGAACTGAGCATTTACATGACTTCCTGCATTAAATAATCATATGCGAATATCTTTTGCTTAACAATGTTGACTTAGCTAATGAGTGTGTTTCTTAAATCTTTGTTGGTGTAGTATTTACTGCTTCACTTAGCCTAATAGTCTATTGCATTTTGATTGCTGTAGACAAGATATCTTCATTGTTTTTAAGGACTCACAACATTAAAGATGCAATTAAGATAATTAGCAGGACCCTCTGGTGGAAGCTAATTGAATGGGTTAATAGCCAGGCAGGTGTGGATGTATAGTCTCTGTGGGGTTTTCTGGTGTTCTTCTGGCCAGGAACACAATCTCTTACCAGTGTTGGACAATGATTTTATTTATAAGGTCTAGTGATATTAATAGTAGTAGTAGTATTCTAAATACAAACAAATTATAATAGATAGCGACAGCATATATTTCAGAATCTTATTTTTTAAATAGTAATAATAGAGTCTTATTTAGATGCACTTAGATATTTGTATGGGCTGTACAGCCACTGCCCTCAGGGTTGAATTAGAGGAAAAGCCTAAAAAAGTCTTTCTTTCTAACAAATACTGATTTCACACAGTGAATTTTGTTGTCTAATTTCTCAACTCCAGGTGGGATTCAAATGTCCCGTGAGATTGAATACATAGCTTTAGGCTAGCTGATGGGTGTAAGGACACCAGGCCTATCATGTCCCTTGTGAAAAAAATGTGTGTTTGATTAGTCTACTTTAAATTTTAAAATGTATATTTTAAAAATACTGCCGATACTTGCAGATAATAGCAAAATAAAAGGCCACTGTTAAATTAAGGACACTTTTATGACTGCAGTGTGTTTCATAACACACTATTGTTCTCAATTGCAACTTCATCATTATAAATGTGTAGATACGAATATATTCATGCATGCATTTAAATTTTAATAATTTTATGCAAATGTTTGTTTATACAGGACACACAATTAAAATTTATAAAAAAACTGTCCTTGCGCTTCTAGCTCTATCATTGCAGTAGGCAGGTGGATCCCTTTAATGGTCTAAAACATGTTAAACAAAGTGAGAACAAACCATAAAAAGTTCCTCACAGCGCCGAATTAAGGCCTCCTATAGTAAATCCATGCGTTTTTGCAAGATAAAATACCAGTTTAGTTAAGAGTCTTAATTACATTCATTTTGCACTTAAGTATATTCTTTAATAAGTACTCATTTTAAAAGTATGCTGAAGTGTACTCTTCTAAGGTCTTATTTGGGGATAACTGGACATGAAATGACCATTTGGGAAAATTAAGACTCTTGTGCACTTTAAAATACTTGAGAAAAATACTGGTGTTCTTCAAAATATCCTCTGTATAAGAAAGAAATGTGTAGAGGTTTACAGCAACCAGAATAAATGTTGACAGAATTTTACATTTTAAGTGAACTATTAGTCAATTTATAGTTTATTCCTGTAAGAAAGATAACCACAGATCTTAATGTGTTATTCTCAATTATGACAAAATCAATAATCTAGCATACCTTTTTATGTCTGAAAATACTAAGGACTAATGTACGTCTAAATCTCAATTTGCTATGTGGAATATTTTTTTATATATCCGTAATAAGTATTCCTCAATGGCCCAGTCCTCATTGGTCATTTCATTTCCATTTAAAAGCTAATTTTGTATTTGTGTTTTAAGATTTTTAAATTTTGTTGGCTTTGCATTGATTTTCACACATATAGGCCTAAAGGATCTGTATCTCTGTATAACACAAGCTTATTTTGCTGGTTTAAATTCTGTTTATTCCTTATTTTGATGTTTTGATGTGCTCAGCTGTCAATTTAAGCCCTGCAAGGATTTGCACAAACCACCCCCATCCTGCTCCTATCGGTCACAGATAGACTCTTAGTATGGGCTCTTATAGCAATCCTCTGCGTGAGTTCTGATAAGGGTCTTACCGCTTTGTAGCTGAATCAATACCGACATCAAAAGCCCCAAAGTTCATGGAACTAATTCCTGTGGTTAAGTGCCTTACAGACACCTCAGAACCGGCTATACAAAATTAGTATGTCATGTTAAGTGAAAAAAAATACATATTTAAAAGCTGTCATGTCCTCTGCTTATAGTCCTCTGTTAGGACAAGTGTTTCATTCATGTGGAAGCCTCTATTTAAAGTCTGTCAGTGGCATCAAGGGAATGCAGATGAATCAACTTTGTTTAGATGACTGTGTTCATGGTTGTGTCTCTTCCTCTCAAGGGTCAACTGTTTATTTAATGCAGTGAGGCTGATCTATTGTGGAAGATGACCTTATTACAGAACGTGACTACTTAAATTCCACTCACATTTCAAAGCTTGATTCCCCTCCGTTTAATTTCTTTTAGAGTAATTAACAGCATCCACTCTGTCATATTTCATTTGTATGTATCCATGGTGATCGCACACTCGCCAACCCCCATGACATAAACCGCAGGATCTGTATATGACGGCTGAGGTGGAGGGAGGCTCCTTCAGTGCAATGATGGTGGATGAGGTGGGTTGGGCTACGGTTTGATTTACAGCGCCATTCAAAATGCAGATTAATGGGCGAAGAAAGGGGTGTGGTCTTCCACAAGATGAGATAAATGTGCAGAGAAGCAGAGAGACAACAGACGTAAAATACAGCTCATTTGCTCATTTTAAATAGATAGTTCGTCCAAAAATGAGAATTCTGGACCTTTAGTGCTTTTCTTTTTTCTAGGAATATTGATGTTCTTTAAAATACCTTCTGCAAGATAATGATGTAGACAACATGATAATTTCGCTTTTAGGTGAACTATCTCTTTAAGCCATTGTCAGATTGAAGAACAATATCCAAAAATGCCTAATTAATGTTTTTTGGGGGATGTTATCTCATGTTTAAGGTGTGAATTGATAAAGACAAGATTTTTTTGAAGCTTGTCTTTTATTCTAAAGCTAAAAATCAAAATTTGCTATGTCGTTTTAAACAATGGTTTGGTATGGTTTTACATAAGACTGTAAACCTTGGCTCATTTATAGCCTACATGAGGAACATAATAACAGCTCAACCCAGCTTTTTTTGTTTCTTTTTCTCAGCTCTGAAGTCGATTTTAGCATTATTCAGCTTTTATTTATGCTTAGAAAATAGGGCAGGAAAAGGTACCAATACTAGTAAATTACGAAAATGTACCTTTATGATACTAATACCACTAGGCCAAAAACATTTATGGATAAATAAGATACAAAGTTACAACTTTTAGATTTTGTTCTACTTCAGAAATATTGGGGTTATTGTGCTGGTCACTGAAGATGATCAAAAACAAAAAGGTTACATTTGTTATAAGTTGCATTTATTTGTTTATTATATTATGCTCTAATGTGTCTCTGTCCTTATTGAACGTAATTTGTGAATATAACCTGAAATATCTCTAATGGTGATAAAGATTGGCTTTAATCAATGAAATAGTCAATTTTTCTATCAGAATTCTGAAAGGGAGGAGGGATTGAGGATGTTGGCATAGAGTCCCTTTCCTCAAATAATAGCAACCCTCTGCCGTTCAATCTTTCCAGACATTTAAATTAAAGGTCACATGCAAATGACTATCTGTAAAGGCATGGCACTCACAGTATTGTGGAAAACAGGAAAATTCAGCTAGGAGAATTAAACAATGTTAAGGTGTTTGCAAATGTGCCGTTTCCTCGTAATTGCTCAGAACATTTAATTTAGTTGATTTCATTAACAGTTCTGAGATTAAGAGTTTTACGGCATTTTATGGGGTGGGTTAATGAAAACTTTTCTGTTACAGTTTAACCTGTTCTCTGATATAGTTTTCTCTCTAATGCATACATTATGAAGTATGTGTGTATAGGATATTTTGGGATGGCAATAAAGCGTATTTCCCCAAGTGGATAGATATTTTTATAATTTTATCTTTACAGCTGCTTATGAAATAATTTATTTGTTTTATTATTATTATTATTATTATTATTATTTGCACATTTCAATTATCAACACAAAGATGTGGCTCAAGAAAATGTGGTTTGTTTGTAGTATTCGTGGATTGCTGTAGCTTTGAATCTGAGAATTCTCTGTAATGCTATTAACCGTAGATGAATTATTAATAAAGGCCGCATGAAACACATAACTGAACATAGTGTCAATGTGCTGGTCTGGGCTCAGAGCAAATGGCATGTCCCTTGGTCCTTCTTTGATTCCAGACCGGCCATCTGCATGTTTATACCATTGACACTCCTCTGAGAAATCTAGTCACATGTGGTCTTGCATTTTGGAAAATATCATGAAAAATAGGTGGAAAATATCAAGGAAGTGATACATATCTCAGTATTGTCAGTACCAACTTACATGATTTGGCTTGACAAGAAGCAGGTTCCTGATTCCTAATACACGTTTATTAATCTAACATTACTTAATTTTTTGTGCAGGTTTGGTGGCTACACATCACTCAAGAAGAAGAGTGTTTTTCACATCCACGCACATGTAAAGTATCAACATGACATATCTATTGTCTATAGTGCATGGCTTCGCTCAACACACGCGCACACACACAAACAGGCTGGATTCAGAGGAGGGACTGTAAACCCCTCCTTTCAGACCCGCTCCCATAGGAACATTTTTTGCCAGTCCTTCACCCTCATAATTATAATAAATTTGACATTTCTCAGATAATATTGATTTCTTTATTTTAACATTTCACAGTCAGTGATGGTCCAAAGCATTGAGAAACAGGATGTCTATTGATCTGGGGCTCATGAATCCCTTTCGTGTATGTGATCATTTTTATAAGGCCTTTCTACCAAACATAAATCGATATTTTATATTCCCAGCCTCAGAGAGGTGGGGGGTACAGGATCATATCACTGGACAGAGACCTGACACCTGGAGAGAAACACCTAAACTGCAGGAATGTTTAATGACTCAGGTTGAAAAAAATGTTAATGCGTTTATAACCAAACAATCATTATTGCATACATGCATCCACAAACAGATTGGATTCTTTTCACAGTCTTTTTGGAGGGCTATAGCGTCTTAAAATTACATTTAGAGATAGAGAATTCTATCTAGAATGTTGTTTGCATTCTAGCCTCAAAACATTTGATGCCAGGCAAAACTTGATTCAACTGTTTTTCATCTATATCCTCAAATACATATAAATTAAGCAGTAAAGACAAAACTATTGATTTGTTTTTTATCCCATAATTAAATCATACTTTGTTCAGAGGGAAGAAATCGAATCTTGAATGGACTACTGTTAAAGGAATGGCCATCCTTCATTTAACAAACTGAAATCTGAGACGTTTGGACTGGCTTACAATTAAATAAAAAAATATGTGAAACTCATTCAGTGGTAAAACTGAATGCCAGGACCAAACCGAACAATCTGTAATGATTTCATCTGTATTTTTATCGCCTCAGTAATGAGAGGGAGGAAAGATAGAAAAGAGGAATTTTTAACAACAAAGTTTCTGACAACGATTTAGTCCATTTTAGACCTATACATCATGCTGTATTTTAGTCCAGTCTATCTTTACGTCCTTTGTGCAAACGTATTGATTTGTCGAATCTGCGTTTTTGAATATCTTTCACATTTTGTAGCATTAAACTTTTGGTGTTGTCGTAACTAATCGTTACGAGTTAAAAGAGCTGACTAGCTGTGTGTCTCCACTCTCATCTGAAATGCTTCACAGGCTGTTGCATCCTGATTGTGTTTTGTTATTTCATCGGTTCTATAAAGATATGACCTTTTAAAAAGTTAAACGACAGAACAGTACTGTCATTTCATATAGGCTACAGCTGGAGGGTTGCTTACTCTACAAAATCATATACTGAACATGTGAAAAAATGTAAAGCAAATGTGTTTTAATTAAGGAGAACGTTTTTCATTCGTGGTAGGGTTTCCAGATTTAACGGCTGACTTCGAAATCATCTGAGCTCTGTCGTAAAAGTACAGAATTGGGCTAAAGAGCTTTTAGTTCATGTTTTTCTTTATTTTTTTACTTTGCAGTAATATGTGGCAGTTTCATTGGAAATTATTCGACGCACATTTTCAAGAATTCCTCCTTATTTGTTTTATAAAACCTAAATCGTAAATCTTCTGAAGAAAGGCTTCCTATAAATAGTGCAGCCGAAAATGTTTTTTTTTTTTTCGTTTCAGTATTTAATGAAATAGTCATTCAAAACTTTCATAAGTAAATGTGGAAGTTTAATAGAACACAAGTAGCCTAAATCGTATTGACAAAGCGAGAGAAAATATATAATAGTTAGGTTTATTCAGCAATACACTAGATGAGAGAAGCTTAACATAGAATGCAGTGCAAAAACCATAACATCATAGAAAACAATGATCTGAAATATAAGCATAATGTTAAGAATTTTAAACAAGTTGCACGTAAACCGGACATTATTTCAATATGAAATTAATACAAAGTGCTGGAGAAAGTTAATAGCTCGTAACGAATTCCATGCATACTTTCTGAACTGTAAAAAAGCAATTCATATCTTAATAACAATAAAATTCACTAATGAAACCATAAACACAAAACGTGCTCTATGTTGTTATCCATTCTGAAATCTGAAACGTTGCAGATGGTTTTAAAAATCCTTCTGCTCGCTCAATACGATCCCTATTCTTAATGCAGAATGACTTAGCTAGTGGTTAAAGTACCTTGTCAAAATTATTTAGATCCCTTAAATCATTAGGCTACATCTTGCATAACACATGAGAAGTTGTATATAAATGCTTTGCAGGTAACATAAACAATATAAGCTTACGGGTGACAATACAAATACATTTCCACCACACCGCACTTTTCTCAGTATATAACTGAATACACTTTAAACAGGCATAATAGTCCTTTTCTCTCCGCAATATTTTAATTCGCAATGTTTTAAATATTCTATTGATATTATATCCTCCGCGGTTGTCTTGAACAGAGCTGTTCACTTTTGTCCCCAGGCAGCCGTGCATCAAACATTTAAAAAAAAATCCAATCCGCAATATAATTTCTTCAAGTCCGCCACTTTGAGGATTCGTGAAGGTTTTGTGAAATTGCCGCAGTTCAGCAGATTGTTCAGAACGGTAAGGTATCGTGAAAGAGTTTGTCAATGATCGCAGGCGTGGGAACCAAATCCTCCAGTTTCAAGTAAAAGATTCGCTGCAGTCCCTGCGTGCACAGTGCGCGCACCTCCGGCAGCTTCTCCAACAGTTTAGACAATTCTCCACTACAGGACACCTGATCCTTCAGACAGTTTATGAGCTTGTTTTGAAGTTCCTCTGTCTTCTTGGGCTCTTTTAGTCCGTGTCTCTCTATGGAGATAAAAACACAGTCCGTCAGAGGTCTGAAGCGCGCTGTATATTCTGCGCATCGCTTGGAAAAGGTCAGACATGTCTTACCTGTAACTATGGTGAGAGCAGCTATGCAGGAGAAGGCAGATACGTCTATGCTCATGTTCTGAAGGTTGGAAGAAAAGTCGACGATAGAGTCGATCCACTCCCCAAAACCACGCACGCACTGCAACTTGTGTAAAACCACTCCATTGCAGAAAATCAGTTTGTCCTCTGCCAGGTTAGACCTGAAAATGTATGAAGTGATTGTTTAGATCCAGGAAAAAAGCGAGTCCGTTTTTAGATTATAACTGCTTACCTGTAAGCCAGCCGCAGCACGAAAAGTTCAAGGAAGGCTGATTCGAAAAGCAATTCCTGGTCGCATTTGGGCAGCTCAGTAAAGCCGGGGATTTTTTCGGCCCATCCGCGAATGATGCTCATTGAAGCAGTGAGGAGATCGTAGAACTGCTGAATGTGCAGAGATTCATCTCCCCCACCGTGATACTCGGGACTTGCCTGAAACTACAAAAAAAAAAAAAAAATAGGAGAAATTTCAATATTTGTTCAAATAAAACTTTATCATTAAATGCAACTTTGCTCTCTTGTGTGTAAATTAAACTCTCACATATTCTATCGTTGCTTCTGAAAACTGACTGTCGACTGAATGTTGAATAGTTGTTAAATTATTGCTAAAAGCTTAACATTTCAAACAAAGTTTGATGCTTACTTTAGAGTAGTCCAGGCGGGCCATGGAGGGGTTGGAGTCTATGTGCGCTCTCACTATGGCGTTCAGGAGATTGACGGGTGTCATAGAGACAGGGATTTCCTGTGGACTTTTAGGTTTGGAGGGGAGTCGACCTCTTCGACCTTTTAAACTGGCTGTTCTTACAACTGTAAAATAAATATTGGTTATACACGCCGCACCACAATATGAAGCCACATCCCTTTATTTTAAAGAAATAGTGCTTGGCCATGTGAATAAAACAGAAAAAGTGCTCGACGTTACCTTCCTTCACCATCCCCACGACCAGGCACTTTTGAAAACGACAATACTGACATCGATTTCGCCGTCTTTTATCCACAGGACAGTTTTTATTTGCCAGACAAACGTATTTGGCGTTTTTCTGCACCGTGCGCTACAAAGAAACAGCACATGCATGTATTAATTGCATGTAAATCTCCAATCGCATGGACAACTTGAACTGCAATCACAGTATGAAGTTACAATAGAACAGGACACTCAAACCCTGCACTCCAATGAAAAGCTGTGTAATACATTCAAGGGCCGGACGGAGCAGACATTCGGTAAATACAGATCCGTGGGCAGCCATAATTCGGGGTCCCCCGGCGCTCTCTCCGCGACCTCTCTTGTCGGATTAGCGAGATTATTCTATCACGACGGTGACATAAAGAGCGTTCTTAATGTCACCGCTGGGAGTTCCGTTACGCTCGGTTAGGCGCGATACGACTCTCAGCACAAACCAATTTAATTCTAGACGAAAGTAATGGTGGCAGAGATGAACGGAGGTGTCCCTAGGTACATATTGGGTCAAATCAATACAACTGAGATAATTAAGGGTAGCCTAGGCTACTGTAGATCAGTTCTAAACCATTCATTTTCTTGTACCAATCTCTAGTTGAGCAGGTAACCGAAAGGTTATAGGTTCAGACCCTAGATTAACTATAGGCTAATCATTTACCCCAGTGAGACTATATTACTGTAATAAGCATAGGCTACTTTGGATAAAAGGTTAGTAGTGTTAGTGATAAAAAACGTACCTTGAAAAATCCTTTGCACCCCTCGCATGTGCGCACCCCATAGTGTTGACAGGCTGCGTTGTCCCCGCACACAGCGCACAGACCCTCGCTGGAGGGAGATCCTCTAGCAGGGGGTGAGGCCACCGGGCTTTCCAGTAAAGGATGTCCGACGTTAAGCGAATGGGATAAACCCACAGCGTGCTGTTTCCTCGGAGGTGCCGGTAAAGCAAAACTGTCCAGCGCACGATGCGCACCCGGGGTGTCCGGGCCCATAGACACGTGCAGAGACCCATCGAAGCGCATCTGGCAGCTTGACATCGGCGTGTCCACAGCAGACTGCTTGAACGAGAACAACCGAGACATCGCGTTTTTCCGCTGCTGGTCTATCATGTGTGAGGTCGCCAGATAGTTCTGATGAAAACTGTGAAGGGACCCGCTGTCTTCCCACGTGTGGTGCGGAGGCGCCGGGAAACTGGTTGATTGGGAGATGTTTGGGGAGGACGGTTTATAGTATAAAGGTCCGGAATGGGGTAGGTTCTCCTCAGCCTGGTGGGGCTGATGATGATGATGATGCTGCTGATGGTAGCTGTGTGCGGGTATCTCCTCCACCTTGATGGACAGCTGATCCCCAGAGTGGGACATTTGGTAGAGGCAGGGAGGCTTCACGTCGTAGCTGGAGCTGTAGGTGTCCACAAAGGTGCTGAAGCTGGGGAGCGAGGAAGTGACAGCTATTTCTGCGTTAGTCAGGTCCATGCTAAACTTGACAAACTCCGGCGTTAGGAAGTCGCAGTTGTACTCTCCCGTGGTGTTGTAGCTGTAACTCTGAGATGCAGGGCTGGCTCCTGGAGGTGATGTCCCATACTGAGCCTGGACGCAGGGCATGGCTGCAGTGTTAGAGAACTGAATTGTTATGGCTTTCTCTGACAGAGTGCATGATATTTGTTTAAAGGTTTTACAGTTTATTTCACTTTTGGAAATAAATGCTCATTTATACGCAAATAAAAGAGAATGTATTTTTATTCTGTTTTAAAATAAAACCCCTTTTAATTTTTTTCCTTCTGCTTAAGAAGTCATTGAAATACAGGATTTTCCATCGGAAAGAATGTATGCAAACTTTCTGACATACATTTCCCTGGCCTGCTTCAGTTTACCTCCGCGCACCTGCTACTTTTATCTCTCGTGGAACAATCTCTGAAGTCAGGGCTCGTAACAGGGGTTGATGTCAGAGCGTGTCTCTCCGTTCGTTTGATTTTCTGTGAAAGAAATATTTTGTCATTAGTAACAACATCTCCATATCTTACGCTTTAAGCAGTGAGTGCGAGTTCCATGATATATTTTTGTAACATCAGAGCACTCAGATGACTTCAACTTAACTTTAAAACATGGATCATAAGGTGTTGGCAAGATTAAAATTAGTATTTTAAAAGGAAAAACCAAAACATAAAGGCTAAAGTCAAGAAACGGTCACTAATTTATATTAGATGTGTTGCTTTACGCAAATGTTATTTTAAAAGCATTTTTAAGTTTAGTTTTATTATATTAAAATCATGTTTTTAATCTTACATACCTCAAAACGCTATTTAAAGAGTTGCAAATTATGTATCCATGTAGCTGTTCCTGTTGATAGAAGTTCCGTCTTCACGTAGACCCACTGTCTTTGCGCACCTTACTCCTTCGACAGCACGCGAAGACTGGAGCCAGAGCGCAATGTGCCTTTTGTTTATGAGAACTCTAAATGCCACAGCCCACGTGCAAAGAGGGCGTGACGTCAGGCGCGTCACCCCTTGACGCGAGCTGATCGCTGGACAGAGGGACTGTTCTTCAGCGCTCTCGTCGCGCTCTGTGCGCAATTTAGTCGCCTGCGCGTTTGCATATGCGGGACTGTCCACTGGGTCAAATGAGTTGAATTTACTACACATTATCTGTTACCCAATATAGAAACCACCTACAGGAGATCATGTCTCACTGATTTAAAGCAATGAACTGAAATATTGTTACTATTTTGAGGTCTGGCCAGTCAGTGGCACAACAAATAAAACTTTATCTGCTGTTATATCCAGTTCATTAACAAATACAGCAATAAATGCTGATTAGTTTCAGCCACATTTAAAGAAAATTAAAACAACAAATAAGGAATTAGGAAAAAAAGGAAAGAAAAAAAAATTGGAGAAAGCTGCAAAATAGTAAATTGCTCTACTGTTGCCATACTTTTACAGAATTCAGTGGAAATTGTATAGCCTGCTGGATGGGGGAAATCCATTAAGTTCTGAAAATTAAATCCAAGAAAAAAATATTAAAGAAAAATATACAGCCGTACAATCAAATCTTGCTTTATATCCCTGAATCTAAGTATGCATTGCTAGAAACACAGTAGTTCAGTAGTGACGCCATATCTGTTTCTACCTGCATCACGCTAAGGGAAAGTTTCAATAGATTAGGATGTGTTTCATCTGATTCCATTACTTTCCCTGAGCGGTGAAGGGTTTCCATTGTGAGAAGGGAATCCCGCTGTAACAGAGGCAACTTTGTTTGGACTGAAGCAAGCTGCGTCAACGCTACGTCACCAGCTTCCAACTCCATGACGCTAGAAGCGGTCGCGCTAAACTTTTTTAGGCTGAAAGTCTCACCTGTGCAACTGACACTTTAAAGTGCCTTGGAAAGAATACACTTTTGCTAAACCTTCGAAAGTGCTTGCTGTTCTATTTATAGTGCCTCCAACAGGCTATTCTTTGACATTTCATAATAGAGAAAGAAAATTAGCTTTAAACAAGGGAGTAATATATTTTTCAAAAACATACACTATAGCTAAACACACGTTCCAAAGTCATTTGTTAAATTCTCCTGTTTAACTGAGAGTTAAACAGTGTCTTAACTGTGTTTGTAAACCGTCTCTCATAAACGATGGTCTTACAAAACGCCTTTCTATTCCCAGTCCTTCTGCAATTAGACCGCTGGACACACCTTCCTAAAAAGGATTGGATGAGAGCTGTGAATCCTCTATACCGATTGGTCCAACCATCTGTCTGTCAAATACTTCCTGTCATTGTACTTCCTGGATTCCTGAATAAGTAACATTGTAACATCACAGTTGATATCTTCACTGTCCATGATTTCCCTTTTTAGACATCGTCATCATCACCATCGCCAAAAGCAGTAAGTAAAAGCAAGGGGTTTCGGCATAATATTTGCATTAGCCTATTATTTACCGTCGATCGTCGATCCTCTCCGATCTATTCTTGGATGCGAGCCAGCTACTGTTGCTCCAGCCCATAATTTGTCACTTCTTAAAATGTATGTCATAGAAATTGCCTCATCATATGTTAAATTCAAAGCTGTGTTTGTTTTATGTTATTGCACGATGTATTTTCAACGAGCTCGATGGGTGATGGTTGATCGATGTCAGTAATAGGGTTCATGTGATGGAGTGGATGGAAGACACGAGTCTGTAAACATCACCGTTGTCTTTATGACCCGAGAATAATGCGACTGTTCTGATTCTTCTAGTGAAGTAAAAACGGTTTGAGGTAAGACCGATGAGAGGTAACGGGCTGACTTTAGCCTGAATTACTGTACATGTTGACACTGCAGTTTAGGAGACTCTTATTCGCTTGATTCTCGTACACGAACTGTAAAATAATAACCTGTAAGATCCCTGTCAGACGTTGTGTCTCCTCTCTCTCTCTCTCTCTCTATGCACATGGTTTGCCATAAACGGACCATGCGGGGCAGGCGTGAAGTCAAGCAGTGTAGTAAGAATGACTCATTCACTTCCTCTAGTATCATGTAGTGAAATGACTTGCATCCCTACCCAGAACATTAGGTCAAGATTGATTATGGCTTTACTTTGACCTTCACCAGAGATTGTCAGTTTAAGGATTCATACAGTAGTCGTTTAGCTACACAGACTGGTCCTGGACATAACAGTTTTGTTTCATTGTGACACAAAACGCCGGTGAGTTGTAAACAAGTGCTACAGGTTTGTTTAATTTTATCATGCCAAGGTCAGGGAATATGATTGGGGTGATAAGAAAGCTATTTTTTTAAGCTTCTCAGTATGACTGGCTTATATAGCAACGTATTTCCTTCGTTATTAACATGAAATCAGTCATTTTTCATAAAGTAACTATTGGATATGTTCTTCAAGATTTGAAAAGCCTATATGCGCACTCTTTGTCAGTCCTTTTACAATTTATGTTTTCTCTTTTTTTTTTTTTTTTTTACTTCAGAATAGCTTGTTTTAGTTAATTGTGTGTAATTTCAAGACATTATAAAGGAGTCAGAAACCAAGGCAATTATGAAACAGAATGCACTTAAAAATGTTTCATGATCTAAGCGCTATACACAATGACATCATTTTATTATAATAGTTTTTTTAAACTGTATTTTATATCCTAACAAAATATACATTATAAATGCCCAGTGCATTGCAAAATGCTTGAATGAAATTAAATTTGGAAAAAGTAAGTGATACCAACATGATGTTTTTGAACTTCTTTTCTTCTTTTGATCTGTTTCAGGGATCAATGGCTTTCAGGAAGGCAGTGAAGGGAACCCTAATAGGGGGCGGAGCTGTAGCAACAGCCTTCGGCCTATCACAGTTATTTGAATACAGGAAGAATCAGGTATTGCTTTAAATATCATCAGTGTTGTTGCTGCACCCTATCCCGTCTAAATATAAAGATTTGGCAAATTCTTTTGACAAATACCAAACATTTTTGTTTTCACATCTCGCATCCATACAGTGACTCCTACAGGTTACACTGCAGAATACACACACCGCAGCTGCTCACACCCATCTGTACAACGGCATGTCTTGTCCTGACTCAGGAATGCTTCCTGTGTGTTTTTTACAACCTTAAAGAGACAACCTTATTCAGGACAGTATAACTCTGGCCCTGTAGTTCGAGCTTAAATCCATGATCGATTTATAGCTATCTATAACTCTATTTATAATTCATAAAGGTTTATTCTTGTTTCCGTGTGAGAGAGATTTCTTGAATGAGTGCAACAAATCTTATTAAGATTAGGCCTTGCAAATCCAGATGCACTGGAAAAATCTCATTTGTACCTTTGGTACTGTCTCAAGTCTCCAAACTTACCCAGCTCTCTCTCTAGGGTAGACCACCGTATTAAAATCAGGTTTTGTTTGCTAAAGGGAGATTACACTTGAACAGTGATACACACATTGTTTAAAGGATCTCTCTTGAATATGTAATCATGAACAATCTTTTCCCCATTCACGCCATCAGGGAGTGTGTCACACACCATGTTCTGTCCGTATTTAAACTAGTAAGAACCCCAGGGGTCTCGTCTGTTTAGATGCTATACCAAATAACGGAAGGTCAAGTAGATTAAGATAATCAACAAGGCTTTCTGAAACAAATGAAGAAAAAAAGACAGACCCTTGAAGAGCAATGGGAGTCCTGATTTTCTCTCTCATCATTTATTTAAATCTTCCCAAGCCCATTTCGTCCATTATCTTGCATCTCAACTGTTCCAATCCCAATGAAACTCCAGGGAGCGAGAGAATTATGCACTCTTAAGGACATGGTTTCCATGGAGATTTTCACTACACGATTAATTTGTCAAAAAAAAAAAAAAAAAAAAAACAGTTAAAGAAGATCTTGAGTTTAGATATTTTTTTTAAGTCTTCACATGTTTTTACCAACATGAACTCTCTGCAAGATCAGCCAATCAGATCACCTTCATGTCACGTTTGCATCCCATGTTAAGTGCTTCACTGACACAAACTTTTGTTCTGATGTTTCTCCATTTATTTGTTTATTTATCCCTCGTGTCATCTCAATGCAGCCTAAATGGGTAAGCAAAAGTCAAAAGAGAAAGAATGAATGTTCTTTCAAAAATTGCTTGCAATCATGCATGTGGCAGATGCTAATCTTTGGGATTGTAATGTTAATTTGGTGAGTGTGAGTGTGTGTGTGTGTGTTTGTGAGTGCCTGTTTGTCTCCTCTATGGCAAGGGCACTGTTACACTCTGGCTGAAGTATCACTCTGCGGTGGCCGATTGCGTATTTGCATGAAATTCTCTGTTTCCGTCATGCACTTGTCCTGATTGCAGGACAGCCTCTCTTAATAGTGTGCGGATGTTTTAAATATGTCTGTCCTTGGAAATAGACACTAATTACTGAATCTTGTTTTTACATGCTATTACTGTCTAAATTGCAAATGTCTGGGCTCATTTGGTCATTTGCAAGTCAAATGGACCCTACTGGCTTTTGGGGGCAGATTGATGTAATCATTTAGGCCAAATGCTAACGGAAAAATGAATAAAACGTTTCATTATGGCTAAAACCCTCGACACCTAGCTTTGACTAGGCTTGTGTTCTCTTCATTAGAATTTACTCTTTTCCTTTTTTTGCCTTCATGCGAACGATAGATTGGCAGCTGTTCATTCACTATTTTACACCGGCAGTCTCTCTCTTTGACTTTATAAGAAGAGGATTTACTAAAAAGTACAGTTGATTTGTGGAGTTTAAATACCGGAACTGATATCAAGCTTACATCATTGCTGACTCTTATAATATGTGAAGTCACAGTGTAAATTGCCATAAAGAGTGACCACGTCATGAATGCTAAATTTTTTTTATTTCTTTTTTTTTTGTTGAACTCACTTGAGATTTAAAACTAGCATTGTAACCTAGAACTAACTGATCTATATCTTTGATAACGCAACATTTGAGATGAACAATTATGCGTTCTGCTTAATTCCAATGTCTTGGCATGCTGACTAACGTAACGTTAAATGAAATCCATTCTGTCGTCTTGATGTGAAGTGCATGTTCACTGTTTCTCTAGTAAATTTGAATGTTTTCTTGTCTTATTTAATCTAAATTAATCTGTTTTAATTTACTTTACTATTATTATTATTGGTATTATTATTACTATTATTTAAAAGATCAATCCAGAATGAATGAAAGCCTTATGTTGTGATGTAGATTCACAGCTTACATAACAATAAAGGGAATCTTTTACAAGATAATAATTTACAAGCTTATGGAATACCAATTCTGGATTGCATCTTTAAAGAAAAGCTTATTTTAATATCTTTGACCACTCATATGTTCTTTTTTCTGTTTTGCACCTGCTGGATATGTTCAGGCTCGGCTGGCATATGTTGAAGCGCAGGGCGAACTAAAGATGCCGTTTAAAGATGCTCTCCCAACAAGAGAGGAGCAGCTTTCAACACTGAAAAACACAGAGTTTGATGTCTTGGTGGTGGGCGGCGGAGCCACGGGCTCCGGATGTGCCTTAGACGCTGTAACACGGAGTAAGTGCTTTTTTCTTACAAAGTTCTGCATTTTTTATTTTTTTATTTTGCAGGTTTAGTGAAGGGCATTTTTAGGGTTAATTGTGATGATTTATATTGGATTTTGATGTTTTATTCTCATTAGATGTTGTATTCCACTCGAGAGGCCAAGGAGAATGTGCCTGGGTGCAATAATCATGTTGTGATATTACAGATAGTGGAGAAAGTCATATGTAAATGACAGCAGCTGCAGTCTAAATATTTGGCACCATAAGGTCTTGAAATGCCAGTGCATTGTCTAATCTGTTCCTTACCTGTCTTTCTGCCCCCTCGTCCAGATCTGAAGACCGCGCTGGTAGAACGGAGCGATTTTTCATCGGGTACCAGCAGCAGAAGCACCAAGCTCATTCACGGCGGAGTCCGCTATCTGCAGAAAGCCATCATGAAACTAGATTATGAGCAGGTGAAGGCCCCATTTTTTCCTATTTGCCCCTAATATTTAGAAGAAGGATTGCAAGGCCGCTCACGCCACCACTGTGACATTTTGAACACATCAGACAGACAGAAAAAAGCACAAACATTAAGTAGGATAGTGCAGATCTGAAGTATCAGTGAGGAGGTGGAATAAACAAAACTTACAGTTGACCAGCGACTGTTTTCTGTGGGTTTTAGAGTTTTTATTTATGAAGAAATGAACATCTGTTAAGATGAATTAAAGATATTTTCAAGTTTTTTGTTTTCGAACATAAATGACTTGAGTCTTTCTTTTTTAGTACATGATGGTGAAAGAGGCCCTTCATGAACGTGCCAACCTGCTGAACATCGCTCCCCACCTTTCTGCACCTTTACCTATAATGCTTCCTGTTTACAAGTAAGAAAACCAGTTTTATCTAATTGCAATAGACAATAAAACAATACAATACTACTGTAAAAACACTAACCAGTGAAAGGGAAAAAGAAATGGAACTATGGGATTTTGAAAGTTAAAGAAAAACACTTGAGACATCCTAGATTCAGAAAAGACAGTTTTTGTATTTAAATCCATTGATAAGTTCACAGAAATGGCATTGAACCTTTCATATGGACACCTGCAGCAGGTGGGGTTCGGATATTCTGTGGATCAATGCTGGACCTCTCGCCTCCTCAGTCTCTGCCCCTTGTCATTCTGGGTTTTTAACGGATCTTCCTGTCTTTACCATCATCATTACTAATTACTCGTGGCATTTATGCCTTGCTCTGATATTTAAAGCAGCCGGAGAAGTGTGAAAGGGTCATAGAAATTAGAAACCTCAAGATTACATCATTTGCCTGTCAGATCTTTTTTTACTTAAAACAAATATGTCACAAGGTGCTATATGACTTAGTGGCTCTTGCACGAATCTAATTCTGGCCATATACAGCCATGTCTATTTTTATAAGTAATATATCCTAGGGGTTTGCAGTTATTCGATATTAGAATTGCAATTACAATTACAGATGCCACAATTACTTTCAAAGTGGCAATTAATCGTTCAAAGTCCACTTATGTTATTCTGCTTAAATCACCATTAACTAGTTGCCACTTTATAACCAGCAAACAGACCAATTAAATTTGGGCTGTTTCTTCCCTCTTCTGTTTTTTCAACATTTTTTAGTGTATTTTAATGCAGATTGTGCAGTGAATACATTTACTGAATTTATGTTTGTTGTTGATGTTCTTCACAGGTGGTGGCAGCTGCCGTATTACTGGGCCGGTATTAAAATGTACGACCTGGTTGCTGGAACACAGTGCCTGAAGAGCAGCTACATCCTGAGCAAGAGCAAAGCGCTGGAGTTCTTCCCTATGCTGAAGAAAGACAAACTCGTGGGAGCCATTGTCTACTATGATGGTGAGCAGGAGCGAATCTAAGGTTTCAGTCTCTACAGATCTGAAACTATGCGCATTGTCTTTTTCTCTCTTATCTCTTTTGGTCAGTAATGCAAAAATGCTGCATACACTATCGTTAAAAGGTATATTAGAATATTATTGTATTGCAAAATGCAGTGAAATGGTAACATTGAAATATCATTCCAGTTACATTTTTTTTTATGTATTTAAAATGTAATTTGGTCCTGTGATGGCAAAGCTGAATGTTACTCCAGTCTTCAGTGTCACATGATTCTTTCGATTTGGTGCTCAAGAAACATTCCTAACCTTTTTATTGTACTTTTAAAACAGTAAAAATCCTTATGAGTGAAACCTTTGCCAAGCCCATGGACAAGATGTTTGTAATTAACGATAAAACATTGGTCCTACTTTATATTAAGTTGCCCTAACTACTTTGTACTTATATCAAAAATAAGTACAATGCGCTTGCTGTGTTCATATTGTATTGCAAAGCACTGCTACTGCCATTAAGGTGGGATACAGATTAAGTTAGGGACAGGTTTGAAGGCGATTGGTAAATTTAAGAGCGAGTTGAGGTGTAAGGGATGGGCCAAAAGTCTAATTACAGGAATTAATTACCTGATGTAATTACATGCTGGTAATTTTGTAAATATAAGTACAATGGAAAAATTGCACGCAATAGTCTAAATAATCTAAAGTGGGACCAAGACATTTACTACTGTGATTTGTTTTAAGCAGCAATAAGTGCAATCTCATTTCTCTCTTGACATTCCTGCATAATCTTTGTAAAACCGCCACCGGCTGTTACGACCAAACTCATTGCCCATGTCTCCGTTAGCCCGACTGTGGCCTGAGGCTGCCACCAGGCAAAACTTCCATATGTTCCTGGTTAGTCTGGGTGTGCAGAATGTGTCCTCTTTACTCAAGGTCCCCTCCGTGGCACCACAAGCCACGCCCACCAACCCTGCCTTCCGGTGCTTCCTGTCAAACTACATTTGGCCCGCATTGATACACACTGTCCCTCGCAGGGTGCGCGGGCAGCTTATATTCAGGGGGAGCGCGGCGGCTATCTGAGCAGCGATCTGTCACATCGCGTCCATCTGTGGGAGAAACAGAGGCAAAGAGACGTCTGGATGCTCTGTTCCCTGCCGCGCCGTGTTTACGTGCCGCCAGCGACTGCGTTAAAAAAGCGTCTTCATTTGCGTATGTATGTGTGTGGAGAATCGAAGCCGGCGATTGTAATGACAGTTTAGAGGTTTTATTCCTTCTTCTCCCCACGTCCGTTCCCCCCCACCCACCATCCCTCCTTCCCCTGGGTTGTCAGCCGGCTTTTCTCTCCAATTATTCAATCTGGAACAATCACGGCCGTGACATTTCCGAATCTGACCTTCTCCGCTGGAGATCGCAGCCTGCCTGTCGCTATTTGCCTCCCTCTATTTCTCTCTCTCTCTCTCTTTCCCCTACTCGCATCGCACTCTCTCGCTTCTTCTCTTCCTGTCCCTCATCCTCCTTGAGTCCTCTCTCCCTTTCTTTCTTTCTTTCTTTCTTTCACTATCTCATCCACATGCGTGGTCGCCCGTCACTTCCCTCCTCCGCTATGATATGTCATTCATTCTTTCTGTAGGTCTTTTTTTATTAATCTAATCTGACGCTAAAACTCCCTTATCTGCGTTTTCAGTCATTTGTAATGTCGCGATTTCTTTATTTCATTAGAATTCCGCTTGCAGCACAATGTCAGCTTTTTGCCATACCTGCAAGCTGTACTCTAATAAACATTCAAGCTCAACCAAGCGTTTCTAGTCTACTGCTGCGGGACACAGCTTTCCGTGTGAGCTGTGATTTGTCCTCTTACATGATATAAACAGTATTCCAACATGCATATGTTTGTATTATCCTTCCCTACATGGGTATTTTGATTCGAGCGCAGAGCCATGAGAGCTGAGGCAAACCCAGGTTCATGGGATCTCTAACAAAGCATGCTGGTGCCTTCACCGCACATTATTCTTTGAGAAGTGTGCCCTTTAAACAGGCTTCCTGCCTGTGTTATTATTTTATTGTCTGGTGGAGTTGCCCTGAGCATGTGTTAGCATTAGACATGCTTACGTGGGTTACCTATCCCTCTGGTTCTTTAGCATCGAGAACACAGACCCGGAACACAGAGGCTTTTTTTTTTTTTATCTAGTAGTGCTTTCATTGCCGTAATAGAGTGATATCGCATTGGCTTCAAGGTTTCCTGTAATTCATGTTTCAAATGTGTCTGAAATCATTTAAATGCCTCAAAAGGCCCTATAACAATATTGAACACAGTCGCGCCACTTCAAACACTGCAAACAAGAAAAGATTCTTAACAGGGTGCAGTGGTCTCTGGCATGTACAGAAAAACATTGTGTGCCTACTTAACCATGTTTTGGGAATGAATTTGTACCCAGAAATGGGCTAATTCTGATTAAACCTGTCACAAACGTTCTTTTGGAGATGTCCTATTTTTAAAAAAACTGTATAGAAATCAAGTAAATATAAATAAAGTAAAGAAAAAACAAGTTACTGTAACTGTTAGATTACAATATTTATAACTGTAAAAAAAGTTTCTCTGTTTAAATGTATGACTAAAGGTGTGGGTGGCTACTGTATAGTTTTGAGGTTGTTTAACAAAAATGAACTAAAGTTAAGAGGATAGGCAATATGTTTACTTTTATATTTGTGATGAGAACTGTAAAAAAAAAATTAGTTGCTTTTGTATGTGTGACACATTCTGCTCTGGCTCTTTTCAGGACAACACAATGACGCTCGTATGAACCTGGCCATCGCTCTTACAGCGGCCCGGCATGGTGCTGCTATTGCTAACTACACAGAGGTGGTTCATCTGCTAAAGAAACCAGACCCAAAAACAGGCCAAGAGAAAGTTTGTGGAGCCCACTGCCGAGACATCATCACAGGTAAGATATGCCCAGTCCGAAAACTAAATCAATTGTTTTATTGACATAAAAATTACTATTCAAATGAACTTTTGAGTTAGACAGATGTTACGAACGCACATGTAAATTTACAGCTTACACAGTAGTCACTTTCAAACCGAGAAACATTCAAAGAAGCATGGAATCTTTCACTCTTGTACAAAATAACCTATTATATCCAGATTTTGCCAAACAATGAGAAATGTGACTGAAATCTTTGCTTTCTTTTGAAGTTTAATTTCCCCACAACCCAGCACTAACTAACCATCTCTCATTAACCGCTAAAAATGTTCTGCTAATGTCCTTTTATGAAGAGATGTGTCTTCTCTCCTCAGCAAATGACCCCTGTGTAACAGTTAGTGTAACACCTCACTCTGCCATTCACAGGGCAGGAGTTTGACGTTCGTGCCAAATGTGTCATTAACGCTACCGGCCCCTTCACTGACTCACTGCGCAAAATGGACAACCAGAAAAATGCCAACATCTGCCAGCCTAGTGCAGGAGTGCACATTGTCATCCCTGGATATTACAGGTACTCTCTTGAATCCTTCAATCATATTCTACCTTTTTTTCCCTCAACTGTAATTTTATGGTGTAGCCGTGTAAGGAGAGATTAAATACGTGTGTACACTTCCTACCAATTACAGCCCGGACAACATGGGGCTGTTAGACCCCGCCACCAGTGATGGCCGTGTCATATTCTTCCTGCCCTGGGAGAAGATGACTATCGCCGGCACGACAGACACGCCCACTGAAGTCACAGCCCATCCCATCCCGGTGGAGGATGACATCAACTTCATCCTGAGCGAAGTACGCAATTACCTCAGCCCTGACGTGGAAGGTAATACTACCCCTGTCTATGCTTTTTTTCTCATGAAATGTTTGCGAATAAAATATGGTGTACCAAGAGGAAAACTTAAAATGTTTTTAAAAATGCAATAGTAGACATTGGGCCAGATTTACTAACAGCTTGCACCAGCACATACAGTTTTTTTGGTGTTAAAATGTAAAATTAGCACACACAGTTATTTTTGCACCTGACTTGATTGAATATGCATTTGTAGAAGTTTCCCTCAAAGATCAGATGCAAAGTTTATGGGAGGAGTTTAGTAAATGAATCATGCAATGCATGTGTTAAAGTCTGGCTCATCAAATTACTGGTATTTGCGGCATTATTTAATGCCCAAAAAAGAGTGAACAGCGAGTGTGTGGTAGCAGGGAGACACGTATTAATTTATTCAGAATTTGTTTTTTTAGAACAACTGGCCCATTGATTCTAAACCCCTTATGTCCTGGTTTCAGGTTCCATTCATTCTTTAAGAACTTGTTAGATGTTTTTGAAAGAAGTCGCCGGTAATTGCAGATAAGTCTGTGTTATATTGTTTGTGTTGTATTGTTTTGATTACCTGAAGAAGATTCATTCCCTCATTTAGGAATTGTTTGGAATAATGTGGTAAAGTATTGTTCTTGGCAGGGGCATCACTAGGGATTCTGGGACCCCCCCCTTGGTTGAAAACGCATTCCTCAAACACATTCCCCTTTAACACCTGTATACGCTCCTGGTTCTTGCTGTAGGTTCAGTAGCACTGTTGTGGTGCCGCAGAATAGAGAAACAGGAAATGCTTCCAGAGAACTGTACTGTTCTGTTCACAATGGTAGAAGAACACATGTAGAAACAGTTACTGCTAACCACTTTTTTTATTTATTTTTTGTATAAAAGCATTATAAAAGCATTTATAAAAGCATTGACATTTTGAGAAGTCATTTTTTGTTAATGGGGAAGTCATAACAGAAATTTTCTCAAAATGAGGATGGTTAGATAAAGCTTTTTTTTTTAAAGCAAACCGTTTGCAGAAAGTGTGACTAAATTTATATATGCCCTATTGTTCTAAAGTCTGGGGTCTGAAAGGTTTTATTATATCATTTTTTTAAAATGTTTTTTTTAAAAGTCTCTTATGATTAACAATGCTGCTTTCATTTGATATATAATAAAATACATTTAATTTCATTTATTTAATGCATTTTATTAGATATTTGTAATAGTAATTTTAGATGGCAAGGCGGAGCAAATTTGCTTAATAATGTAATCTTTACTGTCACTTGTGTTCAATTTCATTTGTCCTTGCTGAATAAAAATATTAATTTCTTTAAAGAAACCTTACTGACCCTAACATTTGAATTGTAGTGCATGAATGGATGACAACGTTTTAGATGTTTTTTCAATAATAAACTTAATTATGAAAGATGAAAATACTTTATTTCTGCTTGCATGTTAATGAACCGACAGACAGTATAGACAGTAGACAGTATATACTTCTATAAAGGAGTATAGACAGAATGGCTTGCCTTGGTTGCGTTGAGTCTAGTAACTACTAGTTGGGACTAATAACTATTCCAAGCGTCTTCTTTTGAAAGTGGAGGTATTGATTTTTGAGCGCAGCCGTCTAATTGTTCAAAGCGCCGTGGATGCAGTCTTGATTGCTTGATTGATTAGCTTCATAACTAATTTTCCTTCACAAAAAATGCTTCCTCCTTTCTCTGATTGTTAGGCAAGTCGTTAAGAGTTTGTTGAGTCTCGTTATCTCATTCCGCACCGCATGTGTCTTTCAGCTACTGTAGAAAGTCATCCGGCTGTCTGTTATTAACATTACGTGTGCTCATAAACCGCAATGTGACAGCCGCCGTGTGTTCTGCTCTGTTCCGGGTGTGAATGAGCAACCAGGCGACTACGTTGAACTGGGAGGGTTGTATGAGAGTGTGAATAAAGCAGATCGTGAAGAAATAGGATGGAATGACACAGGGACCTTGCCTGGATGGAGGGTTGAGGCTGGACTGGACTCTAGTGAAGGCAGCTAAAGGGATTTGGCTGTGGGAGATTTGTCACAATGACAATGTAGGGGCAACAGACAAGATCTTGTTGTTTGTCCCTCCAGTTCAGATACTGTGTGTGAGGGAAACAAGAATGATTGCATGAGATGAACAGAGAGATTTGGCAAAAAGAGGGCTGGATTAAAATTAAAACAGAATTATTTAACGCCAATATAGAACTTCAAGTTAAATTGACTATTGATATAATAGCAAATATAATACTGTAGACGGACTGGACCTAAGTTAACTTCCGGTCTGTGTTTGTTTGGCGGTCTGGTTAGTGTCGCAGGCTACAAACACAGCTAATAATGAGTAATGAATTTGGTCTCGGGTTATTGTGTTTCCCAAACATTTATTTATTTGTGGAGACCTGCCACGGTATAAACACCGACCAATTTTCCAAAAGGCTTCGTTGAATAAACATGAGCACGTGATGCACATTTAAAAATCAAACCGAGGCTTGGGTTCATTTCATCTTCCATCTAGGGACGTTACTGGGAAACCTCCCGTTTCTCCTGCTAAAAGCATTTTAGTTAGGGCCACAAAAGCACGCAAGCGCAGTAACGTTTGTTTATGTTGTTGTCGTTGGAACTGTCTATGCTGTAAAATTGTATCATTTACACACTCGCACAAAATTTATTATATTAAATATAATCTGTACTCACATATACTCCTGTAGCTCAACTGGTGGATCTTGGCGATGCAAATTTTTGCGAGTTTTTAATTAAATTGTAAAGTCAGTAGCATATTCTCATGTGTGTATGTGTACACACAAATCTTGTTTTAAATTTAAATAGTTGTTTTTTTTTGTAATTTTATTATTATAACACAATATGACAAAACATTTTTTTTTTTTACCAAATATATGAATGCAAGTGATTTTTTTTTTTAGTTATGGTTTGCAAACCGAAGGTGAAAGTGAGAAGGGAAACTCCTTAGAAAGATACAAAGAGATTATTCTTAAATGTGTGTACAGTATATATAACCAAAGAGGTATTTATTTTTTACTTTTTAACTTTTAAAAAATCTAAAATCCTCCACAGACTTGCCGTGGGTGTACCTCCCAAGGAATTCGCAGAATAATAAAATCTATAAAATCCTTTATACTGAACCCTGAAAAACAGGGTTTTAAAAAAACCAATGCTGGTAATTTAAAACATTTAATATCAGCTTATGTCAATATGCTTGCCAATATATTGCATATAGTGATTGTGACTCTTCGAGTACTTTGAGTTCATGCCACAGCATGAAAATGGACTGAATTCTTCCCTTGAGAATTAGATTACTTGAATGCATTCGACAGCCCAGCGGTCTATTGCTATGGTTCATTTAGACTCAAGGTGTATGTGTGTGTGTTTATTGGTCTCCCCAGTCCGCTGTCTGCAGAGCTCCATAGCCCTGTCATAAATGTTTCAGAGATGCCCTTTGATAATGAGAGTGCTGTCTCTGTTTTCCCCCCCATTCAGAAATATCAACCTGCATATTACAGTGGCAGGTGTACCGCAGATCGATACACAACTCCCTCTTAATAATTAATGCTTGAGATGTCACCACAATAGGGAAATTGACTCCGGTCTCATACATGATGTTCTAGTAATGGTTTGTTGGTTTAACAAAGCAACAAAGTTTTTATGTACAGTCTCGCTTCCCATGTACCCCTTTGGTCATTTATCAAACAAAATAGCTTTTAATGTAGACATCACTGTCTTTGTATGTATGAATGTAGCTGTAAACCGGACACTGCATAAATACAATCTCATAGCCTATTGTAGTCCTGTCAATCAGATAGACTCCACACGCACTGGAGCTGTCAGAGATTGTCAGTGTCTCTGATTTCTTTGGTTCTCAGTGCGGCGAGGGGATGTCCTGGCGGCCTGGAGTGGCATTCGTCCGCTGGTCACCGACCCCAACTCCAAAGACACGCAGTCCATCTGTCGTAACCACATCGTCAACATCAGCGACAGCGGACTCATCACCATAGCTGGTCAGTAAAACTTGAGCCTTTGTCTCCATTTTTCAACTATTTTCTTGCATTAAATGGATTCATTTTGTTTTGTACACTATGATTTTTTTTTATTATTATTTTGAAAAAGTTTGAAAGATTTTTGTTTAGAAATACAATACAAAATGAATATATTTACTGAGAATATTATGGTTTAACTTTTAGGTTAAAGGAATAGTTCACGCAATATTTTACTCACTCCAAGCCATCCTAGGTGTATATGACTTAAACTATACCTTTTAAACTTGTACTGTAAAAAATGTTTTATATTTATGTTTAGTGAACATTATATTACAATATAGTATATATAGTAATAGTAATTTCTTTATTATTTTTGTTAATATTAATAATAATAGTAATTTTAAGAATAATATATTTATTAATTTACTTTAATTACATTTTATTAATTTTTTTAATTGCATTTTATATTTTCCTTTTTTCCAGTCCAACTTCTTAATATCAATGCATAATATCAAAACACTTTCTAGGAGAAACAGAAAGTTCAAAACCACAGTATTCCTTTGAAGTAGCATTTTTGTATCATTTTATGCATCAATGCTGAATGCGAGTATTAAATAAAAAAATAAATAAATACTGACCCCCACATTTTTAAATAGTAGTACACAATTAAAAATGAAATCATTACTTTTTATTATAATGTAAAAAAAATGCCAATTAACAACAACAATGTATAATAAATCAAAACAATACGTTAAAATATAAATATAACAATGAATTTATTAATATCAAAGCATTAAATATTTATTATACACAAACGTTTTTGTTATGAGGAGTTGAGGTTTTGTAATGAGGAATAACTGACAATTGTTCCACTGAGGCTGTGTCAAGATTTAACAGCGCTCTGTCTACTGTAGGTGGGAAGTGGACAACCTATCGTTCTATGGCTGAGGAGACTCTTGACGCAGCTATAAAGGCTCATAACCTCTCAGCCAGTCCCAGCAGGACAGTCGGTCTGATGCTGGATGGTGGGAAGGACTGGACCCCCACCCTGTACATTCGCTTGGTTCAAGACTACGGCTTAGAAAACGAGGTGGGATTCGAAGCCTAACTATTTAACATTCTGCCAGTCAGAGCTCTGAACATTCAGTCCCCCATGATCCTGTGGGGCAGAGAAAGTCTGGCAACCCCTTGTTTGGAAGCGTGAGAGCTTGATGGAGCCGTAGCGCTACCATGGATGTTGTTTTGCCAGCATATTTAAAAAGGTCAGCATGCAGATATTTTTGACAGCATTTGACCTTTGGTGAGAGATATAAAAGAAGAGTTCGAATCAAAATCGGGGCTGTGTTTATTTGTCTGAACGCTTAATGAAGCAAAGTTGTTCATAAGCTAGTGAAGAAAACATCTCTAAGTGAATGTTTGAAATCTAGCTTTGGTTACATCTTTAACATGTTTATTTTCTGCACTCACAGGTTGCTCAGCACCTAGCAGCCACCTATGGAGGAAGAGCGTTTGAAGTGGCCAAAATGGCCCAGGTGACAGGCAAGAGATGGCCAATATTGGGGAAACGCCTTGTGTCTGAATTTCCCTACATAGAGAGTGAGGTAAGCACTCTGAAATACTGACGATTAACTTGCAGTGTACCATTTGGTGAAACTGTGTCAGTCTCCACCTCCAGTCACAAGAGCACCGCAACGCGTACATGTGCATTCCTTCGCACGGCTTCTGTGTCTGTATTTTATTTTGTGTTCCAAAAATGAACAAAAGTTACAGGTTTGGAATGACGCGAGGTTGAGTAATGTAATAATGTAATATTGCACCCTGTGAAGTATGTATTAACAAGTCGTAATTTCGACGTAATGTGTGATAGTAAAGGTTTTTAACACTGCTTTGACAAAATGATGAAAAATGTTTCAATTTTTGTTTCAATTTATACTGTTATGTATTATATTTTTTTATTTTTTATCATTTTTTTCCCCACTTGTAATTCCAACATTATGGTGGCGTTAATATGCATGTAACTCCTACATACTATCCACCGTCCAATATGACTTAAACAAACACAAATCAATGTTTTCTGTCTGGATTTAGGTGCAGTACGCTGTAAAGGAGTACGCATGTACAGCCATCGATGTGATTTCTCGCCGAACTCGACTGGGTTTTCTGAACGTGCAGGCTGCTGACGAGGCTTTGCCACGAATTGTTGAGATCATGGGCAAAGAACTGCAGTGGACTGAGCAAAAAAAGAAAGTATGTAATTTATCTCATGACAATACAGATCGACAGTGATTCTTTTTTATTATTATTAAAATGAAAGCGGTATTTTAACCTTTAGTGTGCATACAGTTCAAACTCATGAGAACATATTAGTTCAGTACTTGATTTATTGGTTGTGAAAACCCGTTACCCTTGCATTTTCTTTTTTGTCTTGACCGAAAGCTAAAGTTCTCAGCCAGGTTAATTTAGGTAACAGCTAATAATAGGCCTCAGCTATTGTTAGTTTGACTCTTAAATAGTCTCTTTAACAAGAAGTCTCCAGTCCATGATAAGATCACAATTCAGTTGTACAATGAACGCCCAGCACAACACCTCAAGATGACTATGGCTATTACGTCGGCTGTTACGGAGGAGTGTTTGAAACTGTGTGTGTAGTGCAATTGGGGAGTGATAGAGTTCTCCAGCGTTGGTCGTAGGTTTCCTGTCTGATAAACAGAAACACTATTAATAGCACCGATCACTGTGCAGCTTTGAAACTGGTCAGTTCCCATGAGTTCAGCACTCAGATCTGCTCACAATGCAGGTGCACCACACCCACCAAACACATGCACGGATACAGACACAATGCTCTGCTGGGAGCCTCGATCCAGTGCAGGTATACCACAGCTCTGCAAAGGCAAGACAGTATTCTCAGCCAGTTTGTTGCAAGAATGTGCATGTTTCTGTGTTTCAGCTGCATGAAACACTCTGAATCCTCACACATTCTCATTCTATTGTGGAAAATATATATCAGTATTTAATGGTTGCTCCTACCAAAATTGTCTTATGAAATATGCTCCAATAATCTTTGTTTTATATAATATTACATTTCAGAATGTGATCATGTTTCACACATGATCATGCTTCTATGTAAATGCCTTCTTCACTTTGGTGCAACTCTTTTTTTTTTTTCTTCTTCTTTTTTTTTACAGTAATATGTATAGCTATAATGAGGCTTTTGGCAGAATATTGAGTAAAACATTTTTAATTTTTATGTAATTTTTTTTTTTTTTCTCTCAGAAAAAAGGTTGGTTTTTCTTTCTGGAAAAATTAATTTTGTGTAATTTACTGTATGATGTGTTTCAACCTCCAAAACAAAGGCACTGACATGTTTTAAGATCAGTCAGTGCAGGTTTCTTTCTTTGAAACTTCTCAGATCTACATTTTAGTCTAGTACTAGGGTTAAGCCTTGTCTGTAAAACCAGGGGAATATTTTTTGCAGTATATTGGAAATATGTAATGAGCCTTTTGGCAGTCTGTTGAGTAGTAATAGAAAAAAGGGAAATAAAGTTGATTATTGTTTTTTATTGTTGAAAGTCTCTCTGTCCCTTACAATTAAATTGTTGACATTTGATTGCCTTGAAGACTTGAATGTAAACGCCTTCTTTAGATGAAAAAATCAACTCTTTGCCACATACTGTGAGATTTATATTGGGTTCAATAAAGTTTTTAATTTTCCCGTTCTTCAAATTGGAAAGCTATAGGTTACTACAAAAGCTTCACAAAATAATCTGTGCTTAAATATGCCACTGTATATTCAGGAAAATAAATTAACAAAAAATGCTTTTTATCAATTTAAGTTTGTTTTTGTTTTTGTGTGTCTGTAGGAAGAACTTGAGGCAGCAAAGAATTTCCTGTACCTGGAGATGGGTTATAAAGCACGCTCTGAGCAGCTCAGCAAGACAACAGAGATCTCACTCACTGCCCCAGAGATAGAAAGGTATAAGATGAATGTGTGTGTTTAAGTGTATCCAAGATCCTACATCTCTGACTTTTCTAATATTGCCATTATTATGATTGACAGGTATAAGAAGCGCTTCTACAAATTTGATAAGGAGAGTAAAGGCTTTATCACAACATTGGATGTACAGCAAGTGCTAGAGGTAAGTTACATTCCCTCATACAGTTTACAGTCTATAGTAGAGAGATAGTGTATGATAGTGTAGAGATAGAATGTGTACCTTTTACTCACCTTAGAAGCATCCTAGGTGTATGTGACTTTCTTCTTTCAAATAAATCCAATCAGAGTTATAATAAAAATTGTCCAGACTCCCTTTGAATGGGTTAAAATGGGTGATAGTCATTACTCTTCGGGAAGACGTGAAATTACGTGCCCGTATTCGTAATATGGTGTTTCTGCTTTCTATTTATACTTCTTGCAAATAGTGTCAGTTATCTGCTCTATATATTACATTATAAAACATTATGCAATAATTATTAGTGTAATTATTGAGTGTAATTTAATTTAATTCAAGTTAGTAAATGGATGTCACCTTATTGGGATAATAAAGCCATCCCTACACCTACCCGATACTATATATTTTATAGTACTTTCACTAGTTCCCACTACCTCACGATAAAATAGCTTGTT
>JAUYWG010000039.1:4520139-4533867 GCA_034779775.1 Enteromius afrohamiltoni | reverse complement strand
CAGAATGTCTTTAAGGAATAAGTCTTATAAGGAACCGATGTCATACACCAATTGGTCAAACATCTTCTGTAGCCGCTAAATTAAAAAAATATGATATTTATTCAAAAATCTCTATTCGGTTCAAAAGTTTTCACCCCCTGACTCTTAATGCATGTTTCTTTTTCTTCTGGAGAATCAGTGAGCATTTGAACTTTCTGTAATAATTAAATCACAGTTGTTCTCAGTGTGAAGAGATGGATATCAAAATAATACAGTCATCATTGGAAAGGGTTCATTTACACAAACTTGCAGCAAAATAATTTGTGGGACCTGAAGGATTTTTCTGAAGAACAGCAGGCAGTTTAACTGTTCATGTTCATGACAAACAAGATACGAGTATGATACTCGTGACCAAATATCATGAAAGAAAAAAAGCTGTGTATCCTTCAGGTACAACACAGCATCAAGAATCATGGGGGTGTAAACTTTTGAGCAGGGTCTTTTTTTTATACACTCGGCTGTCATTTTCGCTTGTGGATTATATGTAAACATCTCTGATGTGAAATATTGTATTCAGGTCAGTGCTAAATAAACAATAACATAACACTTATTTTGGTAAAATAATTAACATTCTGATTAATCTGAGAGGGGGATGTAAACTTTTGAACTCAACTATATATTTAGTTATATACTTCTTAGCTGGACAGTGAACCAATACTGAATTTGTGTTTAAAATGTAATATGTATTTAATTTTGTATTTAATTTGAATTCAGTCAAGGAGCGTGAAGTCAATAACAAAACTCCAGTGTTTGTTTTAGCTATGACTAATTTGATCACTTCTGATTGGCCACTGCATTCATAACTCAGCTCAACTCAACGAAATTGTGTGTGGTTGGTTATCACATGCAACACTGTAAAATTGCACAGAAATTTATATTTTGTGACAAATAAGCCTTAATATTAATTATATAATAATATTAGTCTAATTATAATATTAAGAGTTTTCTTGATATCATCAAAGGCATCAGCCACAAGTGATATCTCTGACTATTGTTGATAGATGATATTATCGTTAATTGGCACAATCCTAGAATCAAGCGTCTTGAGCATCAAGCCAGCATATTAACAATTATTTCTCTAGAACCATGTGACACATGTATTAAAATTCATAATTGTAATAATATTTCACAATATTAATGTTTTTACTTTATATTTTTGAACTAAGAAATTCATTTAGAAAAATCTAAATATCCCCACCTCTACCAAACTTTCAAATCATAATTGGTAAATTATTGGTAAATAATCTAAATTATCAGGTACAATGTGCCTTTTAAGCTTAAATCATGCCAAATAATATGGCTGTAAGCATTAAGCTAGGAGGTGGTTATGCATCTGTTTTGCATTCTGATTGGTTCAGCTCATGAGTGCGGTACAGAGAGGTCATATCTCTGACAGTCGTCTGGCTATCCTGATGAAGACGGCCGAGGAGGGGTTGGATCTGAGAGGACCTGTCTCGGTTGACCGCAGTGGAGGCGGTGTTTGAATCCCAACTACAAACCAAAACATCCACCAGACAACGACTCCTACCACAAAGTTGAGTAAACGCCAAAAAGTGCTGACCACTGTGCCCACGCGGGTGAGAACACAAACACGTCCTCTCAAGTCATTAATTGACCCAACCAGCAGGCTGCCTTTGACTACAATCTTTTTCTTTTTAAATTTAGTTTTAGCATGCTGATTTAAATTTGTTTGAATGGAAAAAATTATTAGAGCAGAATATATTCTTAAAAAAAAATTCAAAGCGTATTTTAAAGTCTATATTTTTATCTAATGCATGCAGTGCCATGTTATGTGAACTGGTAAGCGTGAATGGACTGTCTCTTTGATGTTTCTTTGAGCAGCTTTATCCAATGAGCTTTCTGTTGTGCCATTTTATTAATACTGAATGCAGTTGGTGAGATTTAAGGGCTCCTAGTGTCTTCTAAAGTTAAAAAAAAAATGCACTATATGTGAATTTCAGTCTTACACTGCATAACGTTACTTTGTTAAATGTTTTTTGTTCTTATATTATTTGAATCATTTCAAAAAGTTTAATTTTCTGAAAAAAGTATTTATTCAAAATCTATACTTTCCATCAAGCTTTTTGATAAATCTTGTCTTGTTTTTAGTTATAACTGTATTACTGTATGCTGAGTTATTTAAGTTTGTCTTAAAAGGGTTGTTTAAAAAAGTACTTTTAGACTTTGCATTGACTCTGGTTTAACAGGAAGTCATTACAGATTATAATGAAATGTAAGAACTCTTGTTTGAATGTCTAATATTTTATCCCTTAGTCCAGGGTTGCCCATCTGTGCTCCTGGTGATCGACTGTCCTGCAAAGTTTAGCTCCAACTCTAATCAAACACACATGCCTTTAATTTGAAAGCTATTCTAAAAAACGAAATTAGTTGTTTCAGGTGTGTTTGATTAGAGTCGGAGCTAAACTTTGCAGGACAGTCGATCGCCAGGAGCAGGGTTGGGCACCCCTGCCTTTGTCATATTCATGAACATTTGAGACACCACTTCTGTGTGTTTCCTATGAAAATGATCCATTTCCTCATGAAATAATAAGGGAATGTTATAACTGTAAACTTGATGTAGAGAAAAGCAGGGAATGTACTAAATGTGCCTTGTTTCATAAAGGGATAGTTCATCTAAAATGAAAATTCGATCATCATTTACTCATTTACTCTTCTGTAGAACATAAAAGATGTATTAAAGAATGTAACCCAGCAGTTATAGATACAGTTAACTTCCATCGTATGGAGAACTGAGAATAAACACTGAAAAAATTCTCCAAAAATTGTCAAAAAACACAGAAGACATAATAATAACACTATTTTCATCTTTAGGTGAACTACAACTTTAAAAAGACACTTAATGAGCTTTGCATGTCGAAACGCACAGTCCGACTCACACTAAAAGAGCGCAATCTTTTACTTGACTACGTACTTTTGTGATTTATTATGCTTGTGTACTTTTATGTTCATACTTCCAGCAGACGGAAACTGCTTTAAAGCCTGATGATTTAATAGAAATGTGTTTTGTACAATGACACATCTCTTTTGGTTGGTTATCTTCATGAAATAGCATCACCCATTATGCTATATTTGGGGTTTTTAAGCTAAAAGAAGGCCATAAAGATTATCATAGGATCAAGTATTGTTTGTAATGTTTGAATACAAAGAGAGAGGAACTGTCAGTCTTTGCACATGAGAGCGGAAGCAGTTAAACTAATTTATTGTTTGTCTCAACAAGATGTAATTTCAGCCTGATCCTGATTGAAAGAAATTCGTATTGTATGAAAAAAATGTATAGTAAACCAATCTGCAAAGCCTGAGAAACACAATTCTGTAATTAAATGTATCTGGTTGCCTTCTGCATTGTTTCGTCGTGCCTTTATTTTGTGAGTGATTCTCATTATATTCAATGACTTCATATTTCTAAGATAACGTTTGTGCCAGTTGAAGCTTGTGTTGTATCTTTGTCATGTATGCATGCACATACAGTGTTTCCTTCCCCCAGCCGCTCATTTTGATGGGAGATGTCAGCTAATTGACTCTAAAGCCACCGCTATATGCCTGATGAACGTATTACGCTGGAATATAGCTGATTAATAGGTGTCTGGGCCAGAAGGGTCTTTCAGTAGCAGGGCATCTCGTCATGCGCCTGCCTAATAATCCCTGAAGCTGTGTATTCTTTCACAGTGTGAGATGAGTGTGGCCCATTCCAGTGTGATCAGCACCTAGCAAAATGCAATTAAACTAGCATCCCAGGTCTGTCTAATCCTCATTTCAGATGGTGCCTGAATAGCCCTGCGAATCCAATATAAATACACTGAATGCATATTAAGCAGAGGTCCTGGTAAAGCACCTTAAAGGGATAGCCAAAAATGAAAATTCTGTCATCATTTACCCTGTCATTCCAAACCTGTATGACAGTCTTCTTTACACATAAAAGAATATATTATGTTGTTAACCAAACAGTTTCGGTTCCTAAATAATTATTTTTCGTCTTTCAAGGCACCTTACAAATAATAAAATTGTTAAACAATAAATAGAAGGAAAACAAAATCTAAAAAATGAGTCCCATGTCATTATTAAAAAATTTGAGGTAAGGTATTATTCCAAATGGTCAAAAGATGATGAATATTTCGTAAATCAATAATATGCTGACCGAATAATATTCTTAACAGGTGCCTCAAAAGATAAAGTGAGATAAAAGAATTGTCAGTGTAAAACGTTCAAAATGTTTGCAGATTTGATTGTAGTGCCTATCAGTACAAATTCAGTATTCAGGCTATTACATGTAAACCATGATTTAATTACAGGTAAACAAAGCAAAGGAGAGGAAGGTTATAATGTTGAATTAGGCTTGAAGGCATATAGATCTGGCTGTCCTCAGAACAACAGTTAAAATTTATAACAAATTTACTGAGAATTTCTCCTAAAAGCCATAGATAAATAATAAACAGAAGAGGGCCCAACACTGAGCCCTGAGGCACTTCTCTAGTAATTCATTTTAATTGTATGAACAAAAACCAGCATCAATGGCAACCAACACAATTATTATTTTTTTTTTACCAGTGTTCTTTGATTGATTGATTTAATTTATTATTATGATTTAAAGAAAAATAAAACACGCAGATAAGTTTTGAATGACATTGGGGTGAGTTTTTGCCTAGAGCTTTCCTTGGAGGTAATAGATGGACCGCAGCTGAAAAAGTATAATAATACAGTATCATCAAAGTAACAATAAATATTTGCTAAAAATTGACTTAGATTCAGGTCTTCCCAAATGTAGATACGTTTGTTTCTTCATCTTAACAGATCTAAAGAAATTTAGCATTAAATCACTTGCTCACAAAAGGATCCTAGAAGTCCATAATCCATTATATAACACTTCCTACGTATTTGTTTAGAACTGTTTCCCCATAGATTAAGCTTGATCTGTGTACATTTCTCTTCTGATTCAGATTTCACTTGCATGGATTTTTTTCAACAGTATGCTAAAATGTTATACAGTGTCATGGACTTTTTTAGAAAAACTGTCCCAAACACTCACATGTTGATTATAATAAGCCCAAAAGCTATTGGTTGCTTATGTCCTGTATTGTACTGACAGTGTGACTGCGGAGGTGCTGTTACTGGCAGTGACTGGAGGATTCCCTTTGTCGGCATGCCAACGAGGTGATGCAGCACGACAATAAAACAAAGCATTGTGGGATGTCAAGGAATTTGCAGCTTTTTTCAAGATTTTGCTATAGCAGACATCTTTGAGAGACATCTTTGTGTTTCTCTGCTATCAATGCAAGATCTCTGTTTTGTTTTCGTTGCGATGTGAATGGATATGTCCCTACTGGCTTGAGGCTGATGAGTCAGACAGTCATCAGACCCACGTATGTGACACTGGACGGTGAGGAAGAAAAATTCCATTACAATGTGGATACAGTTTTTTGTTTAGAGGTGAAATATTATATATCCACTAAACAAAGCAAAAATATTACGTTGACAAATTAAGTGTGACATTTCTGAAGGGGTCAGGGTTTCAAATGTGCAACAATATAGCCTAATATTCGTATTATAAAGTATGTTTAAACTTTTTAAATTCAAGGTTAAACTTAAAATCAAATTTCTATTATTATGTAAATTAATTAAATAGTATAATATATTCATTGATTTATTTTCCCAATTAAATGCAGCTTTAGTAAGCAAAACATACTTTCAAAATAAAAAAAATGAGAACAGTATTGTGTATTACTTTAAAATTGAAAACATTAATTTGCTCTTAGTTGTGGCAAAAAGGATATTTTACAGAATGCTTATAAGTGATCATAATTGATTTACCATGGTAGTTTACCACAGCCAGATATTACTAGATTTGACATTTTCATGCAATTATATGCACGCGACAAAAGAGATTTGAAAGATTCTGAATATTCTATTTTTTGAATATACATTATTTTGTATGAACTGTATGAATTTAATGCAATTTAAAGTATTAATTTAAACAGTTTTGATTTCTAAGATATCATATTCCTTGGTTACCCAATCTTTTCCTGACCTAGCCTTTTACACGCACATGCACACACACACACTCACACGCTCACAGAGGCTTTGGCATCCTGAGCAGAGACAGTGTGCTGTCATGCCGTTTCTCTGTATGCAGCTGAAAGCACACTGACTGCACTAAAGGTCAATTGTCAACAATCCCAATAGCCGGGCACCCCCCCTGTCTGCAACACCCCCACACGCATACAGTCCTGCTGACACACACATACATGCACACACACACACACACAGACATATATACCTCACTTCAGTGCACTGATCCATACACCACATCCTCAGGTGTCTCATGCTAATACACAGCCCGTCAAAAGTTTGGCATAACTGTGATTCTTAACATGTTTTTTGAAAGAAGTCTCTGTATGTAATCAATGTAATTGATTCCTGTGATGGCAAAGCTGAATTTTCAGTGGCCATTTTTCCAGTCTCTTGTGTCACATGATCCTTCTAATGAATCATTCTATGTTAATTTTGTATATAATAATATATTTTTTATGTTGCCCAACTATATATAAAGGTTCTTAATATAATTATTTATTTAATGTTTGTTTTCATTTTTTTTTTCAAGATTGTTTAATTATTAAATAAATTCAAAGGATCTTATCACTTATTTGAAAATGAAGTCATTTGTACTTCTAAATGATCATGTGACACTAAAGACTGGAGTGGCGATGAATAAATTATAGGAATAATATGAGTATAGGGATATTTTAGAATATGTTTCAAAATAATACAGCATCAGTTAAATTGCGGTAATATTTTACCATATATGTTTGTAGTGTATATTTTGTTTTATTGCCTTGGTGAGCATAAGAGGCTTTACAATAAACATTAAAAATCAATAATGTTTCATCTGGTAAAGCACACATTCATATTAACATCAACTGAAAAACATCTCTTTTAAATTGTCACCTTAAAAAAACAAAAACCTATTAACATGAACATTATTAACTTTGTTAACAAAGTAGTTCATGTTAACAATAACAATAGTTCATGTTAACATGAAAATACCAGCATCTAATAGACTTTGTTCACAGTTTAGTAATTCCAGTATAGTGAAGTGACTTGTGGCCAGGTATGGTGACCCATGCTTGGAATTGTGCTCTGCATTTAACCCATCCAAGTACACACACCGTGAACACACACACGGAGCCAATGCTGCGGCAACCGGGAGCAGTTGGGGGATCGGTGCCTTGCTCAAGGGTCTCACCTCAGTCGTGGTATTGCATGTTGTCTACCTACAATGACACCAACCGACCCTGCTGACAGCACTTTCCAACCTTAAAAAAAGGGATGAAAAACCAATTAGACCTTTTCCTCCAGTTCCTGCAAATAGAGGAGAAGAAACGAAGCCTCACTAAAGGTCATCTGGAGATATGAATGACAGCGTTAAAGTCCTCTGCTCCTAATTTCCAGTGTTTGCCGTAGCTTTGCAGGGTTGTCTACTTTCGCTGACCCCTCCAGACCGAACAGCCATTAATTGTGGAGAATAATCTGGTGCAAATCTGGCTGACATGCGACCCGGTGCCCTGTGTTGTGGCAAGTGTGTGAGAGGATTAGGACGGGTGTAATGAAGCCTGCAGGATAAGACATCAGAACAGAGGAGTTCACTAAAGAATATGACCACACTGAGGAGATGTGACAGTGATTGTAATATTCATAAGATTGTGAAACTGCATGTAGGAAGTGTAGTTGTATCATGTAGTCAATGTTTTTTTTTTTTGACAAGAACAGACAGGAGATATTTGGAGGCTTGAGAGAGCAGATTGTAGAATACAATAAATGCAAAGGTCCTTTATATTGCCAGCTCTGCTGATATTAAAGCAATTCACTTGGGGTCTGAAAACCATATCAGTGCAAAGCCATTGACAAACCATCTGTGTACAAAGAGGAAAGGATGAAAAACGAGCATGTAATAAAAATAATAATTTATAAAGTTCATAACCAAAATATCAGCATGCCTCAGTTCCTCATTTATGTTATGCTTTTTTTTAAAATCAGGGCATACATATGTATATATTCTGATATTGTGAGTGTATTTGGTGGTTCTAGCCATATAAAAGCTATGAAATGTCCATTTTGCAATAGATGAGACTCATATGGCACATGCTAAACGTATCAGCAGTTATTGTATGTGGTCATTTCTTTGCTGTATTATACAATTTCTGCATTTTGCTACATTAAAAAATTTCAACAGAAATCTCTAAACACAAAATTTGACCCTGGACGACCAAACCAGTTATAAGGATCCATTTAACAAAAAAAATTAGATACATCATCTGAAAGCTTAATAAATTGGCCTAGGCTTTCTATTGATGTATGATATGTTCGGATAGTACAATATTTGCCTGGAATAGCCTACAACTATTTGAAAATCTGGAATCTGAGGATGCAAAAAATAACTAAATTCATTAATTAAAATAAAATACATTGAGAAGATCACCTTTAAAGTTGTTCAAACGAATTTGCTAATGCATTTATTCATCAGAAAATACATTTTCATAAATTTATATCTGCAAGGAACATGATCTCTATGTAATATTCAAATGATTTTTGGCTAAAAGAAAAATCAATAACTTATTAAACCTATTAAACAAATAGGCTATATAGCTGTGATAGGACTAGGGTCCAGGGTCACTCACCAATGCTTTTTGTGCAAAACTGTCATGGAACAACAACTGATAAAACAGCAAATATTTTGTACAAAATATGTTTAACCCAACATAAAATAAGAATGAGCCCAGACTTTCCACTTAAACCATAGGCTATTTGTGAGCCCTTTATTTTTAAGAAAGGCGAGGGGTGATAGTGCTGTATTTGTATTCAACAATGTTGTGTGCTTGATTCTTCTTGCTAGTGTTGCCCAAATAAATGATTTTGTCCTGTTAGAACCTTTTTGATTTGCATTGGAGTGTTACTTATGGCCACTAGCCCGAATGGGTTCATTATATGAAACACCCTTAAGAAACGAGCTGTCAAACTAGGCGCTAGTAACGCGGGCATCGACGACCATAAGTGTGTCACGACATGCATTATCACCATTACTATTATTAGCGACGTTTAGCCATAATGACTGGAATAATAAGCGAAGGAGGGGACGCGCTGCGCGGATGACGTCACGAGCACCGGATAGAGGCGTTTTAGCGATATCTAGCCTCAGAAAAAAAAAACACACGGCCTGCACAATTACATGACGTTAAACAAACACAATGCAAACATACTTGCGACAATATCACATTCTTCCATTGTAATGTGGATTTGGTTATTTTCTTAACGCACAAAGTGTTGTTCTTATCTAGCCTAAGTAGCATGCCAAGATTATGCAATGGAGACCAAGGTGTGTGTGTGTGTGTGTGTGTGTTAAAGAGAGGGAGTAAATGAGAGAGAGAGATCAAAAATAAAATATCGTCTGTTTCTCAGTTGGAACATTAGGATTTTAGGTGTGTGACTGGGGAGACAGAATAAAGATCTCATGCTTCATCCAGTCACCCATACACACACACACACCGAGAGAGAGAGAGAACTGTTGTGTGTCAGGCAGCCTAATTGCTAAGGAGGCAGGTCGGTCTTAAATGAACAAGTGGTACTGAGGTCATTATCATGCGAGCCATAGCCACCCTGAATGTTTGCATACCTGTCTCAGGCTTTCTCATAAATGAGACTTTCATTAGTCTTAATTAGAATTAGCCAGAGTCAGCAGGGAACGCAAGGCTTGGTGAAATGATGCATGCACAATAATAAGCATCCGGCTCACTCTCATGTTTGTGTTTGTTTCCTTTTAAGCAGGGAATAGCTTTGAGAAAAACCACCCCTACTTAATTGATTTGGTCAGAATTAATATTCTTGAGACATTAATTAAACAGGGAAGCTCTCATTAGGGTGTGCAGTAAAGAAGACACCCCCTCACCACTCTGCCTGTCTTTCTCTCTCTGTTGTGCCAGACTCCAAAAACAAGACTTCAAGCTGAGAGTATCACATCCGATCAGCTCACATCTGCAGGAAACGGACCAGGTATCTCTCAGAGTGTGTTCTGAGAAATAGATCTGATATGTAAAAAAAAAAGTAGTTTTTGAATGAACATGTCACTTTTCTTGTACTTTTTAGGTTGTAAGTTAGATCTTACGATCAGAAGCTCTTAGAGGAGATGTGACAATGCTCTCCTCTCGGTATGTCAATCTCTGTGAGTGGATCTGTCGTGTGTGTGTGTGATGAGGAGGGTAACAACCGTTGTACTTGTCATCTCTACCTGCTCCAATCACTCAAAGGACAGAGAGATCTAAAAAGATAAAGAGGAAAAAAAATCACCTTTCCAAAAATTTGGATAGGCATCTGTCGGAATATCTACGTTACAATAAGAATAATAACATAGCATTAGAATTGCTGTGCTGTAGCAATCATTTGAGGCCTGAACCCATGATTTCCAATCAAGACTGTTTTGTCTCCTTACTTCTTGAGTACTTCAAATTTAACATTTTGGACACAACGATTCAACCATGGATCTAACGGCAAATTCGGGAATGAGAAGGAGGATGTAATAATTTACCTATCAACCTTTGAAAAACCCATATCGAATGATCTAAATATTTTGGGGGGTTGTGGCAATCTCAGTAGCAACAGTGGTTGCAGAAATGTGCAAATCAGATCATATAATATACCTGATCTCTTTCTCTCTCTCTCTCTCTCTCTCTCTCTCTCTCTCTCTCTCTCAAATTCAGGATTCTGGCTTCATTTCAAATGTATAGGAGAGAGGGAAACTTTATTACCAAGGGTCTGATTAACCCCATAATTGGCTGGTTTCAAATCTGCCAAGCCAGTCATATCCAGGGAATATGGGCATTAGCATGATTTAATTAGGTTTTATAAAGGGGATTTGGGGGTGGGCTGCTTAGGATTATATCCTGGTAGGAAGAGGTGAGCTGGGGGCTGATTAGGAGGAAAGAGTGCTAACTCACTATCACTTACAGAGCACATTTCCTCACACGGTGTACTGCGAAAGGCCAAAATCCCAACAATAAGACCGCAGTGCTCCGGGCACAAAGAATCGTTTTACACAACGTGCTGTCGCATACACCCATGAATATTCATTGTATAAATTCTGATTCCAATCACAACTGATAATTGATTATAAATAATCTGCCTGGAGCAAACTAATGCTTAAAATAATGTTTTTGTTAATAGTTTTGCTATCTGTCTTTAGTTTTTTGTTGATCTCTCTCTTAGCCCGCCTGATCCAGTTCGGTCACCGCAGTCTTCGTTTCCAAACAAAAAGCTGCATCTAACCAAGCACTTGCTAATAGATCTCTCATCCTTGTGATAACAGCTCTTGAGCACACTTGTTAATAGCCTCTGTGCTTTCAATCCCAAAACCTTTCTGTTTTTACATGCAGCATGCAGTTTGGATTTTACAGCATTTTGCAAAACAGTTCAGACTGATGTAAAAACATGTCATTAAACGTCTCTGAAAAGTCCTGCCACACTGATGAAAATGATTGGCACATTTTTATTGTGTGCCGATGTAAGTACAGTTTCAAATTCTACTAATTGACTCGTCCGCAACCTCATAATTCCTTAATTTTCATGTCCAGAACAACAGGTTATTGTTTCCTGTGGGAAATGTCCATTATGTTTATATTAACATCCTCATTAACCTGATCTCTGCGCAAGATCATCTCCCCCATAAGGCCAATTAAAGCGCTCACACACACACACACACACACACACAGAGGAATGTGGCACTTGTGAAAGAAATGTTAAATGTAATGGAGAATATTTATTAGTAATAAAGGTTTTCACAAGAAACTTGCAATGAATTAATCATGACTGACAGCATTGGAAACTGTGATTTTGCTATGACTGATGACAATAAATTTCAAAACTAGTGTTTATTTGTGCATTTTTTTTTATTTTTTGTAAATAATTATTCATAACACATTTCTAGTAATAGCAGTATGAGGTAAAAATAAAATGCAAGTTCATCTTTACAGCACATCACGTATACAATATTTTAATTAAACAGCCTGTCTAATTATACACACAACACCTATATATTATTCATTCATTCATTCATTCATTCAGTGAATGATTACCCCTCAGTGCAGAACTGTTAGGCTGTGCCTTTATTGAAAATTACGAGCACAAAAGAGCGCGAGCCGGAGCTGCCATAGCAACCTCCAAATACACACATTTAAGAGACTTATTACACCTGTTTTCTCTTGCCTGCTTTTGACTTCCTCAAAATGTGACGGATGAAGGGTTTTTATCAAGCCTTTGCAAACAGTGCCGTTAAAGCAAAACTGCTCACACCACACGCATCCATTCACATGCTCATGGCTCATTAAACATGTAAACTTTCTCAGAGTTCAGTGTTCTGTTGTAAAAATTCTGACCTCAGTGTTTTATGACAAAAAAGGCTTCTGTGTCTTAAGGATGATTAATGAGTCACCTAATAATCTCTTATGAAAGAGATGGGCTATTATAAAGGCATCTAGAAAAAAATTGCATGTGAAAAGAAGACAAGAAGTCATGTACGTTAGGTTAAAATGATCATCACCTTGGTATTATGTGGTGCAAGAAATACTAATAGTCTTTTCCTTACAAACTGCACATGGCACAAGGTGGATATTACAAATAGGCATGTATAGGAAGTAATTAAGTGGAAAATGACAGAGAAATGAGATGTCCAGGATGGATCTGTCCATCAGACAGGACAGAGGACAATTTAATACTGAAGGGCTGAGGGGTTTAAATGCCACCCAGAGGCCCGAGCAGAGATGAGCGCTGAGGTGTGTAAATATGGTAAATACCACATCCTCAACACTCACAGGCACTGGCAAACAAAATATTCCCCTAAAAACTGACAAAGAAGTTGAGAAAGAAGGCTAGTGCAAGGAAAACATTATGAAATTTTATATTTTATTTATTTGAATGGTATACCAGCAATAAATATGAGGTGTGATATAAATATTGGGAGCGCTCCTATACAATTTTCTAAATAATGTATAAATAAAATGTATAAATTGATCAAACGATTAATTGCAAAAAAATCACATCCAAATTAAAAGTTTTTGTTTATGTATGCATACTGTGTATATTCACCTAAAGGATTGTTGGGAACACTATACTAATACAGTGTTTGACCCCCTTTCTCCTTCAGAACTGCCTTAATTCTACGTGGCATTGAATCAACAAGGTGCTGAAAGAATTCTTTAGAAATGTTGGCCCATTTTGATAGTATACCATCTTGCAGTTGATGGAGATTTGTGGGATGCACATCGAGGGCTCGAAGCTCCCGTTCCACCACATCCCAAAGATGCTCTATTGGGTTGAGATCTGGTGACTGTGGGGATTTTAGTACAGTGAATTCATTGTCATGTTCAAGAAACCAATTTGGAATGATTCAAGCTTTGCGACATGGTGCATTATCCTGCTGGAAGTAGCCATCAGAGGATGGGTACACGGTGGTCATAAAGGGATGGACATGGTCAGAAACAATTCTCAGGTAGCCCGTGGCATTTAAACTATGCCCAATTGGCACTAAGGGGCCTAAAGTGTGCCAAGAAAACACCCCCCACACCATTACACCACCACCACCAGCCTGCACAGTGGTAACAAGGCATGATGGATCCATGTTCTCATTCTGTT
>JAUYWG010000039.1:4507064-4518881 GCA_034779775.1 Enteromius afrohamiltoni | reverse complement strand
GTATTGAAGGTGGAGAGAGTGCTGATTATTCACTAACCCCACCCACAATCCCTGCCGGACCTGGGACTCAAACCCACGACCTTTGGGTTACGGGTCCAACTCTCTATCCATTAGGCCACAACTGCCCACTTAAATGAAACATTTATGTACAACACAATTCATTTATATTTCTGCTGTGAACAGGATTTAATCCAGATTTAATGCAGATTCCAACTGAGTGTTAAATGAGTTCAGTGACCAACAGCCAGCATCCTTTTTTTTATATATTAAAATATATTTATTCATTTTTTTTTATATATAAAAGTATACATATTTACGCATTGAAACACGGGACACGCCAGTCACAAGTCTAACTTACCATTATTTCACTTTTATCTAGCTCATTTTCAATGAAATAACTTATCTTAATGTTGGAGAGAGGCAAAACACAGGTTATTTCATTGCAGACGGCGTCAAGAACTGTTTTTCAGTTGAGATTTGTTTGCATCAGTTTGCAACTGGATGGTTCATCTTATCCACTGACTTGGATCAACTTACCCCTAACCTTGGGCAAATTGAGCCACTTTATAGCAAGCCATATTCTGTCATAGTGTCACACCCTTGTCTTTGTAATATGTCACGAGTTAGTTTTGTTTTTGTTTTAGTAGTTAGTAGTTCCTCTTGTGTATATAAGCCCATTGTGTTTTGTCTTGTTTGGTTGAATCCTCAAGGTTACTTGACGGTGTGTATGTGTCTTTGTCTTGTTCTATCACAAGCCACAGTTAATCGAAGAGTCCTGCCGTGTGCTTGTGTGTACACACCACTGACACATAGTTACAGAGGAAATTACCTTAAATACTTTTGCCTTATTTATCTGCATCTTGAGGACCTCATATGTAAAAAAAATCTCTTCTGTTTTTTCATGTTTGTGTTTTTCTGCATGTTTTCATCCATTTCATTCATTAAAAGTGGATTTTTTCTTTATTTATTGTTTTGAGATGTTTAAACAATATTTATCTTGTCACTTCTCATAGATCTTTCATTGCAGTTTCAAAGTTAATACCCAATACATTGGGTACATTTTGTTGTTGATTATTCTTATTCTTCTTATTATTATTGTAGAGTAATTTAGAAAATACTGACAGCCCTATAAACAATCTCATGTTGGCCTAACATGAACTTTTTCCTCTTTGTCAAAGACAGAGACATGTTTAAATCATATTGTAATTTTTGAGATATTAGGTGATAATCCGTCTTCTTCTAGCACGCTGAAAACTAATTAGAGAATGTGAGAGGAATGACGCTGAGGGAATGGTGGGATTTATCTTAAGAGCGGAACATTGACCATTGAAGTACAGTTCCCAATCAACTCAGAGTCATCTGTAATCCTGAACCGGATCACTCGTCAGGTTTTTTCCGTCAGCCAAAATTACGAAAACAGCAATACGGATGGTGAAATAATGATTAACTCTTGATTTGATGACGATCAGATTGCTTTTGTGATGTGAGGTTGCATTGTCAGGGAAGAGACCGAACAGAGAAGTTACACAGAAGTGTGTGTGAATGAGGAAAAACTGAATCAAGCAGAAGCAAGACCACTGAAGTCAAGTGGGCCTCTTTCCCATCTCACAGCGCTACCGTTTCTGCTTCTTTCTTTTAGTACATGAGAAATCATTATTGCCATTCTTTAAGTCTTCGGCAGAATAAAATTCCCACCATTCCTTGAGCTGATTCTTTTGTCTGTCTCCCTAGTCTCTCTTGTTTTGTTTGTTTCTCTCTCGTTCTGTGTGTGTGTGGGGAAAGTGACTAAAAACAGTAGGCTCTCTGTGTTTTAGCATGTCTTTTGTCACCATTTTCCCTGTCCATTTCTCTGCCTCCAGGCAGACAGATTATAATACTCTACAGTACTTCAGACAGCAGTGGGAATATGAAATATTGTCTTGATTTCTATCCCAAATAGGAATTATTGTACACCCACAAAGGTGTAAGAATATAACCACATTGTGTGTGTGTGTGTGTGTGTGTGTGTGAGAGAGAGAGAGAATATGTGAGAACCATTACATTCCAAAAAGTACTGAGCAAGACACTTTTTCGGTATTCTGGTATGATGGGAAATTTCCATTGACTGTTTACACCAAGACATCCCTGATAGCACACACACACACACCTCAGAGATGTCTGTATTATTAGAAGTGCATGTTTACATCTGGAAGAAGATGTTTGTTCATTGGCAATATGTATCATTTCCTGTTAGACATCTAATAGACATGTAGAAAATCTTTAAGAAGTTCATGATTTAGAATGTATGTGAAACAGACCTTAAAGGTGCTTTCCAGATTAAGTGATCTTTAACAGAAATCTTGTGTTAAAAAAATGTGCTATGTTTGGTGCAAAATAGTTCATAATATTCATAATTAATGGTTGTTAAAAAGTTCACTCAAAAATGAAAATTAGGCTGTGTTTTACTCACTTTCGAACCATCGGGTGTATGTGACTTTCTTTTTTTCAGATGAATCCAATCAGAGTTTTATTAAATATAGTCCTGGCTCTATCATTGCAGCATGTGTGTGTTTCTCTTTAACAGTCCAAAACGTGAGCACAAAGGTAATAAAACATCTCTCACATGGCTCCAGGGGTTAAATAAAGGCCTCCTGTGGCGAATCCATATCTTTTTGTAAGATAAATATTCCTATTTCAAACACTATAAACAATTTTCTGTCACTTCTGCTGACTGTGCTCCTCTGTGTCTCCTTACATCGATATCTCCTTTGACATTTTTCTTTATAAATCCTGGGTTTGTGCGTTCTAATTCAAGACTAGAAGCCCAAATCTCATGTTGGTCTAACCTAAAATTTTTCCTCTTTGTCAAAGACAGAGACATGTTTAAATCATATTGTAATTTTTGAGAGGACATATTAGGTGACAATCCATCTTCTTCTTCAGTTTGTGCTTCTAATTCCTGACTAGCATTATTGTTTTGTTCTCTCATACTTCATATTGAATAAGTACTTTGCCACCATTAAAAAAAGTCAGTTCTAGTATAAATGTAGCATGAAGGTAAAAAAACTATAGTATAAATGCTTTGACATTGTCATGTGACCTAACAGTGTCAGTTGTGTTGTTTCACAGCCATTCACAAATCCATGGCCTTATGGGATAGTAAAGACTCCACTCTCTGCAGAAGTAGGCCTAAGCAGGTCATCCAGGTACTTTTTGCCTACTGTGTTCTTTTCAGTTTTTTGAAAGTAGGAATTTTGAACAAAGCACACATTACTAATTATATGTCTCTATATAACACATAAAAAATGTTTACATTACCTGCAATGTTCCATAAGACATTATGCTTACTTCCCTGATCTTGCTGATTTTAGATTTGACTACTTTTATGGCCCGTTCTCTCTCTGTCTCTTCGCTGTGAATGGGGCGCCTTAGTATATCTCTGATTTCATACCTTGTGACCTTGGCTTGAGCCAGTCAGGTGAATCTTTTACTGGTCTTCGTTTTCCACAAAGCAGGATGGCTGCACAGGGGAGATTAATGAATTAGAAATTAAAATGCCGTCCTTTGGGAAACCCGACTTGCTCCCTGCATAACTCTTCCCCACCCCCCCGCTCCAGGCCGCCCGCTGTCCGTGTCTTCTCAGAGCAGTTATCAAGCACCTGTGCATTGTGTGGCCAGTACAATCGCACTTCCTCTCCGCTCAACCTCTCCCTCCTGGTGGTCGTTTGTGGTGGAAAGCCAACCATATTCTATGCCATGCAGACAGCCATCTCCTCAGACCGGCCCTGGTTTGGTGATAAGAATGGATAGAAACCAGAGTGCAGCGGTTCACAGCCATCACAATGGATGCCTGTCACTCAAAGCTTAAAGAGACCCCAAAGGACTACTCATCAGGAAAACCTCTAGTGACCTTCACTATCCTGGGGTCAACCTTTCTAATTCCCTTCCCCCGCTCTCTCTATCTGTCTATTTATATGTACATAGATTTCTTTTTATTTTATTTGTTTCTCTTTTTTTCCTTATCACCATGGAAAATTATAAAACAGAAAAATCAGTTCTGTAAAAGCATTGTATGATAAAGGTGCTCTGTGTGTGTGTAAGATTTTATTCGATTTCTTTTTCTTCTTTAATATCACATTTTTTTTACAGAATATTAAAAATCTTATTGATGCATTTAAAATTATTATTATTAATTTAATCCATCTGCATCTATCTAATTTAGTTATTTCTTTATATTTATTATCTTATAATAATTTTATAATATTGTCACTTTATTAAATATTACAATTAATAATTTGTTATAATAATTAAAATGTAAGAGCTTATATAAACATGATTCTTACACTCTTAATTATTACAATTTATTAAAAATATATATGTATTAGTTAATAAATTATATTAAATTATTATTAAAATATTTTATTAGTTGCAAAAATGTGGGGGTTTTTTTCAACTGCTTACATTTTCAAAACTTTACACAAATCCAAGAATTGTACACATCAAATGACATCTCAAATAATAATTTAGAAATTAGATTTTTATAAAGTATTAAAATGTACATTATAGACATGCTTAAGAACAAAACATAGCTGCATTTATATACTGCTTACTGCTTATTAATGTTGGAACAATGCTATATAAATGATAAATTGAGTATTTACTAATGCTTAACTTATGATTCATAGTGTGTAGTTATTATAAACTGTTACCAAAATGCTTTCTGACTTCTGACTTTTTTGCAACTGCTGAGGTTTTGTGCAGGAAGCAACACCACCATGCAAAGAAATGAGTATTTCCAGATGTTTCACTCAGAATTGCCCCTAAACGATGTGAGACGTCATCGGTTCCTGAGATTTCTGTCATGGCATGTCCATTGTGAGTCACCGTGACGCCACTGGTCTCTGGAGCTGACCTGAAGAGAGAATGGACAGCAGAACAGGCCTCCAGAAAGCCATCACACCCACCCACTGAATGCAGAGAGAACAGTGACCCCTCCTGACCCCATCCCATGTTTACCACAAGACGCAAGCTTTTCTATTTGTCTGTCATCCTCTTTAAACTCGACTGAAAGTTTCCAGTGGAGCTGGAACACTCGCAGGCTTTGTGAAGTAAACACTTTGATAGCTCCTCTTTTTCTCTCATTGTCTCCCTCTTTCTCTCAGTGTCTTGAATATTTTCCACAGCAGCTTTCTTCCATCCTTCACAAAGCTGTCATTGTGGAGCGATCGTGGCGTGAGGGGGCTTCATGAATGTCTGCCGTAGAGTCAGGCCACAGTGGGCCGCTCTCCCAGCACACAAACACTGATGAATGACTCACACTTCCGAGGCGACCTCCTGCTCTCAAATGATCATTTATTCTGTACATCGTCCGCAGATCTGTTAAAAGGAAGACGTTGACCATGTCAGCATCTTTGGATTCATCTGCACTTGAAGCACACAGAGCTGAGATTTAAATTGTTTTTACACACTAATAGATAGTGGCCTCAAAAATATTTGGACACTTGTAGACACTTAAAACATAATTGTCTAACTGCGCATACAGTGAAAAAAACTTGACATAAATTTAAACAATTTTATATATTTTTGTGTATACAATATATTCATATTTCTATTAATATACTTCAACTTTTTTCTGCCCCAGTAGCATACTGTTAGATGTACAAACATGAAAATATTAAAATAATTTGTGATTATTTCACAAATATAAATTCTGATTGGCTTTTAGAATGTTAATTATTTATTTAATTTATTCTTTTTATTTTTACTACTATATTTCTGAAGCTACTTTGTTCGTGGATTTTCAATAAAACGTATCACTATTAATTTAACATAACTGATATACTATAGATTTTTTATCATTTGTAATAGTTTTAAAAAATGTGAATATATTTGTATTCATCTTTAATTATTCATTTTAGTTTATTACTTAGTTAAACTAAGTTAAACTAAATAAAAATGAAATAAAGTTGAAACAAAAAGTTGCATTTAATTGTTTGTTGCTGTATTTAAGTTAACCTTTCTTTGCTTTCAGGGGATGAAAATATTTCATATAGTGATATATCATATATTTCATATAGTTTTTTATTGCTTGATAAGGTTGTGTGTGTGTGTGTGTGTGTGTGTGTGTGTGTGTGTGTGCGTGTTTAAATAAAAAAATAATTGCTACCTAGATGTTTTGTCACACTGTTTAATCCAATAAACATTTCAGAGTGGTTTCAGTATCCAAATATTTAAGAGTAATACGTCACACTTCAAAAGTTGCAACCCATGAGAAGCTTGTTTCTTTTTTATCTGACACAAAACTAGCAGATAAGCATGCGGTCCTTACTGCGTAAACGTGCCTCAAACAGTCAAAGAGAGCCAGAGGAAGTCAGAAAGAGCTGCGTATAAGCCCCAGGCCAATCGTGGCATTTCAGCCCACCGTGATGCAACCTGCTTTCTGGGCAGACAGAAAGAGTGAGAGCAACAAAACCAGAAAGAAAGAGGAAACAGTAGAAAAGGGATGGAGAAAGAGAGAATGAAAAGCAGCACTGCTCTGTCAGGAAAGGTCAATTACGAGCCTAAACCACGGGGGACGTGTGTTGCCCAGGAAGTGCCTTCCGACCCCCAGCCCAGGGAGTCTGCACCACAACAGTCACAAACCTCCTGTTGCCATGGCAGCATGACATTTGTCACCATTCAAATGAGGCCTGGACCTGACTTAAACAACCCAGGCCAAAAGTCCAGTCTCGTTTTGCCTAAATAAACCTCCATCATGAAAACATTAACGTAACCTGTAATAGGCCTACTTTACGTTCAGTCAGCAGCAGGTCATCTGACAGGAGGAATGGAAGTGATATTCATAAACTGCCTTCAAATAAAAAGCAATTAGTGAGATTTGTAAGGTAAAGTTCAAGCATTTATAAAGCTAACAGAGGAAACAACGCCAAACCCACACAGACTCCAAATGAGCCATTAGAGAGAGGCCAGAAATACAAAGACATGAAAAAAACAGTCCGCCGGGTCGTAAACACCCAAATTAAACTAATTACTGCTCTAAATATTTCATTACATGGATTATACATACATAATGCCACAACGGTAAACAATTTATTGGCTTTCATTCGTCATGTCAAAGTTTGATTTCATTATCCAAATTATTCTGTTTTTTATTAGACTTGTTAAAAAATCCATATATATAAGTTGATGAGAATGTATCAATTCTACAACTATGCATAACAGGACACATAACAGACAGGATTTTGCTTACAAAAATACATGTGATTACGGATAATGCTCAAAATTCAAATGAAGACAGAAATGTAGTTTGTGAAAGACAGAGACGCCATGCAAAACGCTTTCTTTTTTCCTTTCATACCAGGACAAAACAATGCTGCCACCTAGTGGTGACAAAATATTTTTATATTTCACTATATTGTATTACATGAAATGCGTTGTCTCAACTTGGTTAAAGCGTAAAGACATTCACAGTCGGTTTAAACCAGTTATTGCACAGATTTTATTTGACCTCAACAAATCATTTTTAGAGAAAAAATCATGATCATTTTAACATGAATACAACAACTATTACAGACTACGTGAATGCAGTTTCTAGCATGGCAGAAATCAAGTAACATTATGCCTTTATAGAAAACAATGTAAAGTACTAATTCTCCAAAGATATTGATCACAGTATGCTGACATTACATACGAAAATTGGATAACAATAAACAGCTGTTACGTCTATTGCTGTGTTTTAAAATGTGTGAGCATGTTTTACAAAGCCATGCAACCATAAACACAACATTAGAAACTAGTAGATTTACATTAGCGTTCAATTTTTAAACAGCAATACAATAGTGCCCTTCATACTGTATACTAACTGTAAGCAGTTTCGGTGATTCACTAATGGTGGTTTTGCAACTGCTTACACAGCAGAGATCAGGCCTGCGTTAGTCAGACAGACTGCGTGTTATCCGAAGGAGCGTTCATGAATGAAATATCTCTTTTGTAGACAAATAAATATTGTTTGTCCGGCTCGCTGTCAAATGGGGGTTGTTTAAAATCATCCAGAGATTACAAAACCACTTCTACGAAAGTGTGACATAGGCTGAAACGAAGCTGTCAGAAAATACTGTTCATGTGATTGCGTGTGAGCATGTGTTAAGCCTTTTAACTATTGAAGAAGTTTAACAATCACATACTTGCGAAGGAATCACATGAAACCACCTGTTATACATCCAGAATGGACTCAAACTCATCTATTCTCTGCTTTGTGTTTCCTCTCTTTATCTTCCTGTAGCTGACCGTGTTGTACCTGTTAATAGGGCGGCTGAAGTCCCCTTTGTCCTTTTCAAAAAGCTGGATTGACATCTCAACCGAAGGCTGGAAACCATCGCCCAATTCATCCTCCTCTTCCTCTTCTTCGTTAGTATTTTCCTCTTCGTCTCCATTACTCACACTTGTTTCTTCTTCATCCTTCTCTGCATTGCTCTCAATTTCTTCTTGTTTATTTGTATCTGAATTATTCTCGCTTGTATTGGCCGGCTCTTCAGGTGTGGTCGTCTCTTGAGGTGCTTCTTCCGCTTGACCATTTGTTTGCTGTTTCTCAGCTTCCAATGTGTCCATTTCGTTCTGCTCCATTGACGTCGCTTCCAGTCCTGAGATTTCAGCAGTTGTAAATTCATAAAGAAAAAGAGAACAAAATTTACCTACAAACTAACATTCCTCTAACGATTGGTTTCTTAACAAATGACTGTGCTGTGTTTTCACCTGTTTACTAGATGTGGTATTCAGATGAGAGTGCTTTTAATATACATGATGGTTCATCATGTCCAAATTAGGAAAGACTTTTGGTAAGTTCTCGAAAGGATAGAATGAGACTTGGCAAAAGATGCAAAGTTCTTTTGAGGAATTTTAATTTGATTTGACTAAACAAAGTGACCAACTGCTGGAATGAGAGTAGCAAGTACACAATTCTTCCTGTATGTTTCAACAATGAGAGGCCTTATATAACATGCAAGAAATGGGAAATTGTGCCGTACGGTTGCATAAATATAGAAAAGCGAAAATATCTGTCTAAGTAACCATGTCTAGACATATTTCAGTTTACATTTTGAAGGCATCAGTGCCGTCCTCTTTATGATTGTTTATTTCACGTATCTAAAAAAAGTTTTTCCTCAATATAACTCAACTTGAGCACTTTTAAGAAGTACACCAAACCACCTGAATGTGAAAAGTTAACTTAAATCTTGAAAATCAAAACCAATGACTGGTCTAGAAGAGATTTGCATGGTTAGTACAAACGCAGAACCCAGCCATCACACTGCGGCAAACTCTAAAACCTTGCTGTACTCACTCAATAACGCATCTTACCTTGTTCTGGTTCTTGACCCCCGGTTCCTGTGGTTTGAGAAGGAGAGGAGACCTTGAAGGAGAAGGATGCTCAGAAGTAGTTTCTTGTGGTGAGCAGTCTGTGCATGGCTGTATCTGTGTCCCTCCCTTTACGACTCGGTGGAATCTACTGGCATTGGGTGACGCAGCCTCATTCTCATTCCCAGTGAGATTTTCATTACCATTGTTTGGAGAACAGTGTTGATTGGCTACTAATTCTGGGTGTGTGCATGGGATTGTGGGATTAATGGTCTACTTTGTGAAGAGAGAACACTGAGTTCCAAAAGTGGCACCCGCGTGTTTCTGGAACATTCAAATATTTAGAAGATGTGAGATGTCTTGGCATTCTAACAGCAAAGTTTTGTTTTCCTGTAGACTTACATAAGGTTTAAGGCTTTCTGTCAGGTGGATATTACATTTTCAAGGTCCAACATATTTGGAGATGCCAAATTGTCAACCTCTTGTTTATGGGAAGCAGGTATCTATTTTCCCTTGTGAAAAAGAAGTGTGCTTAACTGGACTGAATATGTGCTTTTAGCGTACTTTAATTCTTATTTATATATGTGTGTATATATATATATATATATTAAACCAAAAATGTAAAAGCAAAATTAAAGGTTAATTCATTATCTTTTTTCTCATCTTCTGCTTTAAACGAACAGATTTAATTTGATGTCTTGGCTCAACTATAACTGTAGAGTGTTACTTGATATTACATTTAAAGTGACATATTTTCATTAATTAGAAATATATTTGAATACACGACACATTTCAATAGAAATGACAAATAAATGTTTGTATTTTATTTTACTTTAAATGCTTTGGTATATTCAGCAGTATACTTCGAGTCAAAATCTGTGTTTGAACAAACAAAATAACTAGATACTAAAATCTCAATAAGCAAGACGTCAGTAACTCTTTCAGTAATAATAGGTAACTACGGATATTCCCTGGGTTATCCAAGACATGAGTAAAATCTTACTTGTGCTTACGTCAGTTTAAGCTTTATGTGAACGCCTTTCAGTACATACTGTTAATATATTTAACAAAGTCTTTCAAGCTAAAAAGTAGCTCTCATAGAGGTTGAACACAGAACGAGGGATCGATTATATTGCCAATCAAGCATTATGAAAGTGATGAGAATGCTAAGGTTTGTCTTCGAAGCGGGATGTACCGGCAATGACGTGTCATTTCCTGCCAGGCTGAAGATCTTTGTGGTGAATGAGAACTGCATCTGGTGTTTTACCACTGACTGAGATGATATCTGGGAAACCTACACGTTCAGCAGAAGCAAACAGCAGACAAATCAACTTATGCAAACCAGCATAAGAATCAGCAAGATTAAGTGTGCACTGAGAAAACCAGAGAACCAGCCTGCGCTACAAAGCACCAAAACATCAGCTTGTGATAAAAGTTTATTAAAGAGGCTTAATATAAATATGGAAATGAATAAATATTAGAGAAATTTGTAAACAAATACATAAAAACACATTTCGACGAAATACCTATTAGATCAAATAACAACAAAAATGACTGCTTAATAGTGTAAAATACACAAATACATAGAAAAATACAAAAATGCAATAAATAGTTTCTTCTCTGTACATCAATATATAGCTTTTTGCTCACTAATACAAACCACTATGTAGCATTGAGCTTAAAAATACAGAAAATGTGCATGTGGGGTCTCTTTGAGCATACGGCCAACTTTAAAATGCTTCAGGAGCACAGAGTGCACAATTTCAGAGAGCTTAGTTTCGACCTTACTAATGCGCTAGCCTGTAATTTTCCATTGAAGCCCAAAACCTTGTATTAGGTTTGATTGTATTAGAAGTGGAACAAAACTCTCCGTCCATATACTGTCAGCAAATGTTAGCAGAGGATCCTGGAGGAAGGACATTTAGCTTCTGGATGTTTTCCACAGCACCTGAAAACAGGAGCAGATCGTTTCATTTTACCGGCACTAAAGTGTCTGTGTTAACATAATAGTAGAAAACTGAAATGAAAACTAAGTGTTATGCTGTTATATGTAATGCTCTGTTAATAACATATGTAATTCCCGATCAGCTGATGCCTTTAAAGTTACTGTTACTTTTTTTTCGGTCATGGGTTTCATGGAACCTTTCCTTATCATGCCAAAAGACCCTTTCAGTTATTAATTTTCTTCACACTATAAAGTACCAAAAATGTTCTATTAATTATTCTATCACTTGGCATTCTGAATACATTTTACTTGAATAATTTTTTTTTACAGTGTAAATTTGCTGTAGTTTCATATCAGAACACTATCAAGAACTATTATCAGTGTTTCTTCCTGTAAAAGCAGAATTTCTACATGTAAGCACACACACTCGCCACACGCCACCCACACACACACACACACAGATCGTGTCACACGCACTGGATCACGTGAGGTCACGAGAACCCGGAAGTAACCTCACGCAGGTATTTAAGCAGGAAGCAGGC
>JAUYWG010000039.1:4495019-4507045 GCA_034779775.1 Enteromius afrohamiltoni | reverse complement strand
CTCCGCGTTTGAGTCTTCCGTCACGCTACACTGGGACTAACCTCGATCATTCATCTCCTGTCTGCCTCCGTGACAGATCGTCTGATGCTTTTGTTGGCATCTTGAGGGCAGAGCGTGGCTTTATGGGGAAATTATGTGTTTGGCTTGTGGGTAGTTTAAGCCCACATCTCTGTCTTCCTCTCACACACATACACAAACACATATTAACTCACCTCGTGTTAGACGCACTTCCTCTGCGTTGAGTGTCTGAAGCTCTTCGCATTTCTCTGTAAACTGCTTCTGTAGTGTGGTGTAAATGTGAGGGGGAAACACAGACGAAGAAAAAACCTGGTAAGCTTGAGGAAACCTGCTCTCTTCACGATTCACACAGTTACCCGACAACATTACCGTAAATATCTGCGCAAGAAATGTTTAATATTTTGAAGAAAATCACCTGCAGGAGATAAAGCCTGATAAGCAATTGTCTCTGCTTCTCTGTAGCACCTCTGATAATCTCCATCCTACAGTCAAGACAAGACAAGACCGTAAATATTGTATTCAGACCAAGCAGCACTTAAAATAAAAACTAGGGTTAGACAGAGTTTTGATTGGTTCTCTGAGCTTATTATTCAATAACAATAATAGTCATACTTTATTAAACTACTTAGACAGTTTTAATACACATACTGTAATATTATAAAACATTTTTCAATACAGTAAACACTGCATTAAACTTTTAAATGAAATATAAATATATAAAAATATTTAATAACAATATTATAAAGCCATAATTGCAAAGGTATGTATACATGTGGTGCCCAGTTATATAATGAAATAATAAATACGTAGACTTTAATAAATACATTTTTCATTTTTTCCCTCACAAACAATTAAAATAAAAATAATTAAGTGAAAAAAAATTAATAAGCATTTTTTATATTCTTTTTTTGTTGCAAATACATTGTACAACTGTACATTAATCATCAAAAACATAACATAGACAATAGTGTTGAGACTTACATTAAGGTGGAGGACCTTTGAACCAAATCCTTGATCTGCTGATGAGTGAATCCAGCAATGTACACACTGTTGACCATTATAATAACATCACCTGAGGTGAGAGACAAGAGGATTTTAGTAAGTATGAATGACACTGGTGCTGGACAGAAGTGAGCAGGTGTCTAGACGACTCACCTGTCATTAACCCACTGCTCTCTGCCAGACTGTTCTCCTTCACCCAACACACACACGAGCCAAAATCCTGCTCATCACTGATGCTTCTCCCAACACTGCTTGTCTACGGACACAGAGTAAAGACCCAATCAATTCATCATCCAAAATCCAATTATCCCCTGACAGATAATAAGCCCTCAGGCAGGCATGTAATGCTTGAATGAATGGAGAAAAAAAGAATAAGAGGGAGAGGGTGGGTGGGTAATGAGGTTACCTGGATCTCAAACCCAAAAGTTTCACTTTCTTTTCTTCTTAAAACGACACTTTTCCTGTTAACCAAGAGACATGAGCATAAGAGTCAGGCCAAATTTGAGTTGTGGATGTGGGTTGACAGTCCTAAGATGCAAATTAATAACTTTATTTTACCTTATATACTGCTCTGTTGTGTTGTCTTGGAATTGAACTACCTGCAAAATAATAACATTCCACATTGTCAATGATTAAAATAAGCAATTTAGTAGACTAATGTTATTTGCATAGCCTACTAAATATTAGTAGAATATTACTAGAGAAATATCCAACCAATAACATAAAACAATATTAATAAAAATAAAGCAAATATGAAAAAAGTCACTTACGTTTCTTTTATTACTTTTTCCATCTTTGTTCCTGATTGTTTTATAATCAGTAGTGTTCTTCTGTGTTTTATGTCCCGTGTTCAACAGGTTGCTTGTCGCACAGCTGCTTTTCCCCAGCAGTTTTCTTAAGTATTGAACAGACGCTGTCATCTTCAGACCGTGCGCTGACATCTCTGCTGCTGAGAACGTCGCTCTCTGGTTTTTACACGCGCCTCTGAACGGATGTCACGTGACCACAGTAAAGTCCCAGGGGCTTCACTTCAAACAAAAGAGTGATTTTACTGTAAGTCCGTCAGCGCACATTTATGAAGAAGCTTGTTTAAAACAAACAAAGGCGTAGACCAAGATATGGGTGACATTTTCTGCCAATTAAAATAAATAAATAAATAAAAATAAGTATAAATCAATTAAATAATAGTATTAATAATAATAATAATAATTGCACAATAATAAAAATCTAATTGTTTCATTATATTTTTATTGACATACATTTTTCTTTCACGTTTCTCCTTAAAGAAATTGTAGAACTTTTTGTGATTAAATTAATTGATTTAAAATGTAAAAAATTCCATACAATAAAATAGAAACAAAGAATTAGGATGAAGATGAATAATAACGATTTACTTTCATTTAAAAGTAGTAAAAGGAAAGTAATAAAAAAATGAATAATAGAAGAATAAAAAGATTTTAAAAAAATAAAAAAGTAAAAGAATGTTTTCTGAAAATGACTTCCGGCTACGTTAAAACAGAAATTAAAATGATGGACATAGATGAACATACGGTTGGCCAGATTAATCAAAATGAAATCATGAAATAATTAAATAAATAAATAAATAAATAATAATAATAATAAATATATACATTTGGCCAACCATATATATATATATATATATATATCTATGGTTGTCGGGATGTGAATAAAATTTATTACCGATTTTAATGCATTTATAGCTATATGTATTCAATTATGTAGGCTATTTAATGATTATTTATAGCCTATGTTGCGACATTTATTTAAATATTTAATTTTGAGTTATTTGGCCCTCCTTATTTAAACTGTCTTTAAACAAACAATCGAGCGAACACACGCACATAAATAAAACAGCTGCTCCCTACTTCTCATGACATTTCAATTCTTGCGTTTGTCAAAACTGCTGTGGGCTGTGTGGAGGATGTTTCCACGCTTCTTGAAGATCATTGTCTGTCCAGTAGGTGGCAGGAAAGGCGTCTCCCGGTTCAGTGCGCAGTTGAGTCTAGTGAAGAAGAGGAATCTAGGCGTCCCCCTTCTGTGCGCCTTTTAACACGACGTAAGCTTTGTCTTTTCCACGTCTTTTCGTAGCATCAGGTACATCAATAGCGATGTAACTTATTATTTAAATTCTACTTACTTCTATGTTTGTTTTTACCTGCAATGTCAGTGATTTCGGTTTTTAAAATCTGCGCTAATAATTGCCTTGCCTTGTACAGATGATGCTTGTGGTCCTGATGCTGCTTTTGTTACTAGGCGACAAGCTTGACTCGCGAGCTAAATGATAAACAAGAAAATCCTGAGAGAAATAGCTAAAATAACTCCGTGTTTTAGCACGTGATCGGTAATAGATACATTTATTAGCTTTGGTAAGCTAGCTGTAGACACACGGCTGTCTACACAAAGAAGAAATCACCGGTGCTCAACGTGTCGAGCCTACACTGACATTTAATACGCGGTTTAATTGGATAATTTAAGCAGGCGTTAAAGGACAACAGTTCGGCTGACCTTTTATTTCGAATAAATGCTAAGGACTTAACTTTGTCTTTCTGCAGTTTCAGAGCTATTAAACCACCACTGACCACTGAGACACCAGTCATGGCTGCCGAGCCCAACTATCGCCGGACAAAACCAGGTAACGGCCCTTCTGAGAAACGCATCACACTGTTATCTGCTGTACAGACCTGCGTTGCTGTCACATAACACACACGAATGTGTTTTGATTAAAGCAAACGATAGGACTAATGTTATCATTTCATTGCAGGTGTTAGGACCGCTAACCTTGCTAGTTCAAATGGAGTTGTTGGACCCTCTTCACAGATTCCAGGTTTATCTGTGACTGCCGAAACCACTCCTCAAGAAAGAACTAAAGGAAGACGTGTAGGAATTCAGGCCACTGACTCCGATTATGTTAAACTTGCTAAACAAGGAGGACAGAGGGGTAATTGTATCGTTTATAAATGTATCTTCAACTTTGCCGTGATTTATATACATTCAGAATAGCATCTTATGCACTTGTCTTATTATTAAAGAAGTATGTATGTTTAGGATGGCCTAGTGCTTTTGCATAAATGTTTAGTGTAGAATATATAGTGATCGTGACAAATTAACAGTATTTTGTGACTTATTGTTTGATACAGCTGCCAAATCTAGATTAATAATAACTAAATGTACTAAAATCCTTCATGAAATAGCTCAAATAACCACAGTAGATTTGATTCATTGTAAGTATGCCCTGCTTAGCTTTCATTTCTTCCATGAAAGGTTTGCTGAGGCACGATGACCCTGTGGATGCAAAACCTAACAGTTCCTACAAACCCTCTAATTGGTTCTCTGGCACACCTGACGATCAAGAGAGGTGAGAATTTGTCAACCCAAAAGGTGTTGTTTTGCACAGAGGTAATAAATTAAGCCAAAGGCTTCGGAAATACATCATTCTGATTAACAGAAAGATCCTAGATAGATTATAAGAGATCGTCTCAGTTTATTATTTGGCTAGAGAAAGATGCTATGAATGCATCAATTACTTCTGGGATTTAAAGCAATTCAGGCTATCCAAGACTTTGTTTATTCATCAGAACAGATTTAGCATTAATCATCACTTGATCAACCATTGGACCCACTACAATGAACAGATACCATCAGAAAGAGAGTTCAAACAAATATCACAATATTCCATTAGTAATCCACGTGCCTCCAGGACATCAATTATAGTGTTAGTTCACCCAACAATGAAAATTCAGTCATTAATTACTCACCCTCATGTCGTTCCGAACACATAAGACCTTCGTTCATAATTTCACTGTACCGTTCTTCTCTCCTGATTTAAGTTTTCCACCATTTTAGAGAGTATTACAACGCAACACGTACGCAAGCTTTAACATATTTGACATAATCAGCCTTGTTTACAATCGGGGGCAAAGCATGCACAATTTGCAGTTGTTAAGTCTGGTGGAAGGTACGCTTACATTGTGATACATCTTCCGCCGTTTTAGAAAGTAAGTCACAGGAGAAGAATGGTAGAGTTAAATGATGTTATTTTGGTTTTTATTGTGCAAAAAAAGTATTCTCCTAGCGTCGCACAATCCAAAAATTCAAAATTGGGCCACTGATGTCACATGGACTGTTTTACCAATGTTTTACTGCGTTTCTGGGATAATTTCAGTTTTATTGCTGTCGGATGGCTCTATGATGTCATCAAAAATATCTTCCGGAAAATGTGTTCCGAAGATGAATGTAATTAATGACAATATTTTTTATTTTTGGATGAACTAATTTTTTTAATGTCTTGTGGAAAAAACTGCTTGTATGTAAAAAAGAAATGAATAATTGGGATCATGCAGATAGATAGACCAGGCGAAAGTTTTTTCATGAATCGTTTACTCCCGTGTCGTTCCAAACCCATAAAAGCTTTGTTCGTCTTAGGGACATACATTTAAAATATTTCGGATGAAATATTGACTTCCAAGCAGTTTTCCCTATAAGGGTCCAGAAGAGTGTGAAAGACATCATCAGAATAATCCATCTGCTATCAACCACACCATTATAAAGCTGCGAGAATACTGTTTGTATGGAAGCGGCTTTATTCAACGATTTGGCACTGTAATGTGACAGTTTTGTGTCAGCTGCAATGCAAGGATACATCCCGGTAGAAGCTGCGGTCCGCATTCCAGGGGTTCCCCAGAGGTTTCCCCCTCCATCATCAGGCCCTTAGAATTGTCCTGACGTCTTCCTCCTTTGTGGTGTCCCTGGCTAGAGATGACAGTTTAAGGGGGTTAAAATAATAAATTAGTTTATTTCAAACATACATATCTTGGAATGCCTGAGGATAGTACAATTTTATGTTTCAGTTTGGGTGGACTTTTTCTTTAAGGCTTTAGAATTCTTCTTTTAGAAGTATTTTCTTTTGTATAAAGAAAAAGGAGTCGACTCCAATCCATTCAGTATGGCGGTGTAAAACTGGGGTTCAATCTTGTCATCTTGTGCTTACAGCAGCAGTGAAGCAACTACCCCTGATGGAAACGGCAAGTCTAAAGGGGCCTTACAGCAACTGGACCCCCCTTTTGGAACTGATAACTGTTCAGCCTGGGATTCTGATAAAAAGGTAAATGGATTAGCAAAGACTGTGATAGCCAACAAATATTTAAACCTCACAAAAGCTGCCATACTGCAAACAATCTTTCTTTTTTACCACGCACCTGCAAAACCACTGGAAACATTTCTGCAAAACTCCATTTTTGTGCTTCTTAATGGTTGAAATGGAGATCCATTGTTTATTTTTGATCCTTGATTTAGTGAAGGCATTTTCATGTTAGAATAGAAAAGCTTCCTGCCATCTCCCTAGACTATCATTACATGCTTAAACATTATGATTTGTCAATCCTGTTCTTCAGAATGGGTGGTTAATAGTGTATCTTTAGTTCTCATGGTGACTCCTGAGGCATATCAATTTGATAAAATTGCTATGTGGCTATTGGACAAAATGCTAATTTCTGTCGTCAAGTTAGGGTTGCATGCTATGACAGCAGATTAAAGTACTAAGGTTACTGAACAAGAAAACTTAAAACCAGTTTGACATATTTAACTATAAAGAACAGGTTCTTTCAGAACACAGACTCAAATGACTGTTGCTATGGCTTTGTACCCTGTAACGTTAGATCTGTGGTTCTCACTTCGCGCACTATCATTTCATCTTTTGAACAGGAAACTGAATCATCTTATTGCATTATTAGTCATTTATTATTCAGCCTTCATGCTTCTCGTCTTTCTTTTTATTAATCATGTGCTTGTGAGTTCCCTTTCTTACTGCTTGGTGGAATTATTCGTTGTGAATTTTGAATTAATAACATGATATTTAATTGTAAATTGATTATAAACGTCATATTTCCCTGCACAGAATGTCAGCCATGCTGCATCAGAGATGCAGAAACTCTCCCTGAGTCAAAAAGAGATTGTGGAAGCCAACAAGTTCAAGAAGATGTATGTACATTTTTAGCCTCTGGATTATTTTTCATAGTTACTAAGAATTATTAAACTGTATTTGATAATTGTCTCTACAGTTCCCATGATAAGAAGGCAACAGCTCCAGTGAACATGTCCAAACTTTTAAGTTTTGGTTACGTTGAGGAAGAGAATAAATCTCTCAACGATGATGATGCTTCAAGTGAGACTTCTTGTTTATTATTATAACATCTTATGAAATCCATAAAGCATGTCAAATTATTTCTATAATTGTACAACTAACTTGTGTGCCTTTGATTTTTTTAGGCATTACCTCTGAGCAGACCAGCACCATTGCACCAGAGGATGAACTGGAGTAAAACTGATGTCCCCTAAAACCCTTCTTCAAGAATTGTTGTTCTCTCGTATCCGCTAGCTCCTTTGCATCAACCACCCACTCTCTGCTTTATGCAAAAAAAAACACTTTTTAGTCATCTGATTGTTCTCATTTTGCATCTTTATCTAAATGACTTGTTTGTGTTATGCTCACATATCTATGGTGCTTGTGATCAAGATAACTATACCCCTAGAAGGAAGGAATATTTGTAAGCCCTAAATGAAAACTACAGGGTGCACGCACCACAGGACACATCTCAGATGCATAAAGCATTGATACCAAGGTGGAGCTGATTTTCATTCTATTCGTCACACACGTAGACAGATGCCACGTTAAACACACTTCACGTTGTCTCACACCTCACATTGTCAATGGATATGACAAAATGTGTAAGCTGCAAACTCTTACTACACGACTCTCCATGGCTATTTTATACATCATGTCTCTGGTTTGAACACTTCTGAGTGTTCTTACGGCCCAGTAGTTAGCTAGTTGAGCGCATGATGAGCACACAAGAAGGTTATCTTACAATAAAATATTATACAAAAGCGAGGAGATGCCATAGGGATTTGAGAACGGGAATGGGGTTCAGGGAGTTCGCGATTGTGAATGTCTGTTGTTGTTAGTATTGATTTGATAGTAAATAATAATCAGAGATTCAGTTGTTTTGGTGTTCTACGCTGTATAATTTAATGTTTCTTCCTCTGAAAACAATGTTTACACTTGCTGTCGGTTCATATCTATAAATGATGACTGAATAAATTTGCATGTGCATAAAATAAAAAAATATCGTTTGTAGTCATTGTTTCGAGGGCAAGCTTTACAGGTTGAATGCTTTTATTTCAGCTGATTTTTAGCTGTTTCTTGAAGGTGTACAAATGTTTCAAAAGACTAAATATTTTGATGCTCAATAACAATGAATATAGGTAACTATTTTGATAGTCTACATGTAAGTTAGCAGTCATTAGAGTATCAGTAGACTGTCTGCTTAATACCTTCTAACACTTTATTTTGATGGGTCCGCAACGTACTACATGCTGACTATCAGAAACTTAGCAAGCACATATCAACTTATTCTACTAAACCTACACTGAGATAGCAGACATGTAGTTGCAAATTAATGAGGATTAGTTGCCATGCAGTTGACATTACAAAGTTACAAAACGTTACAAAGTTACTTATAGTTAGTAGAACGTCTAAAGTGGACTATCAAAATAAAGTGTAACCTGAATTTATAATAAGACGATAGACAAAAACAACAACAGTAATATTTCAATGCCATGTGACTAATATGTTTTATCTTTACTATCACTGAAAACAATAATTTCTTTAAAAAATAAAAATAAAAAATCTTACTGATCCCAAACGTTTAAATAGTAGTGGTTTTTTTTATTAGATATTAGGCAAAGTAACAATCTTAAGCAGAAATCAGAGTCCAGAAGGGATGAGAAACAGAGGTTTCTGACCTTGAAATTTTTCATTTCAAACTGAGAACAAGCAGAAGTGGTGATAATCTAACAGCAAAATGTAATAGGAAAGGCTTCAGGTTCAGTCCCAGGCAGAGTCGCCCAGCACTAGAGAATTACTGATGACAGTGCTACTTAATCATAATACCACCCCTGACATGGGCATTTAACTTTTAGGCTTTGCAATTAGTCGGCTACAAGTTAACATCTGCTAAATTCCAGATGTGGACATTCTTAAAAAAAATTAAATCATTTTAAATAATGTAACTATTTCTGTAATTTCTCAAACTAATTATTTAAAATTTATATCAGTGCAGGATGTAAATATTTTGCACTCATAACACTGGGATCCACTGCCCTTTTGGACAGATTGAGACTTGGAATGCAAGGTATGGACAGTGTGACCGACGAGACACCTGAAAAACACTAATAGTCCCACAGGTTCTCAAAACAGCCCTGAGTGTTGGACATTGGCTGGCTTCTAACAGGTCCAAGACTCAGTGTGTGTGACTAGTTGGCAGAACATGAGAAGAGGCTCTCCTTTAAGCTTAAAGATGAAGCCCAAACTCCTGATGGGTTAGCAGAAGGAGTCCTGAACTGAGCTCAAAAAGCTTTGGTGCTCCATCTGGCAGAACGGGCATTTTGCTTACCCTGCACCTCCTTAACTTTTATTACGTAATGTGTGGGAAAATGTTCTCTTTTTTCCTAAACTGACATTTGTTTATTAAACAGCCAAACTAATTGCGAAGCTTCGTTTTAAAAAAAAAAAAAAAATTACAGATTTTTATATAATATAGCCTAATATAATTTGCATAGGGCTGTGAAAGATGTTATATCATCTGACAGAAGCACTTAGATCACTCCCAGTGGGAGATGCCCTTTTATCCACACGATGGCAATGTTGCCTAATGTTCATTTTGGGAAAAAAAAGCCTCAAGAAAATGTTTTTTAATAACACACAAAATATTTATGATGCGCCGGCTAGTCTTCCCCAAAGTTATGTGGACTTTGTTACACCCGAATACTTATAAATCCAACCAATAGAAGACTAAACACAAACATCGAGCAATTCAAAGTAACCAATTTGTGGGCGTTTGTGCGCACTATAAGCAGATGGTCACTCGTGACCATTCAGTGCTTGTTGTTTTCGCTCCGTGACCGTATTTTTTTTAACGTACTTCGAAGGGAACTCCATTTTTTCGAAGCAACTCCTGTTCGACTACATGGCAACACATTTAAATTTCCTGAAACAGCATCTCTGTGTGGAGCGTCTACGTCACGCGCTCTGACCCTCTTGCCCATGGAAGCGCGCGAGACCCAGCCGGAGCCGCCCGTTCATCGCGTGAAAACACCTTTGGAAAGAATGTCATCCAGTGATTCCGTTACAAATGGATTTATCGGTCTCCGCGAATAATTTGCGTTTCGGCGGTTTTGCGGTAAGTACTGGTGATTTCGCGCAGCTCCAATGAAGCGTTGCTAACATCTGGCGCGCGCTGGCGGCGGGAATTCATCGCTGCTTGTCATTTATCGGCAGATTTCGTGCATCTCTCCTTCAGTCATTTTCAGACCTGAGCTGTGATAGACGCTGTGGTCAGTGCACAAGCGGTTTGCATTTCTGTCGATGCCTGCTTTAAAGCTAGATCATCCTTTCTTAATTTCACTGATTAACTGTAAAGGAAATATGCATTCGTACTACAATTATGCTTACATAATTAATGGGCTTGTTTAATGCATAAAGCTGAATAACTTGAGCAGGTGTAGAGTCGCTTCCACCTCTACCCGACATACCTACACCTCCCTTCATCATCTCAGGTCCATCATCAGTCCCTGCATGGCGCATTTTATCCATCTGTTCATCATCCTCTAACCCGGGCAGTGCATTGCACGTTGCATTATTTAGTTACATTAATTAGAGTCCTCGATGACATGTGTCATGGCATCCTACGGTCCAGTATCCCACAGCCTGTGAAGTAGGCTGGTCTCCATTACGACTGAGAGATGCTGTCACTGGGACTCAGGCAGGACCATCTTTTAGACACTTTTCTTTATGCATAATTGAGCATCCCTCTATGTCCTTGCTCTCAACTCCGCTCTAATAATTCAAGCTCAACGGAATCTAGAAGTCTGAATCGGTTTGGGCTGTAATGGCAGTGTGGTTGCAGTTTTAGCTGCCTCATCATATTGACCAGAGTTTAGATTGAATGCAGGTTTGCTGCTGTGCACCATGTAATTGCTGCTGTGCGGTGATTTGCTTTGAGCCGTCCACAATTACAGTATGTAAAGAATGCAGGGACAATGCATCATGATGCAGTAAGACGTGGTCTTCAGAGACCCAAGCTGTCTTTGCACTTCATCGTCATGTTACATGGGCTGAAAAGCATCCCAGGGACACTTGTGTGTGTGTGTGTGCATGTGAATTTGGAATAAGCAAGGCAGAGTTTCGCTATTTATTAGGAGTGACAGAACAATCTCTCTGACGGACGTAAGTGGTGGTGGTACAACAATGTCAGATGACTCCAATAAGTAACAGTTTATTACTGTTTCTTGGTCATCACGGTTAATAGGATGGTTTGTGTGTTCCCCTCCTCTCGTCTCATCTGTACATAAACCCGGTGCTCTGACTGACAGCAGACTCCTGGTAAATCCAGTGTGGAGGTGGGTGGGGATTTTAAGGACTTCTAAAGTGGATTTTGGATTTTATTCTTGTAAATGCCAGCACAGTGGGCTACTGCCATTTATGAAGTTTATACGCTTTAAGTCATTGGATTATGTAGATGTGAGTGTTTTGCAAGACCGATTCTTTTCTGCGTACAGGTTCCTTCAGATGCTTTGTTTAATCAAACCCACAAAAAAAGGCTTCTTTGGTTCTTTTATGTCATGTATGTTACGCTGTTATGTTATGTCAAACAAAGCAAATTGCTGATTATATTCTCTAGTTTTTATTCTCCTAAATAATTCACCCAAAAATGAAAGTTTTCTGGCCATCAATGATGATAGCTTGCTAAAGATGATTTTAAGATGAAACAACACAGTCTCACGACCAATTTGTACGTATTCGTACGAGGTGCCAAATTTGTCCCAATTCGTACGACCTCACGATTTTGTACGATTTGTCTAAAACCACGTGATGAGTAGGTTTAGGGGCGGGGTTATGTTTAGGTCATTCGTACAAATTCATACGAATT